>NW_024121432.1:0-542500 GCF_016745375.1 Pimephales promelas
CTCCAATCTTCCCAAAACTCTGGATTCTGATAGAGGGCCATGAGACTTAGACCTGAGTGCAAAAATGGAGGCTCTAGCCCCTTCCAGAGCTGAGATATCGAAACTCAAAAATTCGGCCCGAAAAAAAAACGACAGTGGTACCCCTTACGTTTTTTTTTTTTGGCGAAAAATTAAGTTTCTCCAATCTTCCCAAAACTCTGGATTCTGATAGAGGGCCATGAGACTTAGACCTGAGTGCAAAAATGGAGGCTCTAGCCCCTTCCAGAGCTGAGATATCGAAACTCAAAAATTCGGCCCGAAAAAAAAACGACAGTGGTACCCCTTACGTTTTTTTTTTTGGGCGAAAAATTAAGTTTCTCCAATCTTCCCAAAACTCTGGATTCTGATAGAGGGCCATGAGACTTAGACCTGAGTGCAAAAATGGAGGCTCTAGCCCCTTCCAGAGCTGAGATATCGAAACTCAAAAATTCGGCCCGAAAAAAAAACGACAGTGGTACCCCTTACGTTTTTTTTTTTGGGCGAAAAATTAAGTTTCTCCAATCTTCCCAAAACTCTGGATTCTGATAGAGGGCCATGAGACTTAGACCTGAGTGCAAAAATGGAGGCTCTAGCCCCTTCCAGAGCTGAGATATCGAAACTCAAAAATTCGGCCCGAAAAAAAAACGACAGTGGTACCCCTTACGTTTTTTTTTTTGGGCGAAAAATTAAGTTTCTCCAATCTTCCCAAAACTCTGGATTCTGATAGAGGGCCATGAGACTTAGACCTGAGTGCAAAAATGGAGGCTCTAGCCCCTTCCAGAGCTGAGATATCGAAACTCAAAAATTCGGCCCGAAAAAAAAAACGACAGTGGTACCCCTTACGTTTTTTTTTTTGGGCGAAAAATTAAGTTTCTCCAATCTTCCCAAAACTCTGGATTCTGATAGAGGGCCATGAGACTTAGACCTGAGTGCAAAAATGGAGGCTCTAGCCCCTTCCAGAGCTGAGATATCGAAACTCAAAAATTCGGCCCGAAAAAAAAACGACAGTGGTACCCCTTACGTTTTTTTTTTTGGGCGAAAAATTAAGTTTCTCCAATCTTCCCAAAACTCTGGATTCTGATAGAGGGCCATGAGACTTAGACCTGAGTGCAAAAATGGAGGCTCTAGCCCCTTCCAGAGCTGAGATATCGAAACTCAAAAATTCGGCCCGAAAAAAAAACGACAGTGGTACCCCTTACGTTTTTTTTTTTGGGCGAAAAATTAAGTTTCTCCAATCTTCCCAAAACTCTGGATTCTGATAGAGGGCCATGAGACTTAGACCTGAGTGCAAAAATGGAGGCTCTAGCCCCTTCCAGAGCTGAGATATCGAAACTCAAAAATTCGGCCCGAAAAAAAAAACGACAGTGGTACCCCTTACGTTTTTTTTTTTGGGCGAAAAATTAAGTTTCTCCAATCTTCCCAAAACTCTGGATTCTGATAGAGGGCCATGAGACTTAGACCTGAGTGCAAAAATGGAGGCTCTAGCCCCTTCCAGAGCTGAGATATCGAAACTCAAAAATTCGGCCCGAAAAAAAAACGACAGTGGTACCCCTTACGTTTTTTTTTTTGGGCGAAAAATTAAGTTTCTCCAATCTTCCCAAAACTCTGGATTCTGATAGAGGGCCATGAGACTTAGACCTGAGTGCAAAAATGGAGGCTCTAGCCCCTTCCAGAGCTGAGATATCGAAACTCAAAAATTCGGCCCGAAAAAAAAAACGACAGTGGTACCCCTTACGTTTTTTTTTTTGGGCGAAAAATTAAGTTTCTCCAATCTTCCCAAAACTCTGGATTCTGATAGAGGGCCATGAGACTTAGACCTGAGTGCAAAAATGGAGGCTCTAGCCCCTTCCAGAGCTGAGATATCGAAACTCAAAAATTCGGCCCGAAAAAAAAAACGACAGTGGTACCCCTTACGTTTTTTTTTTTGGGCGAAAAATTAAGTTTCTCCAATCTTCCCAAAACTCTGGATTCTGATAGAGGGCCATGAGACTTAGACCTGAGTGCAAAAATGGAGGCTCTAGCCCCTTCCAGAGCTGAGATATCGAAACTCAAAAATTCGGCCCGAAAAAAAAACGACAGTGGTACCCCTTACGTTTTTTTTTTTGGGCGAAAAATTAAGTTTCTCCAATCTTCCCAAAACTCTGGATTCTGATAGAGGGCCATGAGACTTAGACCTGAGTGCAAAAATGGAGGCTCTAGCCCCTTCCAGAGCTGAGATATCGAAACTCAAAAATTCGGCCCGAAAAAAAAACGACAGTGGTACCCCTTACGTTTTTTTTTTTGGGCGAAAAATTAAGTTTCTCCAATCTTCCCAAAACTCTGGATTCTGATAGAGGGCCATGAGACTTAGACCTGAGTGCAAAAATGGAGGCTCTAGCCCCTTCCAGAGCTGAGATATCGAAACTCAAAAATTCGGCCCGAAAAAAAAACGACAGTGGTACCCCTTACGTTTTTTTTTTTGGGCGAAAAATTAAGTTTCTCCAATCTTCCCAAAACTCTGGATTCTGATAGAGGGCCATGAGACTTAGACCTGAGTGCAAAAATGGAGGCTCTAGCCCCTTCCAGAGCTGAGATATCGAAACTCAAAAATTCGGCCCGAAAAAAAAACGACAGTGGTACCCCTTACGTTTTTTTTTTTGGGCGAAAAATTAAGTTTCTCCAATCTTCCCAAAACTCTGGATTCTGATAGAGGGCCATGAGACTTAGACCTGAGTGCAAAAATGGAGGCTCTAGCCCCTTCCAGAGCTGAGATATCGAAACTCAAAAATTCGGCCCGAAAAAAAAAACGACAGTGGTACCCCTTACGTTTTTTTTTTTTGGGCGAAAAATTAAGTTTCTCCAATCTTCCCAAAACTCTGGATTCTGATAGAGGGCCATGAGACTTAGACCTGAGTGCAAAAATGGAGGCTCTAGCCCCTTCCAGAGCTGAGATATCGAAACTCAAAAATTCGGCCCGAAAAAAAAACGACAGTGGTACCCCTTACGTTTTTTTTTTTGGGCGAAAAATTAAGTTTCTCCAATCTTCCCAAAACTCTGGATTCTGATAGAGGGCCATGAGACTTAGACCTGAGTGCAAAAATGGAGGCTCTAGCCCCTTCCAGAGCTGAGATATCGAAACTCAAAAATTCGGCCCGAAAAAAAAAACGACAGTGGTACCCCTTACGTTTTTTTTTTTGGGCGAAAAATTAAGTTTCTCCAATCTTCCCAAAACTCTGGATTCTGATAGAGGGCCATGAGACTTAGACCTGAGTGCAAAAATGGAGGCTCTAGCCCCTTCCAGAGCTGAGATATCGAAACTCAAAAATTCGGCCCGAAAAAAAAACGACAGTGGTACCCCTTACGTTTTTTTTTTTGGGCGAAAAATTAAGTTTCTCCAATCTTCCCAAAACTCTGGATTCTGATAGAGGGCCATGAGACTTAGACCTGAGTGCAAAAATGGAGGCTCTAGCCCCTTCCAGAGCTGAGATATCGAAACTCAAAAATTCGGCCCGAAAAAAAAACGACAGTGGTACCCCTTACGTTTTTTTTTTTGGGCGAAAAATTAAGTTTCTCCAATCTTCCCAAAACTCTGGATTCTGATAGAGGGCCATGAGACTTAGACCTGAGTGCAAAAATGGAGGCTCTAGCCCCTTCCAGAGCTGAGATATCGAAACTCAAAAATTCGGCCCGAAAAAAAAACGACAGTGGTACCCCTTACGTTTTTTTTTTTGGGCGAAAAATTAAGTTTCTCCAATCTTCCCAAAACTCTGGATTCTGATAGAGGGCCATGAGACTTAGACCTGAGTGCAAAAATGGAGGCTCTAGCCCCTTCCAGAGCTGAGATATCGAAACTCAAAAATTCGGCCCGAAAAAAAAACGACAGTGGTACCCCTTACGTTTTTTTTTTTGGGCGAAAAATTAAGTTTCTCCAATCTTCCCAAAACTCTGGATTCTGATAGAGGGCCATGAGACTTAGACCTGAGTGCAAAAATGGAGGCTCTAGCCCCTTCCAGAGCTGAGATATCGAAACTCAAAAATTCGGCCCGAAAAAAAAACGACAGTGGTACCCCTTACGTTTTTTTTTTTGGGCGAAAAATTAAGTTTCTCCAATCTTCCCAAAACTCTGGATTCTGATAGAGGGCCATGAGACTTAGACCTGAGTGCAAAAATGGAGGCTCTAGCCCCTTCCAGAGCTGAGATATCGAAACTCAAAAATTCGGCCCGAAAAAAAAAACGACAGTGGTACCCCTTACGTTTTTTTTTTTGGGCGAAAAATTAAGTTTCTCCAATCTTCCCAAAACTCTGGATTCTGATAGAGGGCCATGAGACTTAGACCTGAGTGCAAAAATGGAGGCTCTAGCCCCTTCCAGAGCTGAGATATCGAAACTCAAAAATTCGGCCCGAAAAAAAAACGACAGTGGTACCCCTTACGTTTTTTTTTTTGGGCGAAAAATTAAGTTTCTCCAATCTTCCCAAAACTCTGGATTCTGATAGAGGGCCATGAGACTTAGACCTGAGTGCAAAAATGGAGGCTCTAGCCCCTTCCAGAGCTGAGATATCGAAACTCAAAAATTCGGCCCGAAAAAAAAACGACAGTGGTACCCCTTACGTTTTTTTTTTTGGGCGAAAAATTAAGTTTCTCCAATCTTCCCAAAACTCTGGATTCTGATAGAGGGCCATGAGACTTAGACCTGAGTGCAAAAATGGAGGCTCTAGCCCCTTCCAGAGCTGAGATATCGAAACTCAAAAATTCGGCCCGAAAAAAAAACGACAGTGGTACCCCTTACGTTTTTTTTTTTTGGGCGAAAAATTAAGTTTCTCCAATCTTCCCAAAACTCTGGATTCTGATAGAGGGCCATGAGACTTAGACCTGAGTGCAAAAATGGAGGCTCTAGCCCCTTCCAGAGCTGAGATATCGAAACTCAAAAATTCGGCCCGAAAAAAAAACGACAGTGGTACCCCTTACGTTTTTTTTTTTGGGCGAAAAATTAAGTTTCTCCAATCTTCCCAAAACTCTGGATTCTGATAGAGGGCCATGAGACTTAGACCTGAGTGCAAAAATGGAGGCTCTAGCCCCTTCCAGAGCTGAGATATCGAAACTCAAAAATTCGGCCCGAAAAAAAAACGACAGTGGTACCCCTTACGTTTTTTTTTTTGGGCGAAAAATTAAGTTTCTCCAATCTTCCAAAACTCTGGATTCTGATAGAGGGCCATGAGACTTAGACCTGAGTGCAAAAATGGAGGCTCTAGCCCCTTCCAGAGCTGAGATATCGAAACTCAAAAATTCGGCCCGAAAAAAAAACGACAGTGGTACCCCTTACGTTTTTTTTTTTGGGCGAAAAATTAAGTTTCTCCAATCTTCCCAAAACTCTGGATTCTGATAGAGGGCCATGAGACTTAGACCTGAGTGCAAAAATGGAGGCTCTAGCCCCTTCCAGAGCTGAGATATCGAAACTCAAAAATTCGGCCCGAAAAAAAAACGACAGTGGTACCCCTTACGTTTTTTTTTTTGGGCGAAAAATTAAGTTTCTCCAATCTTCCCAAAACTCTGGATTCTGATAGAGGGCCATGAGACTTAGACCTGAGTGCAAAAATGGAGGCTCTAGCCCCTTCCAGAGCTGAGATATCGAAACTCAAAAATTCGGCCCGAAAAAAAAAACGACAGTGGTACCCCTTACGTTTTTTTTTTCGGGCGAAAAATTAAGTTTCTCCAATCTTCCCAAAACTCTGGATTCTGATAGAGGGCCATGAGACTTAGACCTGAGTGCAAAAATGGAGGCTCTAGCCCCTTCCAGAGCTGAGATATCGAAACTCAAAAATTCGGCCCGAAAAAAAAACGACAGTGGTACCCCTTACGTTTTTTTTTTTTTGGGCGAAAAATTAAGTTTCTCCAATCTTCCCAAAACTCTGGATTCTGATAGAGGGCCATGAGACTTAGACCTGAGTGCAAAAATGGAGGCTCTAGCCCCTTCCAGAGCTGAGATATCGAAACTCAAAAATTCGGCCCGAAAAAAAAACGACAGTGGTACCCCTTACGTTTTTTTTTTTTCGGGCGAAAAATTAAGTTTCTCCAATCTTCCCAAAACTCTGGATTCTGATAGAGGGCCATGAGACTTAGACCTGAGTGCAAAAATGGAGGCTCTAGCCCCTTCCAGAGCTGAGATATCGAAACTCAAAAATTCGGCCCGAAAAAAAACGACAGTGGTACCCCTTACGTTTTTTTTTTTTTTCGGGCTAAAAATTAAGTTTCTCCAATCTTCCCAAAACTCTGGATTCTGATAGAGGGCCATGAGACTTAGACCTGAGTGCAATAATGGAGGTTCTAGAGGTACATTTTTGGGAAGTACACCTGTTTTAACCTGATGTCCATTGAAATGGACAAAAAAAGAAATCATAATGAAAGCAATTATATATATATTTTTTTTTTCATTTGTTTTCATTTATAGAAGCCTCATGAGCTGGGAAAATATACTTTTATATTTTTCAGAAACTTGAAACATAATTCAGGTCTGTTGGGGTTAAGCAGGTAAACACGTCACTATTCTTAATATCTTAACCTCAAAACATGCCCTCTGTTGTGACTCTGCTAATCAAACGTCTGTAAATCATTCACCTTGCATTTCTAGAGCCTCTTAAGATCACTTGATCACTGAGACCCCTGCATTAGAAGAATTACAGCTGTTGACAATGTTTTCCTGGCACCTTCAATGTAGTTAAAACCCCTGCTGTGCAGATGATTCACTGATCATTCGTCACTTGAACAGGTTCCAAATGCTCTCCGATGGGGCTGATCTTCGCCAGACTCAAGTGTGGTCATGAGTTGGGTCAGACAGTGTATGGTATGTTGGTGTCAGGCCTTTTTATAACAAGGGTTTGAGCCAGGTGACATAAAGTTTCATTGAGTTTAAAAGGAGCCTTTTCTGTCGCCAATCATTTGCCTTGTTGTGTATGATGGGAGAAGTCAGCAGGTGTCACTCATATATTGGCCTCTAGCATTAAAAGGAGATCAACACGTATCACTGCGGCATGCATTGCTGACATGTTTTGAGTGATGTCCTTCCTCTGAAACATAGGTTAGGAGACGTTGCCAGTGAAGCAAATTTGGAAGTTGGAAATTTCATTTTAGTACAGACCACTGTCTTTTTTCCCCTACTATTTCTCTCACAGATTGCAGATGGAAAATTTGATGTAAAAAGTGACATTTTTTCTGTGATGGAAATGTGTTTTGTCATAGAAAGGAATTGGTAATATTGACACTTATGAGATGTCTCATAGATTTCTAAGTTGTAAATTAAACAAAGATTATTGAAACATGTTTTAAATACTATTTCAGTTGTTCCACTTCAATATTTCATGCTTAATTTAATGTGTTGAATTACTGGTGTATTGTAAGACGTCAGTTACATAAAACATTGGTCTGCTATTTCAATTTCAATAATTGTATACAGTAATTGAACAGGCACTCTAAAACACAGTGTGCCTTTGACCTATCAGGAATATCTAATAAAGATATATTAGGATTTTGATTTATGCATCTCATGTAATTTAAAATGGCATGTGTGTGTGTGACATTATAGGGTTCCCCAGGCTGGCCTTTTTAAGCTTGTAGCAGGTTACACAGTCACTTGATAGGTCACATGTCACATTTAAACAAGATCGTAAATGACATGATGTTCAGATGAATGACTAACCACCTTTTACATTTCCTCGACTGTTCAAAAAAAATGATTTAGAGATGCTTTTCTTAAAAAAAAAGACTGTGAAAGGTATTGACAACTAAAATTTCAGTCGCACCCTGCCAGTATATATATATATATATATATATATATATATAAAATTCGAAGTTGTAAATAAATTTCAAATAAATTTCAACAATTTCTCTCGCAGAAAGTAGATGTTTATCTTGTTAATAAAGTGCTAATCTTTGCTTTGTCAAACATGCAAGTTCAGACATTTGGCCCTTAAATCCACTGGGAGCTGCTCTTTTCTTGGCTCAGGAAGTGTGGCTGAAAATGAGCCTGTGGTACACTGACAGAACACCATTGAGATCAGATGCCTGATGCAAATCGGGGTTAGTTTTTATGGGCCATGTGGAGTGCCAAGCATGCTAATGTTAAACCCGGACACCTCCCACACATGTTCTGGGCTTTGGCAGGGTCATTAAATATTTAAAGCAAAGCTTATGTATGTATAATACTAGAACACGACTCTGTTCTTAAACATGTGCTGCTTATGTAGGATGTTTTACAAGAATCATTATGCTACTCTAAGATACTTTTTGTATCTCATTGGCAATCTCATGCAGTGAGCTCAGTGAAAAAGAAAAAGAAAAAGAAAAAAAGCCATTAAAATGGCTGACAAAGCAAGTTAATTTAATTACAAATAGTATAAAAATTGTTTGAAAATAAAGTTTGGATTTCTTTTGTCATGTGGTGTTTGTTTTATGGTATTCAACAGTGTTATGGCGTACGATTGTGAGAGAGTCTCCCATGAAAATTGTAAAAACTTCATGAAACACTGACTGCGTGGCGTAAGCGTCTCAGCTGCGTGGCGTGTCCATTTTTATTTCGGCTCCCATGTTAACATATTAGAGCTTGCAGACCATAGATATGTATATAAAGGCTAGATGTGTCGTCAGCGCTGCTGGCCAATGGAGGTCGTCGTCTGCACCTGGCGGCCATCTTGTCTCAGGCAGCTCGCTCACTCGTAACATTGTGTTAATGGTACATGTACTATTTAAATAACCATAACTTGCACAATTTTCTACCGATTTTCAAACGGTTTGGTTTGTTATAAACGTCAGAGATGTAGCTATGACACTGCATACTTGTGAATAAAAAGTGTATAAATAAATAATCATCCAGATAATTATAGCCACATTAATAACGTTTGTAAGAAACCAAACCGTTTGTAAATCCGTCGTTCATGCTGACCACTCATCTTACATCAGCTTGTCTGTGACAAGATGGCCGTCGGTGATGACGATAAAAACTCCGCCGTAGCACATCTAGCCTTTATATACATATCTATGTTGCAGACTACCTGCGTGACACGTGAATCTAGATACATTTGAAAACGGCGTTTTCGTTTAAAAACACTCTCCGTCCACACTGGCGTTTTCAGTCGTTTTCCGAGATTTCATGGATGAGAAACTTCTAAATTCACCTTTCTGTGCATGCGTGAAACCTCATTCAAGCTTGCCGTGATGATTCAGATGGAAAAATAAATATTAAAGTTATCGCGCAATTCTTCAAACAGGATAATTTTATTTAGCAAAATATACTGCATGGATCACGACTAAACTTACGTCAACGTTTTCAAATTCATCCGGCTTCAAAGACCACACTACATATGCGAAAATGGTGTTTTCAAATTTATCTATTTATCTTTGAGACAGTATTCCCCCATTTATCTTTGAGACCGTATTATAAAATCTACTTATTCATTGACTTACAACGCTGTCTCAGTGTGGACAGAAGGCCAAACCGGAGAGAAAAATATACATTTCCAAACGAAAACGCATGCATGCTAGACATAGAACCAACACCTTTTTTTTTTTTTTTTTTTTTACCTGGAAACCCGTGTTGGACAGGTTTCCAGGTAAAATAGAATAGAAAAAAGATGTTTATATGTTATTTTGTACACAGATACATATTAATAATTTTTTTTGGTTGAAAGTCTAGGTTTTGACAAGTTCAGATTTAAAATTAAATTAATAAATAATTATCAATTTTCAAATATTGCACCTGTAAATACAGAACTAAATAAAGATATAGACAGTGTCTTTATCAGTAGGCTTTATATTTATGCTTAACATAGGGTTTTCACAATACGTCCTCCCTATACATCACCTAGCAGCAGCAGCAGCAGCAGCATCACATCAGACACGTTTCAGGTGTGCAAAGACAGAAAACGCGATGCGACGCAGCCGCCACGCAGCTGACACGCAAAAGAAACGCCATGTAGCCAGTGGGTCATGGGCCTTAAAAGTGCTATTTGTACAATACAATACAATTATACAATGTTGAGCCTTCAAAAACGGTCACTTTTGAGGACCGAGGTTGCATTTCAGTTAGGATGCTGCCTTAGCCTAGCCTGGCATGCCAGACCTACATCAAGATGTCTGGAAACTCTTCATTGACAGGGCTCAATCCGAGGGGCGGGATAAACGGTTGTCTTTCAAATTCTCTCTGCACGCAATTGGATAGCGCTAAAGCCAATCAGAGCAACAAAGATGGTGACGTACTCAGCGGAGCAAGTTGATATCATAGTTGATATATTAAACTTTTACCGTATCCAGTCCAGCTGTCATCTCAATTTTGAACATTAAAAATAAGGGAGATTTCCCGGAATCCATCCCCAAAATAAGGGATTTTTTGTTGTTTTTTACACGACCCACAAACTTTAAAAATAAAACACAAATCATTAAAAGTCTAAAGAGTTTATAACTAGCCTACATATGTGTGAGAGAGAAAGAGACAGTATGTGTGTGTTTGTGTGTGTATGAGAGATAAAGAGACAGTGTGTCATTAAAAAAATAGAATGTTTAAATACTATCTTACGAGGGAAACGGAGGCGTAGTAGTGGTGCTTCGGAGTGGTGGAGATGATTCGGGGGAGGTCCGTAGAGCGCCCGCTGACATGGAGTAAAGCCTTTATACTGACGACGAAATGACAAGTTGATTCTTTCGCCACACTGTAAAAAACAATAAGTAAAATTTACTTAATTATATGTGTGAAATTTACTAAAAAAATATCAGTGCAAAAACTTGCCTTGAAAAAATTAAGTAAACTATACTTAACTAAGTTAAGTGAAAGTAACATAAGAAATTAAGTAATTTTTATTGAGCTAATTAAAGATTAATTAATATCTATTCTATTTAATTGATTTTTTCTTAATACAACATTTCACTCATACAGTATAACAGTATATAATCATTACTTGCAGTGTGTCTCATCATGCCTTCACTTTTGATAAAGCGTGTGTGAATGCAGACCTCAATACTTGGTAGACAATTCACAATGACGGTAACATTTGATAGATCGTTTTTGTGTTTGAATGTGTCAAATTACTAATCCTAACAACAAAAGTAATAGAAAGTAAGTTCGTAAAGTAAGCAAAGTAAGTAAAATAGTGTAAATACAGCTGGAAAACAGTGAAAAATCAACCTCATTAATTATTCATGGCCCAGTGCATGATGGGAACACCAGTATCAGAAAAGTTGAGTAATTTTACTTAATTTTATAATGTTGATATTTACGCTTTCTACGCTTTCGCTTTACGAGTTCTACTATAGAATTTACTTATTTTTTTAAATTATTGCCTGAAATAACCTTTTTCATGTAAATTAAATTGTTTTTTTCTGTAGTATTTACTTCACCACAAAATAATTTTTTGCTGCGCCGTCCGTCTGCGGCGCCGTCCGCATCCGAGGATGAACGACTTCAAACCGAATATGTCCCAGCTTGCTCTGTCATCATTATGTTAAGCCCGCCCTCCGACTCTATACACGATGTGATTGGCCCTACCAGAGTTGGGGTTTTCCAGCTCAAACGTCTATGGAGAGTTGCTAGACCACACTTTGCTGCAAAATAATTTTTGCTGCCGCTAGGGTGCGTCTAGATTTCTAGGCTAGCCTTAGCCCCCATCCTCACTACTGCCTTTTCGTTTGTAAATGGAGACCTTTTGCTACGTTTACACCTCCTGTCCAGACTAAAATGGAAAACGAAGACCTAAAACGGAGGACTTTAGAAACGATGACGCAGAGGCTCACGTTCGGCTCCATGATTGGTTGTCATCAGTCATGACGTGTCCTTTCCTGATTCGTCAGCCACCCATCAGGTAGCTAACGTTACTTTCTTCTTCATCAAATCTGAGGAATAGTTAATCCGTCTCCTGTTTACACCGGCACACGCATGCCCAGTGTTGGTGAATGGTCATGGGAATGGTCGCGTTTTCAGTCGTTTTAATGTGGACAGACGCTGGTGTGGATGGAGATAGAAAACTAGAACGTATTCGTTTTAATTCTCCGTTTTTAAACGAAAACGCGTTAGTGTGGACCGGGCCTAAAGAGACTGGAAGATGGTTCACTGGATTTGTCTCAGTTGACTATAGCTGTGTGTCTCATTTCGAAGGCTGCATCCTCCGGAGGTCGCATTTGTTGTCTGCATATGTCATTGAGGCTTCTTCATTTCAGTAAACTGAGCTACATTCCAAAGTTATTAAGAAATGACAACAATTTATGCCATAGGAATAATGGTCAATTGGTTACTGTTCTGAAATAAAACATCCTTTATGACGTTTACGGCCTGCAAGTGCGACATCCGGAGGACGCAGCCTTCGAAATGAGACAGCTTGTGTGTGGATCAAATAGGACTTTAAAATACCTTGGAGGAGGGGATGACTTTGAACTCCAAAAATGAGGGAGTTTGGATCCTCTTAGGAACTGATTCCCCTGTCCTTTTTCTGGATAATGCAGAAAGGTATCTTTTTTAATTAAACCAAAGTCGCTTAGCAAGGACACCAAATACATGTAAACTGTAGCAAGTACAATCCTTATAATAGTCTTTGGCAGAAAAGGGAAATGAGACTTTTGTGATAATTTGTAAAATGAGTTATACATTATCAATCTTTCTTTCAAAACGTGTTTTCGCCTTACCCTGATTCACTATGTTAAGCCTATTATACAATCTCTCTCTGTCAGTTATACAATCTTTAATTAGTTATCAGACTAATTATGAAAATGTAATTTTAAAAAAAAAAATTCACTATTGCGAATTATAAAGTCAGAATTGCGTGATGTAGTCGCAATTGCGTGTTATAAATTCAGAATTGCGTGATATAAAGTTGCAATTGTTTTTTCCTCACAATTCTGACTTTATAACACGCAATTGCGACTTTATATCAAGCAAAATAACACGCAATTGTGAGATAAAAATTCGCAATTAGTTTTTGTTCTGTGGCGGAAACAATCTATCTGTCATTTACATAACACTATATGGTTTCACAATGCAGAAAACTTTCTTATTGACACTGTATATTGTACTGGATTTTTACAGACATGTTTTAAAAGTGCTGTGTTACTGTTTGTACCGTCATGGAATGCTATTTATTACAGGTGTTTGAATAAAGTCACTTGTCTGCTGAATAACGTGGAATATTTATCACCTAAATGTAACGTTTTTGCTCATTGCTATTAAACAATGACTCAGCAATGAGTCAACAGTGCTTTAAAATAAAGTGTAAACTGTTTCCAGACATGCCAGGGGGACATTTTTTTTTTCTTCAAACAAGCTTCAATCACAGAAGGCTCGATTTAACCAGTCGGTGGTTTCATAGCAGCAGGGTTAGCAGATGTTTTGTGCCCTTCAAGGTCATTGCCAACAGAGTCTTGCTTTAAGTTTGTTTTTAACTGCCACTTTGGAGTCTCTCAGTGCTGGCAATTATAATGGCGGACATCCAAAAGGTTCATTTTATAATTTCATGGGAAAAGAGAGGTGCAATAAGTTCTTCTTTAAGTACCTGCAATAAATCAGATTTGCTGATGTCCAAGTTTCAGCAGAGTAGATTATGGTTTACATTTGGATGTAGCATATCAATCACTGAAGAAAATCCAATATATTAATTTCATTAAGCTGCCCGTAAGATGCCAAGCACCGGGTTCGCACAGGGACACGCGGGATTGGCTGGAAACTCCTCGCAGTGAAACTGAATTTATTTGATTCTTACCACAGGCTAGAGGCAATGAGAAGTAATGACAAGTGTTTTTAAGGTCCCAGCAAGAACACCAATACATTCTGACCGCTGTCAGGCGGGGATGAACATCTCTTTTGATAAAAGACACCTTAGGGGCCAAAACTGAGTCCTCAGTAGGATCATAAGACATTTTTGCACTTCTTTATGTGGTGCGACACACAGCACAAGGGATGAAAATACAGAAATGGCCTGGGAAATGGACGTGTTGCATGTAAAGAATATACAAGGAAGGCTTTTGTAATATATATATATATATATATATATATATGAAGAGTTCAGATGCAAAAGCCTCTAAATGCCATTTGAAATTTTCTTCTAAAATGACCATTTTTATCAAGCTTGTATATTTAAGTTCAGTAATTTCACTTAAATGACAATTAATAGGTAATCTTCATTGCCATTTAAGTGAAATTACTGAACTTAAACTTAACAAGCTTGATAAAAATGATGATTTTAGAAGAAAATTTCAAATGGCACTTATAAGCTTTTGCATCTGAACTCTTCATATATACTTTTGTACTTTACACTTACAACAGGAAGGCAATGTTCTGCAAACCTAAATAAATTCAGAAATAAGTGGACAAAGGTGATTACAAAGTCTCGTGCTATTATTTTAAAATGTCTCGTGTTTAAAATATCAAACATGTTTGCATAATATAAAATTCCCTAAATCCTCCCTAAAAGTAATAGATTTCTGTGGGACGGTGTAGGATGGTGAGATGTGCATATTCATTGAGGATATGAGGATAAATGTTGTTTCTCTAAATATTAATGTAATCATCTCATCCTGTGTTTTATTTTAGAGCTTAAAAAGTGGAGCTATCTCCTTGAAACCATTTCATAAACTCTGACAGGTTTATTAATAAATTATATTATGGCAGCTGTGAACACTGCTGAGGACAGTGTGACACCTATTATGTAAATTACAGCTGACCTTTCTATGATGAGTGGTCTAAACTAGTCACTTCTTAAATAAAGACGCAAGCAGTCTGAGGCGCTGATGTTGTTTATTAGTACAGGGTAAGTCAAATGTTTCGGGAAATTATTCATGTGTGCTTCATCCTGGAAATATAACTCAATGGATAAAATTCAACTACAAACCAACAAAATGGAGCTGCAGTTAAACGGTTATTCCTATCCCACTTAAAATATAGGCCCTTGTGCTAAATCTGGAACCAGTAGAGATCCATAAACTGAAGTTCTTATCATTTTTGACCCTTGACCATGGCAGTTAACCTTAGGTTGCCTCAAGAAGTACCCATTTAATATCATATTATCTCATCACAGCAAAACTCAGACTGAATCTCATTGCTAAACCAATATCTATCTATCTATCTATCTATCTATCTATCTATCTATCTATCTATCTATCTATCTATCTATCTATCTATCTATCTATCTATCTATCTATCTATCTATCTATCTATCTATCTATCTATCTATCCATCTATCTATTTTGATACCTGTATAATTGTCACCACATGACTTTCATGTCTTTCATAACATGAAATGTGTATAGTCTTTTCCTTCTCAGATGAACAATTTCCATCTCACAACTAATAATTTAAACTCAAGTCAATATTGTCCATTTATCTATGTATTTAGTAAATCTTTTTTGTAGCTTTTTAATGTCAGCCGATCACTATGCTATAATAAACCCACAGAAATCCATGCACATGTTCCCTAGATGTTTTATAATACAAATAATTTTAGGAAATGATCATACTCTTTAAAAGAATTACACTTTCTTTTCTTTCTTTTTTTGTTCTTTTTTTACATGGATGCTTCTACTTTGAAAATCAAGGCCATTTTAAGTTAATTACAAAGGCTCAACGTATGGTAAAATATACTGTATGATGTGGCCTACTTAAACTCAAAGGGTCAATAAAGCGCACTTGAGCTAATCTTTGTTCATTTGCGCAGTCATCTGTCTAGTTTTGCTTTGGTCAGTTCTCTGGCCCATTGGCTACAGTCCTCTGGTGTGTGTGTCTTATCCATTTACAAATTACAGCCAGAACCCATACCAAAGTGCTTTTGTCCCGCATTAAGTTTGAAGATTTATTTCCATTTGTTTTCAATAAACATTTTATGTACATACAACATGCTATGCATATGCACTTGGAGGGACAGATATTTTAGGAAGGGTAGTATAAGTTTTAGTGCTTGGTGCCTTTGAAAGCATTTATTGCCATGTCAAGCTCCAGATTGAGCAGGAAAAAAAATCGTTAGTGGAAAGTTATACTTTAATTTGACATAATAGCACAAGATTGAGTCTACTTTCTACATGCTGACAGATTTTAAGATGATCACTTGCACTCCTTGTCTGCAGAGGCACTGGCAGCTGTCAGCTTGACCCAGTCTTTCTCTGACCCCGCCACACACTAACTCATCTGCCACCAGGTTTTTATGCATTCCTATATTTACTACTAGCATGCACTCACGTCCCTGTAGGGGAAAGTTAATAATGGAAAGCTATAAAGCAAGACCTAAGGCCAGGTCCATGAAAAATAAAACACCTTTATGCCTTTTATTCTATTTTTTTTTTTTATTTCATACATTGGGTGACATGCATTTGAAAATGCCTCTGAGTAACATATTTTGCACTGATTTTGAAAATGCTTCCATGGGGAGATTTCAACATTCCTTACTGGTAGGGGGGATTTTTATGATCCTGGTTTATGGCCAACTTCACATATTTACAAGGGGAGATATTGCACAACACTGACATTTGCAAGCAGGTTTACCAGCTATTAAAAGCAAATGTTACTTGTTTTCACTTTTAAGTGTTTATATACGTTGCCCTAGTGTAGTCACGTAAAACATAATAGTATAACATAAATTTGGAGACCAATATTTGAGACAAATATTGCTTTACAGTTTTGTCAAAAGTATGTTTGAGGCACTTCACATGTGTAATTCACTCCTTTTAATTATAATGGCAGTCAGCCAAATTAGGGCAAATTAATAAAATGATCAAATGGCAAAAAGTTGCATAAACTCATTGAGATATTAAGCAAAATATTGCACTTAATTGGCATTATGAAATCAAACATTAGTATTTGACATTTATACTCTTCAAATATTTGACTAAATACTTGAAATATTTGAGGTTTTCAATGAAAATCGATGATGGGTCTCCACAATCTTTCAAATGTCACAGATAGTTCACTCTGAAAAATAAAAAAGCAGAAATGATTACTTATAAGAAGGATACAATGTGTTTCCCAATGTTTATGTCCAATAAGTATATATTCACACTACCGTTCAAAAATGTGTGGTCAGTAAGATATGTATTTTAAAGAAGTTAAAGCTTTTATTCAGTTAAGGTTCTTCTGACTTTAAAACATTAAGCAGCACAACTGCACAACTTTTATATCAAGAAATGTTTCTTGAGCACCAAATCAAGGATCAAGTGACACTGAAGACTGGAGGAATGATGCTGAAAATATTTAAAAATTGTAATAATATTTCACAATATTAGGGTTGTTGCTGAATTTTGGATTTTTGGGTTACTTCTTTCAAAAACATAATTTTACCAACTCCAAACTTTTGAATGGTAGTGTAGGGTACAACAGGGCTAAAGGCACACCGGGGTAAAAAGCGCATCAGATTTAATTTTTGATTTTACTTCCTCATTTACATTTTATTATCAATCTTAAAATTTGTTGCAGCAATTTCCAAAACATCCACTTGTGGATTTTTTGTGGGAAATTTAGCTGATCCTCAACTTACGCGATCACGGGCAACAGGACAAAGTTGATTCCGTAGATTTTCAATAATGAAAGTATATGGAAAAGTATGGTATTGTTAAAAGGCACCCCTGCTGTTGAGGTGAAATCACAATAATTACCATTATAATAAAAAACTAGCTGACTTTTCCATTTGTTGACATTACATTGTTAGAATCTGATGGTAAATATCACATTGGGTGCCCAAGAGATAAGATATATTCACCATGAAACCATCCTATTTAAAAAAAAAAAAATGATATTAATCATCATATGATAAAATACAATTTATTGTTATTACTGTAAAGAGTGCCTTTAGCCCTGTTGTACCCTATATATATATATATATATATATATATATTGAGCATCTGCACAAATGTAAATGTAGCTCAAACTCTTATAAGACAGAGTCAAACTACAGCTAGTATTTTCACACATATTCTGACAACATACCTAAGATTGTCAGCTGTGTGCTGCATTCAGCACGGCCTAAAGAGTTTTCTGCCACTGCTTTGTATTCCCCGTTGTCTTTGGCGCTGACTCTCAAGATTAGCATGGAACAGACGCCACAGGTGTTTGAAATGTAGTAGTTGGTGTTAGTGTTGATGCTGACGTTGTTGCGGTACCAGGTGACGTGAGGTATGGGGTTGCCTCTCACGGCACAGCTCATGTAGCACTCATATTTCTCCGGGGTAGTGTGCGTCTTCAGTGGAACCGTGAAAATGGGAGCGGAGTCAAAGTTGCAAGGTTTAGATGGAGCTAAGTTGAGCCTGAACTTTTCTGCAGGAGACAGGAAAGCATGCTAAATACAACGAAGGGTCATATTCTTTATCGAGAGCGGACCAAAAGAAGTAGAAGCACCAGCCATGCTCACCTTTCTTTCTTACAATGCCCCATGTTTGGGACTCAGATGGTTCTGAGATTCCTATGTCATTTTTGGAGTACACACGGAACTTATATTCTCTTCCTGGCATGATATTAGTTGCGGTGAAGTTGTTGTTGAACAAGCGGTCAGCAACTGTCTGCCAGGTGCGTTTAATGGAGTCCCTTTTCATCACCATATAGTACAAGTGATTATCTCGTTTCTCATCAGAAGAAGAATCCCAAGAGACTGTCAATGTGCCAGGGACATTTTCTTCCAGCTCCACTGGGCCAGGTGGCTTGGGATCATCTGCAAATATGCCAGGTTTCCACACCATCCATAATATTCCTCAATATTATCTTAGAGATTTTGCCAAGAAGAATGTGTTCCTTGATAAACATGTTTTGTTTTTTTTGTCCTGGAATGACTATTAACAACCCCTGAAATCAGAGGGAAATTATCCATACGTTTTTTTAAGCCCTGGCCCTACATCTAACCCTAATATCGGATTGGCTGATGCTGTTCCAGGATGAACAAGTACAGTGTGTTTATCCGGAGACACATTCTACGTGTGAAATCACAGTAAGCAAATTAGATTTCAGTCCTGATGCATTTTGCTTTTGATATTTTCTCTTACCCGTCACTCTGATCTCAACACTGAACGTCTCCTGACCCACTATGTTCTTGACGATGATGGTGTAGATCCCAGAGTCAGAACGCTCAGCAGATGGAATCAGGAGCTGGGATGTCCCATCTGCATTGCTCACGGTTACACGTTTGGACACAGGCATTCCATCTTTAAGCCAGATTATAGTTGGCATTGGGGATGCCTGCAAATGAGATTTAATATTTTGTTATTAAATCAGTAAGACGTCTGAGGATAGGAAAATGTCTGTTTAGTTAATACCACCATTTTGTTACCTCAAAGTCTATGATGACCCGAGCAGAATTTTCGGCTCTTACAACCATAAAGCTCTTCATTTTACGATTGGTGAAATTTGGCCTCACTGAAAAAGAGATTTGGAGGCTAGCAAATGTGCTGAAATGTATCATTTCAATGACGACTCTCTGAATAGTTTTAGTGTGTTATTGAATCTAGATCTGCTACGCTGCTGCTGCAGATTAATTATAAATTTGCTGCTGCTAATAGATACACAGACACACTGCTGTGAGCATGTAAGATAAACTGCTGCTACATAAATAGACATGTACATCCCGTAGTAGATCTAGGCAGGTGGAGCTGGGGAAGGTGGAGGGATACTATACAGCAAACAAAGTATAATAACAAAAAATGTAAATACAGTGATGCATTTCCAACCTTTTGTACGGAAGCGTATTGCATTGACTTGTGGAAAAACAATCTACTCTGTTTTTCTGAATGAACGAGTTAATTATCTCAGAATTACGAGAATGTTTAATGGAAAAAGTTTTTGCTCCGTTTTTCTGAATGAACGAGTTAATTATCTCAGAATTTCAAGATAATTTTTCATGGAAAAAAAGTTTTTGCTCCGTTTTTCTGAATGAACGAGTTAATTATCTCAGAATTACGAGATCATTTTTCATGGAAAAAAAAGTTTTCGCTCCGTTTTTCTGAATTAATGAGTTAATTATCTCAGAACTACAAGATCATTTTTCATGGAAAAGTTTTTGCTCTGTTTTTCTGAATTAATTAATTATCTAAAAATTCTGAGTAACTAATTAATTCATAAAAACAGCGTGAAGAAAAACGTTTTTCAAGAAAAATTTATCTCATAATTCTGAGATAATAACTCGTTAATTCAGAAAAACAGAGCAAAAACTTTTTTTCCATGAAAAATTATCTTATAATTCTGAAAAAATCTGAAAATTTTTTTTTCCTCAAGTGAATGCAATACTCTTCCATAGCTTTGACAGTACACATTATAAAAAAAATATACTCATTTTATACCAGGTGGAGGCATGGCAATGATGTAGTTGTCCAGATCTCGGGGTTCCCCGTCACCTCCTTCATTGGTTGCAACTACTCTGACCCAGTACATAGCCATAGACTTGAGGCCAAGAATAGTATAGAAAGATGAAATGATTGGGTTGGAGTTGCAGCGACCCCATTCTGTGTTCTCAGCTGGCCTTAATTCCACAAAATAACCTTTAGCTTCATCCTGGACACCTTCCTCTTCCTTTGGTTTTGTCCAACTCAAAGACAAAGAGGTATAGGTGGAATCTGTGACTTTCAGGTCAATGACTTTACCAGGGGGTTCTGAAATCCCAAATTGAAGTACAAAAAGGTCAAGGTAGTTCAGTTTTAGGGTTATTATTTTTCTGGTTTTATTTCACCAGATTTTGAACACATTTAATGTTGCACTACAAAAATACTAATAACGTTTTAATGTGATAGCTATTTGAGTGTCGACTTACTTTTAGGATCTCGGGCTATCACAAATTCAGAGGGTGTGCTTGGTTCTCCAGCACCAGAGAAGTTGATGGCGGAGACGCGGAATTCATATTCCATTCCTTCAACAACCTCTTTCACATCACACTGTTTGCCTTGGTGAGGACAATGAGTGAAATAAGCAAGTAAAAGTCTAGCATGTTTAATGGAATTATACGGCAACACAAAAATAGATTAGAACTTTTAAAGCCAAAAAACAAACAAACAAACCTTTGATTGGCTCATCAGGGTGGTTCACCTGACCCCATAAGTTGCTGCCCCGTTTGCGTTTCTCCAAATTGTAGCCAACAATGTTGGTTCCACCAGTGTTGGAAGGCGGTGACCATGCCAACGTGATGCAGTTCTTGAAGGCACTGACCACTTTGGGCGTACTTGGTGGTCCAGGATATGCTGTAACAAATTAGTCCTTTTAATATAACAATTCCTGCATGATTTGGCAGGGGGGGAAATCAGATTAAACTTTCTCTGATAATTGCATGATTGTGATTTAAAATGTTGGCCAGGTTTGCTGTGCTTGTGTTTAGGGCTGCAGAATTTGAACCGAAACTTGACGGATCATGAGCTGATTGTGTGTAATTGAACACAGTGCTGTGCTGCACTTTGAAACACACAGCACATAAAGTATATTTATTTAACTAAATCCATGCCTTTTGCGATTGAATAATCATTATCACGATTTCATTTGTATTTTAATTAGTTGTGCAGCCCTAAATTTCTGTGAAAATGGGTGTTTATTTACATTTTCAGTAAGATCTTAATGCTATACTTAAAGGGTCATGAAACCCCCCTCTTTCAGCTCAAGTCTAGCTCTCAATCTTTTTGAAAAAATGCAACTTAAATGGTCGTGGAAAGCTGACATAGACATGATGAAGATTTTAAACCCGGAAGACGAAAAAAGCGGAAAAAAACTCAAATTTAACCGTACTGTTAAATCTAACTAATGCTAACATTGTCTTCAATGGTGTTCAACACACATTAAAATCTCAGAAAATTTTGTTTGGGGTTTCACGACCCTTTAAGATCTCACCTTTGGTGCCAGCCTGGATGTCAGTTGTCTCAAAAACATCACTGGTTCCCTCTGCAGTCAATGCCCTGATGCGATAGCAGTACTTTCTTCCGTGGTCCACATCAGTGTCCTTGTAATGGGGCTCTCCGGGGATGTTTCCAATCTTTGTCCAGGTGTTGCGTCCAATTTGGTTACGCTCCAAATAATAGTTCAATAAAGGAGAACCCCCATCGTCTTTTGGGGGCCTCCACTTGAACTCCACACAGGAAGCTGAGGCTTCTAATACTTCAACAGGTCCCATTGGGTTGGTGGGTTTATCTGAAGTACAAGAATGAAATACTGGTTGCTTTTTAAAAAAAAACAAATGTATTATGGACTAAGAATTGGATTATATTTGTAAATTCTTTTGGGACAGGTTATTTAAAATGTTCCTTTACTGTACACCCAGCTAATATATATATATATATATATATATATTTTTTTTTAAATTCTAAAAAATATTGTGTTAACAATACCATTAAGTTATGAAAACTTGAATTTGAAATGTCCAGGTTGTGAAACATAAGGAAAATTTCAATTTTTTCATGCTTCAAGCATTATGGAAATACTACTTTTGAGCGTTACTTTCTCTGAACATTCGTCAAACTAAAACATATTAGGAAAAAAATGCTCCATGAAATGTGTGTGCTTTATTACACTATTAAAGACCAGATACGTTTGAAAGAACTTTCTATTAACATTACTGTAATAATGTTTGTTCATAACTTTGAGAAAACCTTGCCAGAACGTTAGCTTCATGAGAATGCTCCCTGTTAGCTGGAAAAACAGCATTTTTCTTAATTACATGTTATATGACAATACATTGCCTTTCAATTACCAACCTAGAACGATGAGTCTTGAAAGTGCTTCAATGGTTCCAAACTCATTTTTGAGCTTCAGCTTTACTTCTCCACTGTCTTTGCGTTGACACTTCACAAGTAGAAGGCGACTGTGACTGGACGATTTCTCAATCCTAATGTGATTATCCTCAAGCAACTCTTCACCCTCACTGTACCACTGCACTTTCATTGGCTCACGACCCACAAACTCCAGTTTGAAAGTTGCATTTTGGCCAACCTTGATTATTAGAGGCTCTGAAAATTTAGCCAAGTCATCTGGATTCATCCTTGGTGGATCTGAAATGCAATGTACAATAGACATTCAATGTAAAGTTTGACTTATCAAATAATGTGCCTCCATATTTTACATGATCAGTCAAAGATGAATTACCTTCCACAACCAAAATGGCCTCAGTTTTACGTCCATCTGCCTCAAAGCGATACTTTCCATTGTCCTCCTCTGTGCAGTTTGTTACAATCAATTTATGAACTGCTCCATCTTTGACTATCTTCAGATCATCTGTGGCTGTTATCTGTACAGATATTTCAACAGAATATTTGCTTACTGTATAAAATCACAGGTCTTGATCACGTCTAAATGAATAATATTGATTTGTGTATTGGTAATGAAGATAACTATTACACTGCAAGCTGTGCTTACCTCTTTTCCATCCTTATACCAAATACCATCACATTTGTCACTGCTGAGTTTGCACTCCAGTTCAGCTGACTGACCGATGATGGCATGAACGTCTGACAGCCCACTGATGAAGTGAACTCCTGGGTCTGAACAACAGGTGCATTGACAACAGTTTGATAATAAATATTTCCACTTAATATCGTAAGTAAAACGGTGCATTGAGCAGATCTACAGAACATAGACCGTAAATAGACAGGACAATAAAAAACATCTCAAAACGAAATTAGTTTTGTTACATCTAGGGTTGGGTATCGTTTGAATTTGAACGATTCTGATTCCGATTCCTTGTTTCGATTCCGGTTCCTAACGATTCTCGATTCCGATTCTTTTAAGAGGCAGGGTCAAAAAAGTTTAGCTAACCTTGCTAACCAACAGCCTTTCAGAAGGAAATACTCCTTTCTGAAGGACATACTCCTTCTGTAAAAATACTCCTTTTGTCACAAATTTTGCATTTTGCCGAGATTTCGTAATTTTTAGAAAAGCGAAGCCACACTTTGGATCGCCGACGTAAGGTACTCATGTTCGACTCGCGTGGTTATGCCAACACTTCCGGTAGACGCTTCTTCGTTGGTGTTGTTCAGCGGTTTCTTCTTCCGCTCGGCGGACTGTGAATATTAAAACTAGGAATCGAAATTTTAACTTTTGAACGATTCCGGGAAAAACGAAAAGTTAGTCTCGGTTCCAATCGATACTCGATTCTCGATACCCAACCCTAGTTACATCGCACATGTATTTTTCCGCCGATGTGCACAGAACACTGTCCTAAAATTCTCAAAATACACAAACTTTTAGTGTGAAAGTGTGAAATCGTGAGTTTTGCCATCATTTCTTCCCCAAATTCCAAAGAATCAGTAATGGAAATAAATCAGTATCTTACCGATAATGGTGTCTGGGATTAAGGGCCCAGTCCTCACTCTCTTCCTTGGCTCCTCACTAGGAGTCTCTTCCTCTGGTTGAGGTGGAACAGCTTCCTTTGGCTCTGGTTGTTCTTCCTCCACCTTTGGCTCAGGTTCTGGCTCTGGCTCTGGCTCTTCGGCTACAGCTCCAGAGTCTGGTTTGGGTTCTGGTTTAGGTTTAGCCTTTGGTTTTGGTGTTTCTGGTGGTTTCTGTTCCTCTTTTGCAGCAGCCTCAGCCTGAATCTGTTTCAGTTGCTCCATCCTCTCATCACGCTCCTTCAGCAGCTTCTCCTGTTGCTCCGCCGCAATCTTAATCAAGTCTGTGCCTCCACCTCCTGCTTGAGTGGTTTTGCGTGCTGCCTTCTTGCCCCTCTGGTTTGGATCTGGGTCAGCTGTTCCAAGGGCAGACCAACATAGGAATAAGGTGTTAAAATTCGGGGCATTGAGTGGAAAACTTGCTGGATGTCTACATGACACTGCACACGTACATCCAGCTCTCAATGATATAATGGACATTTATGGACGTTTAAACAATGAATGCAATCAGTTTTCTTCTGTGCTCATTATTCATTTATATTTGAAATATTTTATTGAAATGACCAATTTTAAAATGAGATATTTATGAGTGCTTGTCAGGTCTGTCAAATCGATGAATTAACTAATGTGCAAATGAATTGTTCATTCATTAGAATGTTTTATGAATCAAATCAATAAAGTTTATTTTATCTGGGCTGTGTCCAAAATCACCCCCTACTACACCGTTAAATAGAGCTCTATTTGAGGGGACAGCCATTTGTAGTGGTGTCAGAAACCACAAGTTCAGTCCCATAAGCACCGCAATAATGTGTACAAGCGATGTACGTTCAACGGCTAGAGAATACCCATAATGCACAGTGAGAGTCACACGTCAAATGAATTTCCACGTCTGAATAGAAGATGCCGCTGCACCTGAATCATCCATCCATTTTCCAAACTGCTGGTCCAATGTGGCTACAGCATCATAAATTCCTTTTTAATGAATTATTACTTTTTTTAATTAAGTTTTCCATGGCAAAGTTCAAGATAAATCTTTTCCAAACTACTGGAGCTGCCAGTTTGCTACTTTTCAAATGATTATTAAACAGCAAGCACAAAGCAAAAACTCAGAATCACTCATTTCCATTAACCCTTTCAAGTAGACTATAAGCGGACTAATGTAGGCAATAGTGACTTTGAGGGTATAGGGGGTGATTTAGAACACAGCATGGGAGTTAAATCACTTATACTGTATATGCAAGGATCCAAACACTTTTACATGTTTTTTTCTGATAAATGTAATATGGTTGATATCTGAATTTGATCTTACCGTCCACTACCAGCCAGGCGTTACATGACTTTAACCCAGCCACAGCTGCATAGATGCCCTTGTCCACTTGCATAGCGTCCTTCACCACCAGTCTATGGATTAGCATGTCCTCGGAGACAGTGATGTCATACTTTTCACTTTGTTCCAGGGGAACATTCTTGCCTATCCAAGAAATCTTAGGGAGCGGAGCAGACAAGACACATTCGAACACGGCATCCTCTCTTTCCACACACTTCACTTCCTGAATCTTTACCAAGAAGTCTGCCACTGGAACTGCAAAGGTAAAGACAACAAGCATGTATTAACCTAAAACTGTACTTGGAACATCTAAATTAACTGGTTTGATCAATCAAGTTAGATCAAAAATGAAAATTCTGTCATTGCTTATTCACCACCATGTTGCTCCATCGTGTTTTGTTTCTGTTAAATGGAAATGATTAGACTGAAGTTGCTTTTCAATCAGAGAAATTGAACGATTTACTGTAAACTGTCAAATGTCACTGCATTCATTTGAATGGTTTGAATTTGAATGCTATTGAATTTGAAAGTGCTAAATAGATACTGTGTTTAATGAAATGACATTCAGGTAGTTCAGCATATAAATCATATCTTGTGTCATGTTATTGCACTATCCAATTTGATTTTATGAAAAGAAATATTGTGTTTCACAGAAGAAAAAAAAATCCTAAACATTATGGTGTGAGATATGAGGGTGATATAATGCTGACAGAATGTTAAAACCTTTTTAAAAACAAACACTATAAATGATCTTTCTAAATGCTTAAAGCTCACTTTTAAAGTCAGTGGAGAAGATATTGACCCCCCCAACATCAACTTGATACAATCCAGCATCTTCCGGATTCAAACCATTTACACTAAAGACGAATTTTCTGCCGACTTGACGCAGAGAATGCTTCTCATCTGTTTCAGTGTTAAATGGAACCATAACACCATCCTGTGACAAACAAAAAAAAATACATATATATAATATATATATTATGATCATTATTGATTTTTAATTTTACTGTAAAATTAAGTACACTGTTAGACCTTACCAGGTTTTTTACAGTAAAATACTGGCAACACTGTTGCCAGTAATTTACTGTAAAAATGCACTAAAACTCAAGTTAACTAAAAAATACAACTTATTAGTTTTAGTGCATTTTACTGTAAAAAAACTGGTAAGGTCTAACAGTGTAATTAAAATATGCATGTGTTATTTTACCTTGAAGAGAAAGATTTTGGAATTGGGATCTTTGAGATCCATCTCAAATTCAAATTCGGCACATCCAGGCTTCTTGATTTCAATATGTCTCAGGCTGCTCAGGTTTTCAATGAACTGTTAGAGGAAAAGCAAGTTAAAAATATACTTTGAAACTTTCAGAGGTTTTAGATTTACAGAGGCATTTAGCACACACACTTCTTGGGCAAAAATAGTAATCGAGACCAGTGAGGTATTTCACACGTCATTCATTTTCAGAGCCTGTGTATTTATATGTTGAAAATTATGACATTTGTTATTTTGTTTGATGGATTTGTTTTTTTAATGAGGTGCATCAGTATACTTCAACATAATGATTTGTCACTGTTCATTTGTAATGCACCTGAGCCTGCTGCTCCTCTATTTCCCTTTTCTTTTCATTCAGCTTCTTCAACATCCCGCGGAAGTCAGTCACCCCATATTCCATGCAGATGCCCTCGTAGTCTTTCTTATCAGCGCTCAATAACAGTTCCCAAAATTTCTCGTCAACTTCTCCATCTTTCTTCGGCTCATTTTGTTCGGCTCTGCAAACACAAACACAACACACCATGAAGACGCCTTCCTGGGACGTCCAGGGTCAGGCTGGACACGTGCATCTGCTTTTGCATTTCAACAAACAGATAAACCATTCAAAATGCAAAAAATTGTGCTAGAATCATCATTGGTATGACCTTGTCCTTACCTCGTCCTCAGGGTCTTTTTTAAATCGACTACTGCTTTTTCTCGTTGTTCTGAAAATAAATAGAGTTGCACTATTCATCTTTATTCTAAAAGAGATGTTGTATTTGAAATACTTTTTTTTTTGCTTCAACAATTCACTCAAGACTTGAATTCAAACAGACCTAATCGTGCCTCCTGCATAGCTTTGCTCTTCTTGAACCCAACTGAAAAAAAAGAGAATTTTTGTTTTTTCTCAGCACAGCTGAGGCAGAAAACTGTTTCACTTGTTTTATTTGTCCTTGCACAGATACAGCTGGAAGAGATTTTTCTACTGACCTTCAATCACATTGAGTGTGACCGTGACCACAGCACGTCCATACTCATTATTTGCATAACACTTGTACGTGTCTGCTTGATCAACTCCAACATTGGGCATCTATTAGACACAATTAGTTGTTTTTTTTATTAATAATAGTGTATTTGTATTGGTTTGAATTGGCAAAAGCAAATGCAAGTAAAAGCTGTTCCTAAGTTAGAATTAGATGCACATGGCGAAAAGTGTGGCTGTTGTGGCCCTTTTCTTTTTAAGCATGGCATTGCATGAACCCAATGGGACTGAAGCAGAATACATTTTTTACTCTTTTATTTTGGACCATGCAGTGTATTTTTATGAACAAAACGGCACCTGTAATTGATGCTCTCCTGAGATTGGATCATACGAAACAATATATCTTTCCGGATCAGATGTATCTCCGTTGTTTCGAGCCCATGCAACATTTGGTGTTGGATCTCCAGTGATGATGGCTTTGAAAAATGCAAACTTCCCTGTGTGAGGGTTTAACAAAGTCAGTTGAGTACTTCTGAAACATGGTCATTATTTTTTTTTAGATTAAATATGCTTTGAGCTGCAGTGCTATATACCTTCCTGGATAGTCAAGGCGATGGGTTTGCGGGTGAAATCGGGATGACTTTTTCCTTGCGGGATTTCCTCCACAAACTGTGTGATCATTACTCCTGGGACTTTAGATCGCTTCTTAATGGACACTGTGGAATCAAAAGTGAGCAAAAAGTTAAAAGCTGTGATACTTTAAATCAATGGATTTTGCAGAAGTTCTCAGTGAATTCTTTTAAACTGAAAATAGAGGAATATACCTTGCCCAGGAGCAGTGGGTTCCTCTTCCTTACTTTTTGTGAATTTCATCTTGGCATATAGGATTCAGAGAACTCAGTCCTGTGGGATGAGTGACATTAGTGATCAAAAAAAGTCTTCAGATCCAAAATGAATGAGGAAATAAGCACATATTTATATTTATTTTTAAACATTCTTATATTCTTCAAACCTGTAAGGGGAAAACATACAGATATTTGGTATAGTAGTGTCTTTAGAAAAGGAATATTTTACTCAATTTCATACTCTGTTAACCCAAGAACTGTTGTGACCGGACCATTAAGTCAGGGGTTTGAACTCAGGAATTGGATCAGAGAGCAAATTGTTCTTTTGAGCTGCTGGTTCTTTTCAATGAACCATTTGATTCGGTTCACAAATCGGTCTAAATGGTTTGTTCACAGATGGACTGATTTGTGGAGTAATAGAACCATTGAACCTCACTGAATCAATGCTTCTCAAGTTCAGGCAATTGGAGTTGAAAAATATGAGTGAGAAATAAATTCAGTTTGGTCTCTTCAGATGGTGACTATGAATTGTAGGGATGTTTTTTTGTTAAATGTGAATTTCTGTGTTCTACAGAATAATGTATTTTGTTTTTTATTTTATTTTAATTTTGCCATTTAAAATGTGAATTTTACCTAAACCCAGTAAGGTAAACTACTGTGCTTTAGGTGTGTTTGATAAGGTTGATGCAGTTATTCTTTCAAGTTTTATGAAATTGGGGCAAGGTTCAAGAATTTGTTAGATTTGAAATGCTAGATGTTGTTCTGATGAGCCATCGTAATGAATATTTGACTCGGATCATGTGTGTTCCCCTGAGGCAGGGAGCGCGGAGCTTAGCAGCGGGGTTAAGCTAAGAGCTTCTGTCAGCTTTTCTCTACAGCAACACGAACACTCCAGCTGTCTAGAATGTAATTCATGGTCCAGTCACCGGAGGAAAAAAACTGGCAACAGTGTCACTTACACCGATCCACAACCTCGGGATTTAAGCAATATCGTCCCTTTGGAATTATAAGGTTCTATCTGCGTTCTGAGCAGTTTTGAGATATTGAGCTTCAAAGTTTTTGCATTACATATAGGAAAATTTATATGGGGAACAAGTTTCATTCAAACATGAAAATAACAGGGACCCTAAATGTATTCTAAACATACAATATCAAAATCCTCTCAAATTTGTAAATGGGGATTTTTAGAATGGGTCAAATGCAGATAGAACCTTCTAATTCTAAAAAAAATAAAAATCTGCCAAAACATTATTTCAACATTAAATAAAAAAATAATGTTGTAACAATGTCTCAACATGAGTTAGAAAGTAAAATTGTATCCTTTCTATGACATTTGTTTAATATCTTTTAGCACTTCCATTTCTTTAGGACATTTCAAATTAAGCAAAGGTAGGTCTAAATATTTTCCCCAGTGCATAATATTCATTTTTGATACCAATTTGGTGGGTAATTAAACACATTATTGCAGAAATTATACTTTAATCTTTCTTTTGCATAGACAGAAAGCAGCCACTGTAATACATCCGAGCAGGACTTTATTCCAGCTAAAGTGGGCCAGGTAAAATGGCTTTCTCTCTAGACATCAATATGGCTGAAATAACATTTCATAGCAAACCTTTATTGTTGTAATTAAGACCCCATTAATTAAATTGTTAAATATTTGACCTATAAGCCTTAATATGGTAAAAATTTAGACATTTTAAGACTTTAAAAACTGCAAGGAAATCAACATGCTTCAGCAAATTAATTCATAAAATTTAATAATCATTGAAAAATGATTCACTGACTATAATTGTCACAGTCTTTGTCTGAACCATTCTGTCTTCGTCATCTTCACTACACTTCCCAGCATCCTCTTGTCTCCACACCTGAACTCACTCCCTTAATCATCCACCTGTTCATCGTCCTGATCATCTGTGTCACCTTGTTAGTGTTCATTTTGTATCTGTATTTAGTTCTCTCTGTTTCAGTCTGTGCATGGTGGCTCTTGATTATGTTTCGTGGATAGTCGTCCTCTTGGAATTATAAAGTTCTGACATTTTTGTCAAAATTGAGTTATCCACATATTCTTATTCTGTGACAACTTATTTACGCTATGTGATAAGTTTTGCTCAGTTACGTTGAAGTTGTGTTCATTGTGGGACTTTTTTTGTAATTATTGTCACGATGTAGTGTGGAATGAAGACAGGCTGAGGCTGACGCAAAGCTCCAATACAAAACATTTACACAAAAAACTCCAAACAGGCACAAGGAAGACTGGCAGAAGATTACACACACTATCCATGAAACATAATCAAGAACAGACTGAAACATAGAGAACTAAATACAGATACAAAATGAACACTAACAAGGTGACGACAGGTGACACAGATGATCAGGACGATGAACAGGTGGATGATTGAGGGAGTGAGTTCAGGTGTGGAGACAAGAGGATGCTGGGAAGTGTAGTGAAGATGACGAAGACAGAATGGTGCAGACAAAGACTGTGACAATTATATAGTCAGTGAATCATTTTTCAATGATTATTAAACTTTATGAATTAATTTGCTGAAGCATGTCGATTTTCTTGCAGTTTTTAAAGTCTTAAAATGTCTTAATTTTTACCATATTAAGGCTTATATGTCAAATATTTAACAATTTAATTAACTGGGTCTTAATTACAACAATAAACGTTTGCATGTTATTTCAGCCATATTGATGTCTAGAGAGAAAGCCATTTTACCTGGCCCACTTTAGCTGGAATAAAGTCCTGCTCGGATGTATTACAGTGGCTGCTTTCTGTCTATGCAAAAGAAAGATTAAAGTATAATTTCTGCAATAATGTGTTTAATTACCCACCAAATTGGTATCAAAAATGAAGATTATGCACTGGGGAAAATATTTAGACCTACCTTGCTTAATTTGAAATGTCCTAAATACATGGAAGTGCTAAAAAATATTAAATAAATGTCATAGAAAGGATAAAATTTTACTTTCTAACACATGTTGAGACATTGTTACAACATTATTTTTTTTATTTAATGTTGAAATAATGTTTTGGCAGATAGAACCTTATAATTCTAAGCGAAAAGTGTTTTTTTTTTTTAGAATTAGAAGGTTCTATCTACATTTGACCCATTCCGAAAATCCCCATTTACAAATTTGAGAGGATTTTGATATTGTATGTTTAGAATACATTTAGGGTCCCTGTTATTTTCATGTTTGAATGAAACTTGTTTCCCATATACATTTTCCTATATGTAATGCTTTGCGTCAGCCTCAGCCTGTCTTCATTCCACACTACACCGTGACAATAATCACAAAAAATGTCAGACTCCCTTTTTAATCACATACACTCTCTCACTCACTCTCTCTCTCACACACACACACACACACTTTCACAAACACGCTCTCTCTCTCTCTCACACACACACACACCAACACACTTTCTCACACATACGCACACGTACACACTCGCACACACATGGACACACACACACACACACACACTTGCATGTTGAATGGTTTTCTACAATATTCAATTTACCCTACTGCATATTTGTATAATTCAGATAATAATAACTGTAATAATAATAGTTATTAACAATAATCTCATTAATAATTAATAATAATAACCAATACACTATAAAGAAAATGACAAAATATAAAGTTAAGCCACTTCATAAGACTACACAATTTAGTGAATATTTAATTTACTGTAAATGTATAGCATTATGCCTTAATTGAGTTTCTTTATATGTTGGACCCGACATATAAAGTTGATTCTGATTGGTCCTCTTCTGTGCATTCCAAACTCAATTTTGACAAAAATGTCAGTTAGAACCTTATAATTCCAAGGGGACGATATGTCTACAACAGGAGTGTAATGCTGACACATTTTGAGTAACCCTCATCTCCTGAAGTCTCTATTAGGTGGGTTTCTTGGAATGAAAATAGAGACAGTAATTTGTGCCTGGAGGTGGTGGCTGTAAATTAGTAAGAGATATGCGGCAATTATATTTTCCTTGGATTACAACTTGTATTTTTATCAACGCTGGGTTTCTAGAGCTTCTTTTTTGCCATGAAGCCTTGTTAGTTTGGTTTCTGGTATAGAACTTGTGGCCATGTTTATTGAATGAAATACTAAATTGACATACTTGAAACTGAATTCAGAGATTTTTGAAAAGTGAATGTGTTTAAATTCATCAAATGCAGTGCTGTTGCTGCTTGGAATTGATTCACATTGAACAGTGTGATTGAGAACAGCATAATAAAGATGCATAAAAATTGCTGCTTTCTGTAGAGTAGTCATTTAAAGTGACGGTAAATTGTGGACTTCACTTCTCAATTAACACTTTATGTGCCCACCGGTGTGAGTCAAGTAACCCTGCATGTTTTTGTCTGTCATAGGTCACATATCTCATAAAACTATCAGTCAAAATACCTCTGACGCACACTCTCATCTCATCTCAAATGCAGAGTGCTAACATTTTTCAAGAGCTCTATTTCTCCTCAATCTCCCGTGATAGTAATACTATTCCCAGATGAGTTTTATCTATTCCATTTCTGATACTACAGCAAAAACTACTAGCCTAATGAATGGAAATGTAAAACATTTTTTAAAGACAGCAAGCACTACTGTAAGTAACAATAAGAACAACTAATCGGAAAAAAAACCCAATAGTTGTACTTTTTCAGGTAGGTCTAATAGTAGTTTTCAGGTAGAGAAATTTGGGTAACACTTCACAGTAAGAGTACATGAATACATGTATAAATGCATGCATGATTTATGCATTCATTCATGCTTTAATATCGCATGAATCATCAGGAACTAACACGAGTAAAATATTTTTCATTCGTGACATGATTTTCATGAATGAAAAACACCTTAATTGAAACATTAGATGAGCACATCAACATGAATAATGATTTATTACGTATGACCATAATGTTTTCTTTGTTTTTTTTTGCCTGAACTACTTTAAATTTGGTGTTGATTTATAGTGTAAGCTACGGAAGCCCTGAACCACAACGTGAAAAAGAAAAAAAATCTGTAGATTTTTTTTTTTTTAGCATTTTTGTTTTTCTTTACGTTGCAGTTCAGGGCTTCCGTAGTTAGCAGTACATCATGATAAGTTTATCTGCAGACAGCTTCTTATCAGGCATAACCATATTTGTAGCAGATGAAAAATAGCCATGCCTAGCAACTGAGACATATGATTGATTTATAAATATGCCCAAGGGAGGCCTAGAAAGGGTCTCGAGTCCTAAGACATCAACCCCCAACTAATGGATGTAAGGCTCCTCTTACTGCTCTGACAATTTCTGTCATGTTTGATGACTTATTGAATTATCTTTTCCCCTTCTCTGTTTACCCTGCTCTTAGGATTGCCTGTGGTATTTTACATGTGCATAAACAACATATTGAGACAGGTTATCATTTATTGGTCTCATCATCATTATTCATTTACATAATTGTATTTGTTAACGTCTAATTTAATTAACATTTAATTACATACTTATACAAAATAGTCTATATTGTGAAGATATTGTGGGTTGTTGTTTGTCTATTTAATTCATAAATTCTGACTTATTTTCAGCATTATATTTTCCCTAACCCATTATAATTAATTGCCTTCCAGTGTAATTGAGCAGAGTCGGTGGTTACAGCGTGATTTGAGACCAATAAAAATAAATTAATGGTGTAAAATAAAGATTGTTTACATTTACAGATTAATGTAAGAGTTGCATGTCATACATGTTGCTCCATGCTAAGAAAACAGATGGTGTAGCATCCTGTCATCATGATAATAGGGAACCACTTTTAAGGGAATAAGGACCATAATGTGAGTTTTTGGCCCAACAGATAATAACTATATTCATCCTAATGAGAACTTTTCACTATAAGTGGGAATCTACTGTAAAATTTTGCATCTCTACTGTTAGAAATAACATTCATATTGTGAAATGATATAAAAAAGCATTGATACAACTTTATTTAAAGCCTTTATGTTTAATGGTTTATAAAGGTATTAATAATGTATGTTATAATACATTATATCTTTTCATAAATAACTGCAAAAAGTTCAAATGCATTACATCTGAAATTGATTCTTTGTCATGTGTTTAAATGCATTATGCTTTCGGGGAATACAAGTATTATATACAATTATTCATAAGACCATACAATGCATTGTATTACAAGGGATAATTACATTAAAATAATTTATAATGCATTAGACTGTATATAAAGTCTTTAAATAAAACAATATTTTAGCCATTGACTATAAGAATCAATACACATTTTCTTGAAAAAAATGCTCTTATACATATCTAAATTCAATGAAGATGCTTTATAGAAAACCACACACACACACACACACAAAAATCAATACATAGTTATGGTCTGAGCAGACTTTTATCCATTGATATGGAGTAGTCCAGGGCCATCATTAACACTTCAGGCAACCCCAACCTGTGCTTATTGGACAGGTGCATAATCCTGGCATAATGTAGCATAATTTTTATAAATAAAAAAAAATGCATTGGCTACTTACTTTGTAACTTGTGCCCCGTGCTCTTTGTTCAGCTTTGAGTGTTGACTTCTCCTTTGCTACCCAATTTGAGATGGTCCTCAAGGTGTCCTGTTGCTCCTTCAGGGTGTTGGCTGAGGGATAGGCTTACCCTTGAGTGTGATGAGAATCTGTGACTCCTCCCTTAGATATGGGACCAGGTTGGAAGATGAAGCTTAGAGGGTCTTAATAACTATCCACTAAAAAAGAAACTCCAGCGCAGTGCAGCAGTGACAGCGGAGGAAGCTGCGTCCTCGCGATGTGAAAAAGGTAAGCTTGTGCTTCTCAGAATGATGTGTTGGAGCCTACTGATATTAAAAACGAATCATTTGGCGTTATAATTGTGTACCATTAAAAAAAAAATGCTGCATGGTTCACAGGAGACTAGAAAATCTAGTTTATATTGACAAAATATTTAATACTTGAAGTTTTAAATGAAAAGCCATTGTTTTGGAGATAAATGATTCTTGATGATTTATGAGTTGCATTAACTTTACTTAACTTGGCATTAACAATCCTGTGCTTGTTGGATACGAGTTTAAAGTTACAATGGTATGGTCAGGCCAGGGTGTTATGGCCCATATATGGATCAGAAGAGATAGAGAGGTCATAACTCATTGAAATAGTGACTCTTAAGTTTGACATATGCACATGGGCACATACATAACTACGCCGCAGGAGCGCAGTACTGATGTTACATTTGCCGAACACTGTCAGACCATTTAAAAAATGTAGTGGCAGTAAAATGCTCCAAATATAACATGGACAGAATGTTCAGGCTTTTAAGTACTTTAAGTGAGACTTTATGGTGACATCGGCATGCATTCATATGGAACTTCTGTATAATATTTCTCTCTTTTTGTCTCTTTCTGAATAGATGTGTTGAGCTCTTGAGAATTTTAAGACCATAGTATATTAGGGATCTGATTTTTAATGTGCTTTGTGAATTCATACTCAAGACTAGAGGAGTGGATTTATAATAAGTCACTTTGCAGGTACAATAACAGTCCGTACACAAGAGCACTGTTCAAAGAACTCGACTATTTTATTTATGTACACCAAACCATTTTTTAGCATATCTGAAGAATCAAAAACTTCTTTTACACTTTAGCATTTCCATACAAGCAAAAAAAATAAAAATAAATTAATGTGAGCAATCGAAACTTTGCACCTATTTTTTTTCTGTAGTAATTGATTTAGTGAAAGTGTGAACGCATGAAAGAGCAGGTTACATACACAAAAGAAAAGAATAAATTATTTAATAAATTAAATCGCATACAAGAACAATAAAAAAAACTAAGCTAACACTTTACAATAAAGTTTATTAGTCAATTACCTTAGTGAACATGAACTAAGTAATACTTCTACAGCATTAATCTTAGATAATATTAATTTCAACATTTACTAATACATTATTAAAATTGTTATTTGGTTGAATTTGTTAACATTAGTTAATGCACTGTGAATTTATTAAGATTTACATAGATTAATAAATATGGTAACAAACGTATTGTTCAGTGAGTTTATGTTAGTTAATGCACTAACTAATGTTAACTAATAAACCTTATTGTAAAGTATTACCGCTGAAGTAAAATAATTGTCAAACAGGATTAGGTACTGTAAGCATGGCGTATTAAAGGGTTAGTTCACCCAAAAATGAAAATTACGTCATTAATGACTCACTAAGCGTCTTACGCCATCACTGAACGTGGCTCGACAACAGAACCGGAAGACAATACAATGCTGAATAAAGTCGTAGTTTTTGTTATTTTTGGACCAAAATGTATTTTAGAGGCTTCAAAACATTCTAACTAAACCACTGCTGTCACATGGACTACTTTGATGATGTCTTTATTTGCTTTCTAGACAAGGACAGTATACCGTACTTTTTCAATGGAGGGACAGAAAACTCTCGGACTAAATGTAAAATATCTTAAACTGTGTTCTGAAGATGAACAGTCTTACGGGCTTGGACATGGGTGAGTAATTAATGACATAATTTTCATTTTTGGGTGAACTATCCCTTTAAGAATCAGCCAGAGTTTTTTCTTTATGTTTTTTTAGGTTTTTGTACTATTAAAAACAGTAAGACTATATAAAGTGTTACCACATGCATTTGATTCTACCATTTTTATCTAATAAGCCCACACAGTGTAGTGTTCGCACAAGCCAAAATCTTTCTTCAAAAATATGTAGGGCCTAAAATCCAAAAAACAACATGATGATTGGACAGATGTTTGTTTTGGCATCCTCCACACACCATGGTTTTATTCTGAAAAACAAATAAAGAAAATATGGTTAAGTTGTTAGATTCAATTTATCTAAGGTGTTCTGTATGAAATGATCTAAAACTTACTGAATTTACTTTGTAACGGTTATGAGTTAATGCTTAAATATTTGAAATAGAAGTGTTAACCAAGTTATTAGGATTTCTGAAGAAGATATATTTAGAAATATATTTAAAAACATTATATTGCATATAGAGAGTTTCAGTTTTCTGAGTGGGTTTTGCTGGGTTTCCTAAAAATTTTGCAGATCATGTAAGATCATTCCATACTATGACTGATCAACGCCTGTTTGAACATGTACGTAGATTTCTTGTTATTTTGTACAATGTAAGTCCATTGTTACCAGAGTGTACTGTCTCTCCAGGAGTTTGTCTCCCCAACTGTGCCTTTGGTTTACACGGTGACGGCGTTTTTGAGGCTCAAAAACGCAAAAAAGTGAAACCACCCTCCAGAGTGGAAATCTTAAAAATGCTCCACCGCCGCGTTCCCATGTAAACGGTAAAAACGCAAAAGTCTGCTTGACAGTCAAGGTTGTACGCAGGCGCGTGGACTTGGTGTTGTTGTAGGATGCACTCCTAGCCGCCTGAAGTGCATACTACAGTGAATTTCACATTTTTTTGCGTCTCCATTTGCACGCGGATTTCCCACACAAAACGCTCATCTAAACGCAGAATAAAAAAAGATGACGCAACGCCACTTTTGCGTTTTCTCTTCAGAATCGTTTCCGTGTAAACATAGCCTTAGTAAGGATCCTACACACAGTTTTATAAATGAGACCCCAGCTTAGCACACTCAGAACGTGTTCTCATGAAACAAGGGGCGTGGTCACAAGAAACAAGGGGGCGTGGTTACAGGAAACAAGGAGGCTGGATGGGAAAAGCACATGGCCAACACAAATAGAGACAGAACCATGAGCTCAAGCCCAAAATAAACAAGGAAACATTGAACCAAGACAAGGCAGACAGATGAGAACCCTGACAACATAATAAATAAGTTGGAAATTATGCTTAAGGGAAACTTGCCTAGAGATAAAGTATGACTTTTAAAATTGTATTGGAAGCTTTGGGAAACCCAGCTGTCCTCTGGTGCTTAATTGTGTAATTTTAATCCAGTGAGGCGAGTTCTTTTTGTAGAGCCTTACCTCTCACTGTGAGATTGGTGGAGCACTCAGCTCTTCCCAGCTGGTTCTCAGCGATTATTTTATACTCTCCCGTGTCTTTAGGTCCAACCCTGAGAATGAGCAGGGAGCACACTCCACAGGTGTTAGTTATTAAGTAGTTGGTGTCAGTGTTGAGGTTGACGTTGTTGCGGTACCAGGTGATGCGGGGTGCAGGGTTGCTTCTCACCGCACAGCTCATGTAGCACTCATAGCCTTGTGGGGCTGTGTGGATTTTCAGGGGGACCATAAACCTTGGAGGCTTCTCTAAGTTGCAGGTCTTGGACTCTGGGATGGTCAGTGTGAATTTTTCTGCAAGAGATGAAGGAGTTTGATTAATTTGATCTTCACATGTCAGTGGGTGGGTGATGGATCACATTGTAGTGTGTGTGCAGGCAGTGTCCACAGTAAACAGACACTGTACAACAAATTGCTGTTTCAAGTAAGTGTCCGTGCTGCCTTTAAATTTGTACGTTTAGTCAACTTGAAATGTGAAGTTGTACTTGTGACAACTTGGATTTTTGAGGTGACTAAAGGCAGCACAAACACTTATTTTTTTAAATGAAACATTTTTCTACAGTGTATGGTAGATTGTACAAAAGACCGAAGGCATATATGGCTCCATATATAACCTTATTACTTTTATTTACACTTTATGGGTAAATAAATGTGTTTATAGGGCAAACAGTATCTACAATGATTTGCACTCAGTATAAATATAAAAGGTTACATTTATAAAATGACTGAACATAAATAATGGTTGTAGTTTTAATAATCACTTCCTATATTACAAACCTTTCTTTCTTGTGATTAGCCATTTTGGTGACTCAGATGGGGCAGACAGACCAATGTCATTTTTGGAGTAGACTCGGAACTGGTATTCTCTCCCTGGCATGATGTTACAGGCTGTGAAACGGTTGTTGAAGATACGGTCAGCTACAGTGTGCCAGGTCCTCTTGGTGGAGTCTCTCTTGGTCACCGTGTAATGCAGGCGATCATCTCGTTTCTCGTCTGGAGATGGTTCCCAGGAAACGGTCACCGTGCCCGGAACGTTCTCGTCCAATTCTATGGGACCTGGGGGCTTTGGTTCGTCTACATCAAAATCAAAATGGATCAAGGCTATTAGATGTTCATTCCTATAGAGCAAGTGTGGTGGAGCATATTGTTTTATTTAACTGTCTACAAATCTATACTGCCATTTAAAGAAAATCCTCTGATCCTAGGCTTAAACCTGAAGTCTTTTATTGTTAGTTGTTTCACCGACAGCCGATTAATAACCATTGCTATAAAATTTGACCTCAGACGAAATTCTGCCAGTGTCTTAAGTCATTCATACTGTATGATGATTTCCCTTAGAAGTTTTCTATAAGCATTCAGTGACTACTATACTTACAAAACATTGATGTGATTGTTTAATTATGTCCAGCCCAACATAGCAACATGGTCTGACCAATGGTGTGAATTGGGGGCCTGGCTGAAACCACTAACAGACTGGGACCATTTAGGAACACAATTTTTCTTAAAGATGATAAAATACAAACAGGTTCCCTCATTTTACCTGTAACTCTAATCTCAATACTGAAGGTCTCTTGTCCCACAATGTTCTTTACTGTGATGGTATAGATTCCTGTATCGTTACGCTCTGCAGATGGGATCAGGATCTGAGAGCCCCCCTCAGCATTGCTAATAGTGACACGTTTGGACACAGGGACACCATCTTTAAGCCAGATGACGTCAGGACAAGGGGAAGCCTGTAAAAAAAAAGGAATATAGGACATGCATTGGACATGTGGACTAAGCAAAACATGGAGTTCTCTCGTATTGTGTAAGTTAGCTTACTCTATGGGAAAGATTAATCTTTTCGAGACATTAAAACCAAAAAATTACCCCTAATTTTGTAGTCATTGTCAATGCAGTACAGCAGCTAGCAGACCTAGAGCAGGCAGTCTAGCGTCGATTCTTCGCATCGAATTGATTCTGAGAGAAGCCGCTGCCGTCTGAGGAGCGAACATACAGCCTCGGCTAAAGCCGGCCATCTGCGGCGCTTTCAGCCATCCGTGTGAGCTACACTATCCGGCGACGTATCCTTTTTACTGAGCTCAATTCTGTGCATGTTCGCCGCTGCGACAACACCCTTTCTGAAAGAGCACGAGACGTTTTTCTAAAAACAACTCGCTCTTTGCCTAGGTGCACGGTGTAGACGAAGGGTTCCCGGAGCATAAGCGAACTTACGCAATACGAGAGAACCTCTCGTGAGAGAATGTATCGGTTACCTAACGTAACCTCGGTTCTCTCTAGAAGAGGGAACGAGCATTGCGTAACCTGGCGCGCTCGCGCTACGAATGACTTTCGCTTCAGCTGAATTAATACAAAATTAAAGAATAATATTTTGGCTTCAATATCTCGAAAAGATGAATCTTTCCCGTAGCATAAGCTAACTTACGCAATACTCATTCCCTCTTCTAGAGAGAACTGAGGTTATGTTAGGTAACCGAAACGTTTTCAAGAGAGGAGTTGGAAGGATCTGAAAAGTGAATGGGGAGGGAGCACATTATGGCTCATGAATATTAATTAGGCTAAATAAGTAAAGTAGTCAGCAAGTAGTCCCAAATGATTTGCTGATGCAAGTTGAGAGTACATTTTTGATCAGGGGATCGAGGATGTGGAACAGAATTCTACACAACAGCAGTCTCTCGCTTCGTACCACAGACAAAATGATTGCCTCCCAAAAAGTGACTTATAAGACTTATATGACATATTGATAAAGGTTGCTAAACCCCTGGGTTTGGTCTCTAAAAGCATGATTTTAGTATTGCTCATTACCTCAAAGTTGATAGTGACTCGTGCAGAATTTCCTGCCCTGACCACCATGAAACTCTTGATCTTCGAATCTGTGAATCTTGGTCTCACTGAGAAAAAACATTGCATTAATAGTGTGACATATCCGTACAGTGATGTCAAATGAGGGGTAGATCAATTTGCATTTCTGACCATATAGAGCAGTTAATGCTACTCACCTGGAGGAGGCATAGCCAAGATGTAGTTGTCCAGCTCTTGTGGCTCTCCCTCTCCACCTTCATTGGCGGCGACCACTCTAATCCAATACATGGCCATTGATTTCATTCCCTTTACAGTGTAGGTGCTCATGATGATGGCATTTGAGTTGCATCGATCCCACTCTGGGTTCTCAGTAGGTCTGATTTCGACAAAGTACCCCTTGGCCTCATCCTGAACCCCAGGGTCTATTTTTGGTTTTGTCCAAGACAATGACAAAGTAGTGTAGGTGGAGTCTGTGACTTTAAGGTCAATGACTTTACCAGGGGGTTCTGATAGGATATTGAGAAAAAAGCATTTGCATGAGCACATTTTGAAAGATTATAAAAGAAAATAGGGAGAAGTTTAAGTTAAGTTCAAGTTCAAATTAGCTTGTTATTCCAAAAAGCCTGACGTAAATCCACTGTTTTTGCATATCTTTGAGGGGAGGCCATGGTTAATTTTTCAAAATGCACAGCTTTGAGAATACTTTTGCTGAATCTTCTCTTTTTGAAGATAATGAGCTAGCTGAGAAATGACTTACTTTTTGGATCTCTTGCGAACACAAATTCTGAAGGGTGACTTGGTTCACCAGCTCCAGATATGTTGATGGCGGACACGCGGAATTCATACTCCATTCCTTCAACTACATCTTTTACAGCATATTTCTTTGCTATGGAGGGTAGTTGAAAGGTTGAACATTACTATCAGACAGTAGTTTACAGTAACTTGTGTAGAAATGTGAGAAACCAACCTTGGATTGGCTGGTCTATTGGATTGACTTGGCCCCACAAGTTGCTGCCCTTCTTGCGTTTCTCTAAGTTATAACCTAAAATACTGGTTCCTCCGGTGTTGGTTGGGGCAGTCCATGTCAGGTTGATGCAGTCTTTGAAGGCACTGGCTACTTTAGGAGTAGATGGCTGACCAGGATATGCTAGAAAGAAAGACATTTGGCAGGTTTTGACCTTCTGAAGTAGTCTGGATGGTTACTGATAAGCACAGAAGTACCTCAGAGATTTTTTTTTAGTACATGTAAGTCACCTTTAGTTCCAGCCTGCACATCCTCTGTTTCCATCAGTTCACTGGTGCCTTCATCATTCTGGGCTCTGATTCGGTAGCAGTATCTCCTTCCATGGTCAACATCGGTGTCTTTATAGTGGGCTTCACCTGAAATCTGGCCTATTTTTTTCCATGTGTTGCGTCCAATTTGGTTGCGTTCAAGTATGTAATGTTTAACAGGGCAACCACCATCATCTTTTGGGGGTCTCCACTTGACCTCGATGCAGTTGGAAGATGCTTCAATGATCTCCAGAGGTCCAAGTGGGATGGTAGGTTTATCTAAATGAGGTAAAAACTTTGAACTTTGGTATATGTTACACATTTGTTACCAATCTGTGCTACATTTTTATGCAGCCTGTCTAATTATTTAGCTTTTTTTACTTACCAAGTATAACTAGGTTAGAAAAGGCTTCCACTGTGCCAAACTCATTTTTGATTTTGATTTTGATTTCCCCAGTGTCTTTACGCTGCAATTTGGTGAGAAGCAGACGGCTTTCACCCTCTGAAATCTCAATCTTGCAGTGAGCGTCTGGCATGAGCTCTTCACCATCTTTGTACCACTGAATTTTGCATGGCTCACGGCCAATATAAGGAACTTTAAAGGTGGCTTTCTGATTGTTTTTGATCACAATCGGTTTTGCAAATACTTCAATTTCCTTTGCATCCAATCTTGGTGGATCTTAACACAAAAAAACAGAATTATAAGTTATGTGAAATTCATAACATTTGCTGATGCAATAGCACAATTTAGCAGATGTTAGAATACAAACCTTCAACTGCAACCTCACACTCGGTTTTACGCCCATCAGCCTCAAATCGATATTTTCCAGCAAATTCCTCCGTTACTTTGTCAATTTTCAGTTTGTGAAGGACTCCGTCTTTACTGATGGTTATACCCTCAGTGCCGTCAGCAATCTACAGAGAAAAGTTAAAAACAGTGTTTATGTGTTTACACACACCAAGGGCCAGATTTACTACCAGCTTGCGCCAGGGCAAATCCTCTTTTGGCATTAAAATACTACTGTCATAATTTACTAAAGACACACACAGTGAAAAATGAACACTGTAAAGCTGTGCACAGGGTTATTTGCTGCTGACCTTATTGAAAATGCATTTGTAGGACTTTCCCTTTCCGACGAAAAATTTATGGAAGGAGAGTATTTAAATGAATCATGCAATGTTTGCGCTAGTCAACTTACAGGTATTTGCAGCATTATTTATTGGGCCAAAAAAAAAAAACAGACGCTAATTTGCACTGCTCTTCGTAAATTTGGGTCATTATGGAAATGATGTGGTTGCATCTGTGTTATTTAATTTGCTCATCGTCAGTAGATCATGCACAGAACTTTCCACTCCCATCAGCGTTTTTTAATTTTTTTTTTTTAATTGTGCTCTCACGGTAATTTGCCCTGTTTAGTAAATATGGCCGCTTATGTCATGTTATACTGTATAAACTTATAATATGGCATCTTTATACCTCGTCGCCATCTTTGGACCAGACACCCTCACAGTCAGCACTGAGTTTGCAGACCAGTTCAGCCGCCTCTCCCATAATCGCTTTGCAGTCTTCCAGCCCAGCAGAAAAGTAAACACCAGGATCTACAGGGGATTTGTGTAAAAAAAAAAAAAAAAAGATTCCTGGGAATTAGGAATTAGGTCAACTGACTTAGTTTGAAATGCATTGTACAGTCATTCTTTTCATTCCAATAGTCCATAATTATAAATTTGGGGTTAAGTTGTTTAGTTGCGATAATTCTCTGAATTAGCCGTCACTAATTATTCAACAACTTCAACACTGGTGTGTACACAAATAATTGAAACATTTGTTTTTGGCTGTATTATCAAATATTGTTGCTTTTCTAATGACAATTAGAATACTTTCCAGTTGTTTTTCCATTGCATGTTGTTTATTCTCTGGATGCCATCCAAATTGTGGTGAATTTGCATGATTGAGTCACATTCGTGTGAAGAACGCCAAGTGTTTTGGCAATTAATAATCTTGCTGGTATGACTTCTCTTTGAATCTTCTTCTAAGGCACATCAGATCATTGTTTTCTCTTAATTAAATTTTGTTGGGTCATATTAGGTTGCATTTATTATAATCATGTCCCGGTTCCTCTGATTAGTGAGCGAGGTGATTTGCCTTTATGACAAGCAAGCGTGGTGAGGACAATACAAGCACATACTGATAAACACAAACAGCAGACACACAAACAGCTCGTGAAAAACATAAAAAAACACAATGTATAATCTTTAAATGAAGAGCATTTGTGGATCTGACAAAGTATCTCAATGGAAGGTTTTCCAGGAAGCTGTAAAGTCTGTGGTAAGATGTTTGGTGCTGCAGAAATAAGACCCAAAACACAAAGCATGTCTAATAGTTAAATTAAAGCTAAACTATTTAAAAAAAGAGACACAAATCCTTTGGGACCTATTGAGGTCCTATTGATACAATAGCATAAATCCTATTGAGACAATAGCACACTTAATTAACCCTCAGGTGCTCTTCGTTTCGGAGTCACACTTGTTATCTTCCCGGTCAAAAGTGACCGGACACCTAAAAATGAAACTTTCTCCATCCCGGTAAAACCAATGCAATTTATTTTTGTTCTATAATACAGTATAGAGAAAAAGCATAGAATCATGGTGTAACCACTAGATGGCATGTACTGTTTATGAACAATTTTTTTTTTTTTTGGTGGATTTGAAAATATAGTTGAAACAATCTTAAAAACTATTTCTTATAAAAAAAATTTTTATAATTTTTTGTCAATTTCCCATTCATTTCCTATGGGGGTGATTTTTGACCAAAGACCACAAGTGTGACTTTAAGACCAATTAGCATGCTCAGATCATGACCTCAATTTTTGTGTGTTCATATACATAATGCCATAAACGTCACCAAGTTTTGTAACATTCCGATGAAGCTGTAATTTTTAAAAATTCAAAACAGAAAATTTTCCGGTCAAAAATAACCGAAGAGCACCTGAGGGTTAAAAGAAGTTTTCAAATAAACAATGTGCAAAAATGTCTCCATAATTATGTAAAAAGCTTGGAATAGGAATTGTTTGGATAACATCGTTTCAGATTATGTGATTGAATCAAAGACCCAGAACTCCAGAGTTATTCCTGATTGTTCTGAATCACTGTAAATAATGACATTGCTTCCATGCAACTGTCACTGAAAACCCAAAACATCTCTTACCAACAACTGTATCCGGAACCTGTAGGCCATGTTTTTTACGGCCTGAACGCTTGCCAGCTTTTTCTGATTCATCCTTTTCATCTTCAGCACTTTTTTCTTCCCCTGTAGCTTCAGTGCTGCCCCCTGTTGGGCTTCCGGGTCCTGGTGGTTTCCCAGGTCCTGGTGGGTCCCCAGGGCTGCCAGAACCGGATGCGCTACCGGACCCGGTTGGGTTCTCGGAACCTGAAGGGTTGTCAGAACCTGATGGGTTTCCTGAACCTGATGGGTTACCAGAACCTGACGGGTTACCGGAACCTGATGGGTTGTCAGACCCTGATGGGGTTTCTTTATCTGATGGGTTACCTCCTCCTTCAATCATGCCATTTGATCAGTTGTGAAGCATTTTGAAGATTGACATCAATGTAATAAAGAGGGTTGAAAAGAACATTTAGGATAAAAAGAAGAACACACAACAAACAAAAACATTTAAGAGAACAGTGGCAAAAACAACCACAAAAATGCAAACAATGAACATTTTCAGAGGACCAGCCTCTAAACATGCTTTAGAGTGAGTGTATTTATTTTGTTTCTGTTGTGTCATGAAGGGTTATTCCACCCACAAGGAAATTTCATTGGTCCAAAATCCTTCTACACATATATGTGTGTTAAGCAGATTACATATTATAAATCAGTTTCTCAAGATTCATATGCCATGACTATTTTTTTTTTACAAAAAAGTTTCCAGAAAATTATAGAAAAGGTTTCCAGAACATAAAATGCTGCACAACCAATCAGAACATGATGTTATGCAGAGCTTGATATGTGGCCAATGAGATTTCACAGTGGGCGGGGCTACCCAGTGTGGCACCACAAATATAGGAACCAAACAACCAGAATATTGTTTTCGAAATGTTACACTCTGACTCTGAAAAACACTGACACACTACACAAAAACCCACAATACACACGAACAACAAAAAAATTAAACAAACAAATAAACAAACAAACAAACAATTAAGACTGACAAACCGAGCAACACATTAAGATGGTTTGTGAATTTGTGTGGTAGAATATACATTTTGAAAAATGTTAATTTTATTGAACATTCAATGATAGAGAAAATTTAAACTATTTATCTTTTGATGTAGAGTTTTTAATTTCATGTTGTCTTTTTAATTGGTTCATATTATTGGAACTTGCATTAGTCTCTCCTCTGTTAAAAGTAGTATTACTTAAATATACACATTAATCAATTACTGAATATTAATAATCATGCTTAAATAATTATTATTTTAAAAAGTTAATTCACGCAAATGTTCTGTTAAGATTTTATCAGTCATTCCAGAAAAAAAAAAAATGTTTGTGTTACAGTTGATACTTAATGGAAAATACACTTTTTAGTAAAAAAAAAAAAAACACTATTTAGTTTCGGTAATCATTTTAATATGAGCTGGATTTAGTGTGTTCACCCCACACTCTTACCAATCACCGTGTCTGGTATCAGTGGGCCTTGTCTTACACGGGTACGGCCCACAGCTTCCCCTTCCTGCTTACAATGCTTCACATCTGCTACGGGGCTGGTTGTGTTTGAGTTTCCTATCATGATTTTTGATGTAAACTGGAAATTAATCAACATAGGATGTGTAACGATTTGATTGTGTGTGTGTGTGTGTGTGTGTCCAACTTGAGCTAAAAACACCTGCAGGATAGGTGTGTTATGATGATAACTGCTTATGTTTGTGAAGAGTAACATCCGCTTATAAGCAAACAGAAAATTGTGCAAAGATGTTGCACAAAACTTAGTTATATTGCAAAAGCCTGTTAAATGAAAGCAAAAATAGTATCTATCAAAATTGCTGTTGATTTTAGAGTTGAATAGAGTGTGTATGTTTACAGCTTTGTTTCAAATTACATACCATTAAATAATGACTTTATAGACTTACATTATCAAAACAAATTCTACTTCAAATAAATGCTGTTTTTTACTTTCTATTAATCATCAAAAATAATGATTTCTGGAGGATCGTGTGACACTGAAGACTGGAGTAATGATGCTTTGCAATCACACAAATAAATGACATTTTAAAATATATTCAAATTGAAAACATTTTAAATTGTAACTATCTTTTACAATATTGCGGTTTGAACTGTATTTTTGGTCAAAATTAAATTAAAAATGTCAAGATGATTGCAGACATGCTCTGTTTTCTGTAAGAACCAACCCCTTTGCCATGTCATAAAACATATTTTTAAAATTATAGATGAAAGCGAGAAGAAGTCTAGAATATATACATTTTTTGGTCTCCTTGTATAATTGCTCACCTATTACAGTCTCGGGTACAAGAGGTCCTACTCTCTGACGCTTTTTTTCTTCTTCGTTACCACCTCCATCACCACCGCTTCCACCAGAGCCATCAGCTCCTCCAGCCCCACCAGCAGCTCCAGCTCCACCCGCCCCTCCAGCTCCACCAGCTCCATCAGCTCCATCAGCTCCACCAGCTCCTCCAGCTCCATCAGCTCCACCGGCTCCTCCAGCTCCACCCGCCCCTCCAGCTCCACCGGCTCCTCCTGCTTCACCGGCTCCTCCAGCACCTCCAGCTCCACCGGCTCCTTCACCTTCTCCAGTAGCTCCTGTAGCCCCCACCGCCCCTGCAGCTCCAGCTCTCCCTCCAGCCCTCTCAAGCTTTGCTGCCTGTGCAGCCATTGCAGCCATTGCCGCAGCCCCCGCCGCAGCAGATTGCTCAGCACTCAGGCCTTCACTTAAGGCCTTGAGTTCAGCCTGCTTCCTGGCCTCTTCCTGGGCGTTGGCTTTGGCTTGAGCTGCCGCATCCCGTGCCGCTGCACCCGCCGCGGCTTTAGCATCGGCCTCAGAGAGACCTTTGGCTTTAGCTGCAGCAAGAGCATCCTCCGCCGCTTTAGCAGCAGCTGCGGCCGCGGTCGATGCAGCCGCCTGAGCGGCCGCTTTCGCTGCTTCGGCTTCAGCTGCAGCTTTGGCTTTGGCTTCAGCTTGAGCTACCTCTCGTTCAGCTTGGATTTTTTTAGCTGCCTCCAAAGACTCTGCCATCTCTTTCTTGTGCTTCTCAGCCTGCACAGCAGCGATTTTCTCCAAGTCGTCTCCAGCTCCGCCTGCCTGAGTGGTTTTACGGGCTTTCTTCTTGCCCTTTGTTGCAGGATCTTTGTCAGCTGGTGTGGAAACAATATTACCAACAGATTTAGATAGTGAATATTACATTTATTAAGGATTTACATCCTGTTCATTTGACACAATTGAATATTACAAAAATAAAATAAAACAAACAATTGATGGTTTTTATTTTTTAGACAAATTTTGAAAATATTGACATATGCTATTATTTGTGATTTATTTGAATACCTAATCAACAAGTCAAAATTTGATTAGATTTTTTAAAATAATTGACAGACATATGTTCTAATACAAGGGCTGTGATCATTTGTGATTGATTTTTAATCTGCATATCATGCAATTATTTTTCCATTTATTGACAGCCCATTTGTCTAATAGAACGGCAGTCAATTTAACTTTGACTGTAAATTTAGTATAATTTGGGGACTCACTTGCAAATAATAATCTATGCGATAAATTGCTATTAATTTAAAGTGCCCCTATTATGCTATTTTAAAGGATTCCAATTTTGTTTTGGAGCTCTCCTACAACAGGTTTACATGCATCAAATTTTTATAAAACTGTTTAATTTTCTCCTAATAAACATTTCACCTCACCACTTTTTTAAATGACTCTTAAACGACTCTAGGGATGAAACCTGAAGAGATTTCTCGAAGGAAATCTCTCTAAATCTCTCATTTCCATGAGGCTACTCTGCTCTGATTGGCCAGACACCCCAGTCTGTTATGACTGGTCATTCGCTTACAGCACTTGATGAAAGCTAAACTCCCATTACCATTACTGAACTTCAGCTTCGGAGGCGATTGTACACACTATGTACTCAACCCGAATGTGTATTCAACTTCAACCTTGAGCAGGACGTTTTTTACTCAAAATATTAAGAATAAAAATCTGCATTGAAAGACAGTTTTAGTTAATAGTGGGCCCACAGCTGTTTTGCAGAACTATTTCAGTATGACAGTAAGTTAGCCGGAAACTTACATAATATAAAACACGAAACTACATGTTTTGAGTACTCGGGAGACAATATATACTTCAATAATTATTCATACTTAGGTTGTGATTCTGAGGAGCAAGCTGGTCAAAATAAATTGGGTACTGACCCATCTTACAAGAGCAAGCATTTTACGAATCCTGCGTTGAAGACTCAGTCAGTAAAATGATGCGTTTGTGGGTGGACAATGTGCAAATGTCTTATCTAGTGTCGTATAATTTTAAAGGCTATGGGATTCGAATTACAGAGGACTCGTTTAGACAGTTCAGAATCGATTATTTATTTTGGTAGACAATAACTTTATTTATCGTGATCTTTTGACTTTACAGAACGTTTATATTCACAAACAGCTATACAAGGGAATACAAGGGAATATTTGAAAAACCATAATAAGGGCACTTTGAATAATACAAATGATGATGTGTTTATTTTGATTAAATTTTTTTTTAATTAACAGAACTTTTTTCTAAGATATGAAAAAAGGTTGTACTTACCTTCTACAATCAGCCAAGCACTGCAAGACTTAATGCCGGCAAGAGCAGCATAGATTCCAGCATCCAAAGGCATACAATCAATGATTCTCAGACGGTGGATCAGTTTATCCTCTGAACAAGTAATCTCATATTTTTCACTGTTAGAGAGAGGTGTATTTTTTAGGGTCCAAACTATCTCATTAATGGGCTGACTTAAGACACACTCGAAGATGGCATCCTCTCTCTCCTGGGCCGTCACCTCCTTAATCTTCAGGGCAAAGTCCACAGGGGGAACTGCGTGTTAAATATGGATAAACACGCATCAGTCAATCTATGAAGGCATTATGCATTCTGTGAGAGCGCTGGTGAAAAGACCGGCAAGGCTTTTCACCACAGTATGTAGTGTTTTCAATGCTGGGGTACTGGTGTCTCCACTAGGCTTAATTTTCAATGGAAATACACTAGTAAAAATGTGCTTATACTATATACATATTAGTATAATGCTAGAGTAGAAGCAAAAAAAATAAATAATAATAATAATAAAAAAACAAGCATATGACAAATAAACAAATGTGCTGTGAAAACGTACCCTTGAAATCCGTTGAAAAGATATTGACACCCTCAACATCCACTTGATAGATTCCTGCATCTTCTGGATTGAGATTTTTAACAGAGAAGACATACTTCTTGCCAACTTGTTTTAGACAGTGTTTCATATCTGCTTCAGCTTCTTTGCTGAACGGAATCATGACGCCATCCTGAACAAAAGGGGAAAAAAATTGTATTTTTTAGAAGAAGAAAAAAATAGTTTTACATGATGCATGTTCATTAATGCATTGCATCTAGAAAAAATGAAAGGCTGGTACTCATAATAATGCTGGCTGAATGGATGCCACTAGTATAGCATGTTTTTTTTTTTATTTAAATATGTGCAATATCTGAAACCTGCATAGCCATGCCAAAAATATCAAATAAATGTAATTAAGCAGCTAACAAAATTGTTGTCAAAATAATTCAATTAATTTCGGGTTGGGTGAAATCAGTACAATGGGAGTACACCACAGACACAAAGTATGAAGCGCTAATAACTCTACTGTTAAAATTCCTTAAATTACTTTTTTGTTTTAATTTTATATATACTTGTATATGAAGCAATAGTAAGTGGCTGTCTGTCAATTGTCACAGACAATTTCAATGTTTCTCTTCACATTCTCAATATCATGCACTGTTTGTTTGTAACTAGCATTGATCTACTACTGTATATCACTCCTTAACACAGTTCTCACCTTATACAGAAAAATGCGACTGTTGGGGTCTTTGAGCTCCATTTCCAGTTCAAAGGTTGCACCACCCTCAGGCTTCACCTCAATGGGTTTGAGATTACTGAGATGTTGGATGAACTAAATCAGTGAAACAAACGCAAACATAACAATTTGTCTCCATGTGCAGTTGTGCATCCAGTCATGAAAATGTGAAAGCAATTATTTGTGAAACCTGTCATCTCTTTACCTGTGCCTGCTCTTCTTCTCTTTCTTTCTTCATCTCGACCAGTTTCTTTAGCATGCCACGGAAATCAGTGATATTATACTTGACGCAAATGCTTTCATAGTCTTTCTTCTCAGCACTCAGAAGCAAATCCCAAACTGAGTCGTCAATGTCACCTTCCTTTTTCTCCTCACATTTTTTGCCAGCACTTTAAAAAGATTGTGATGACAAATATGAGGCCAAACGTTAGCATTTAACTGGATTAACGTGACTGATGTTATAATATGAGATGGGCTAATTAACTATGGCAAGAATCATGCTTATGAATAGACCCTAAATGTGAAACTGCACATCTCACCCTTTCCTGAGGTTCTTTCTAAACTCTGTTGGGTCACCTACTACAGCTTCAAAACACAATCAACAAACAGAAGGAAATTAATGCGTATGTACCTGTATGCCATGGATGTCACAAATCCTATTAAATCGCTTTTGGTATAAAAAACTGTCATACTAATCCGAAGAAAGTCTTCTAGCAATATGTTGCCACAATTGTCTTACCTGTTTCAGCTGACTTTTTTATTTCTTTGTCTTTTTTGAATCCAACTAAAAAGAAAAAGTTTAAAAAAAGTTCTCTGTTAGCTCTACTTTTTTGTGAATAGAATAAGAAATGAGTTAATAATAAAAGTAACAATTAAGTATGGGTCTTTAAAGGGGACACCGGATGCTCATTTCACACAAGTTGGTATGATTCTTTAGGGTCTTCATGTAAAATTTGTGAAATGAAATCCCCTTTAAAAAATGCGTCCTACCTTCAATGATATTTAGAACAACAGTGCAAACAGCCTTCCCATATTCATTTGTGGCGTAGCATTTGTAAGTGTCGGCTTCATCAATAGTGACTTTAGGTATCTGAAAGTAAATAATCAGATAAATGGGTTTGTAGCTTTGATTAATCTTGCATAATAATTGAATAACAATGATAATGAAATGAACATTTAAAGGTAAAGAGTGTAATGTCTGAGAATTGTAAAAATTGTAATGACTGTTTCCAGGTCTCTACCCCTGGTCCCGCTGAAGATGTGCCACTGGTTATGACAAAGTTGCTGTGCTAGGCTGCTCAAACAACAGAAAACAATGCCTTGATGGCACAGAGAAACTGAATTTACACTATCAGAGGGAATTAACCTAATCTGGGATATAAGACAAATGTTTAATAATTAAAACATTACACACTTCACCTTAAATATTGAGCAGTAGTTTAAAAGTAAGGCTGTGCATACCTCCAAAGTGTGTTCATTAGTTGTGGGGTCAAATTTGCTCTGAAACTTTTGGGGATCATTCATTTCTCCTTTAGCTCTACGCCAGGTTACAGTGGGTGTTGGATTCCCATTCACTTTGGCTTTAAAAATGGCCAGCTTTCCTGTTTTACAAAGATTTAAATTTGAATTTATCAGGTAAATATTAAAAGGCTTTCAAAAAACACACTGTGAAAATTATTGGGGTGTGTGTACTATTCTTTTTTCAGAAGTCAACATAGCTCTTGTGCCTTGACATCACTGTCCTTGTTATGTCAAATGTGTGTTGATTGCAGTTCCCTTTCGAAGAGTCACTTCATATTGAGTAGCTATACGCAGTGGGGAAACTCTTTTTTCCATGATTTACTGAAACCTTTATGTAACACGCATTTGCAGCTGCACAGCTAGCTCACAGAGCGCCTGGCTCGCGTATAGGCTGTGCTGCAGCAACTGCACATCCAATAGCATTGGCGCTAATATAGGCTAGTGCCACGCCCCTTGATGGGCTCTGAGGTGTAATGACGTTTTAAACTGCATTAAACTAATAGCAAAATCAGGGACTAATATAGGCCGAGGCTACGCCCCTTGATGGCCTCTGAAGAGTGACCAATGAGATCACTCTACGTCATTTCACGTCAGAGCCCGTCAAGGGGCCTATATTAGCGCCCGGGCCATTGGATGTGCTATGAGCGAGACAGGTGCTTCGTGGGCTAGCTGTGCAGCTATAAATGCATTTTACATAAAGCTTTCAGGAAATCAGGAAAAGGAGTTTTCCCACTGCGTTTAGCTATGCAATAATTCGTCCCCTAACTTAGGGAACTAAGGTTACATGAGTAACCAAGTAGATTTAAGTACATCTTACTTTCGTTCTTATACAATTATGTGTGCATTTATTTGTTCAGGTACACACTTAACTAAATGTATGCATCTCCATTATGAAAAATGGTGGATGGCTTGAATGCTTGAAATTAGGCAAACATAAATTGAGCCTATGTGTGAATTTCCAGCCCGTTCTCATCCCAAGGCGTCATATACTGATCATTTTGACATTTCGTCTACATCCAATGCATGGCACTCTTTAGATATATACGCAGATATATATATGGGCCAGAAGGCGCCTCCTAGTGGTCTAACCTTAAACCTACCCCTGAACTAAACCTACCCATAACCGAACAAAGCTCTGTGTGCGTTATATTGACGCTAAAGGGTGCCATGTGCGTTGGATTTAGTGTCACTATATGACGCCCTAGGAAGAGAACGCGTTGGAATTTCTGTATAAAACAAACATTTTAATTACAAGTCAAATAAGTACCCGGCATACTGAAGACTATTTAAAATACTGTACGTCCCAGTTGGTTGGGTAGATATCCAAAGAACTAGCAATATATTTCATAGTTTTACCCCTGGTTTCACAGACAAGGCTTAAGCCTAGTCCTAGACTAAAATGCATATCTCAAAATATGCCAGTGCCATTGTTTTGTCTCAACAGTAAAGGTTTTGTTTTTTTCTTTCTAAGGCATGTTTATAAAAGCTACTTAAATGTCCTGATTGAACTAAGGCCTAAACCTGGCTTAATCTAAACCCTGTCTGTGAAAACGTCTCAGGTATGTAACCCTGGTTCCCTATTACTGCACATTTGTAGTCTTGCTCTGTGCATTTTAAACTAGCATGAAATGGGTTATATGCTATTTGTGCATACTATATAGCTGTAGTCTCATGTTAAAGCGGTAGGACAAGCAGCAAACCTGATAAATCACTAACACTGTAAGTTAAGTCTGTGTAGCTGCACAGCTTAGACATTTATGGCAGTAAATCTGTGTGGTAATCCTCTGTACATGCTCATAGCTTGTTAATTTCAAATCCAGGTTCGTTTAGCTCTCAACTGTCACCGCTAATCATATTTGCATTCACTTTTGCAGTTTCTCTCCTCTTCTTTTAATGTGCTTACCTTCCTGAATAGTTAAAGCGATGGGTTTACGTGTGAAGTCGGGAGTTGTCATCCCCTCAGGAAGTTCCTCCATATACTGTGTAATCATGACACCAGGAACCTTAGATCTCCTTTTGATGCCTGAGAGAATCCACATTCAGGGTACAATGTCAGAACTTGGGGGGAAAACAACAAAACAGCAGGTGACAGTGACGTACAATGCTGAACAATTCTATGCATGAATGTCTAGCCTAGATAAAAAACTATTTACAAAACTGTGTACAAAATACAATACACTTCAAGTTGGCATTGAAATGTTTCCAGGAGATAAAATCAATGATATATGCCATTATATACCAATTTATACCATTATTACCCAAAAGATATAGTTTACTGAACATGCATTGAACTCTGTGACCTTTTCTGTGCTGAGATATGTTGACACTAGTCTCACGCAGCCAGTCTCCTGTCCGTAAATTTAGGTATGCAGATTCTAATAGTTGAACACTTGCAGACAAACTTGGCAGACTTTGCTTTATTCAACCTGAAGGTGGCACTCTAATGTTGATTGACAGGCTTTAAATACACAAGGCACATGAATACATGTAGAATGCTAGCTTGGAATTGCCTTAATGTAGTTTTGCCCCTGGATTTTGTTTTAGAACATTACAACTTACGGAGGAATTTCAGAGAGGAAAATAGATTAAGAAAAACCTACAATATTTAAGATGTGCAAAATTATAAGTGTTCTAGAAGCTTTATGCAGCGTGTCATTGAAAACATAGTGAGTCTATCCCTCACAGCCTCCCTTTAATAGCGCTGCTCTGAATGAGTCTTAACAGAGCCTGCTGCAGTTCCATTTTTCACCACAGGTTTACATTGGAAAATTGTGGGGCGCTATAGAGCTGGGGAGGGGGAGGACTCGGCACCCAGCGCCCCTTTAGTATCATAGGATATGCCTGCCAAAGCCATACGTTAAAATGTAACTGTACGACTTAAAATAGTCTAGAAAATCAACACAAAAAAAAATATTTGGTGAATGGACTGCATTTATATAGCGCTTTCACAGACCCAATGGCCACCAAAGCGCTTAACATTTTGCCTCACATTCCCCCAGTCACTTATACACCGACGGCGGTGTCAGCCATGCAAGGCATGCCATCCAGCTCGTCGGGAGCAGCTGGGGTAAGGTGTCTTGCTCATGGACACCTCGACACTTGGTCAGGTGGAACCGGGGATTTGAACCACCAACCTTCTGGTTTGTAGACAACCTAAATGAAGCACTGAGCCACTGCTGTCCCATAATTTGCCACCCCATACATTTTTGTTACAGAATGCTGTACAATTTACAATTTATTATTGATTTCATTTATTTGTTTTTGTTTTGGAGGGATATTTTGGTGGTGCCCTTCACTGCCCCAGCTTCGGCTGCCTTTGCCTAACGATAGCTATGACCTTCACAGGCTTTTTAAAATAGAATTTAGTTTCTCCTCTGAGATGTCAATTGCTGCAGAATCTGAACTTTTAAAAATGTTTTTTTTTTTTTCGCCACACACTATAGACTCCCACCTCCAGAAGTCAGCCAAACAGATTCAGAATGACAGCAATCTGAACATTCATATGACCTGAACAGTTGACTGGATATGATATGATATATGACATGATATTCTGAATATCATATGCATGCAGATTCAGGTTGCTGTCATTCAATTACCTTACCTTGTCTCCTAGGAGGTAGAATTTCCGGTCCTGGCACAGTATAGCCACAACATTACAGTACAACAGCAACAAAGGAAGGGGAAACAAAGAAGGAGAACACAGAATTGTGAATCCTGGCTTCTTTTTTTTCTATGACAGGATTACGGACAAACATAAATGTACTCAAAAATACAACCAAAAAACACAGGACAAGGGAGAAGACGGGGAGATTAAAGCAATAAAACAAAAAATAAAATAAAAATGATTGTTCAACCCACTAAGGGGTTGAATGTGAGATTACAATAGACAAGACTAAAGAAAGAACAGACAAAGTGGGAAGGGAATAAAAATGTAAGACCTGCTTCACACAGCATACATTAGCAGCAGTTTTTATTCTGGCTACAGTACTCACCCTGTAGCCTATAGCTGTGAGTTTCTATTCAAAGCATATTTCAGCTAAAATATAGGATACTATAAACCAAATAATCTGTTCTTTTCAAATATGGATATTTTTGACGTACTGCAATATGTATAGCAAATTACATGAGTGAACATAATAGCCTAATCACTTACCAGTTACATTTAGTAAATCTGGCATGATTTGAGGGCGCTGTGGAATACTTTATTTTGATTGGTCAATCACGGGTTTCAGAGGTGATCTGTCATCCATGGCAACGCTGTATCCTCATCCAGTTACTGAAACTGGTTTGACTTGTACGTCTCGGGTCACAAATCAGACATATAAATATTACAGTGTTCATCTGGTTGCTATCACTGATTGTTTTGTACATTTTTTACATTTACCTTTTTTTCCGGAAGTATTAATATAATATACATGCACTTCTTTGCTTGCATTTGCGGTGTGAAACAGGCCTGTTTTTAATGTCCTGCAATTGATATACACCCACCTGAAGGATTATCAGGAACACCATACTAATATCGCCTACACTCTAAAAAATGCTGGGTTGTTTTAACCCAATTTTGGGTCAAATATGGACAAACCCGAAATGTTGGGTTAAAAATGTAATGTAAAAATTTAACCCAATGGCTGGGTTAGTCCATATTTGACCCAATGTTGGGTTAAAACAACCCAGCATTTTTTAGAGTGTACTTTCGCCTTCAGAACTGCCTTAATTCTACGTGGCATTGATTCAACAAAGTGCTGAAAGCATTCCCATATTGGTAGGATAGGATCTTGCAGTTGATGGAGATTTGTGGGATGCACATCCAAGGGCACGAAGCTCCTTTACCACCACATCCCAAAGATTGGGTTGCAATCTGGTGACTGTGGGGGCCATTTTAGTACAGTGAACTCATTGTCATGTTCAAGAAACCAATTTGAAATGATTCGAGCTTTGTGACATGGTGCCATGGAAGTAGCCATCAGAGGAGGGGTACATGGTGGCCTAAAAGGGATGGACATGGTCAGAAGCAATGCTCACAGGTAGGCCGTGGCATATAAACGATGCCCAATTGGCACTAAGGGGCCTAAAGTGTGCTAAGAAAATATTGCCCACACCATTACACCACCACCACCAGCCTGCAGAGTGGTAACAAGGCATGATGGATCCATGTTCTTCTGACTCTACCATCTGAATGTCTCAACAGACATTTTTTTTTCCTATTTGTAGTGGAGATGAGTGGTACCCAGTGGGGTCTTCTACTGTTGTAGCCCATCCGCCTCAAGGTTGTGCGTGTTGTGGTTTCACAAATGCTTTACTGCATACCTCGAGTGTAACGAGTCGTTATTTCAGTCAAAGTTGCTCTTCTATCAGTCGGCCCATTCTCCTCTCGGAGTTCAGGAGATTGTCTTGACCAGGACCACACCCCTACATGCATTGAAGCAACTGCCATGTGATTGGTTGATTAGATAATTGCATTAATGAGAAATTTAACAGGTGTTCCTGATAATCCTTAAGGTGAGTGTATCATCATCACCCATCATAATAAAAAAGAAGGGGTTCATAAATAACAAGAAAAAAATGAATAAAAAATGTAATTAAATAAGATAAAATAAATCCCCTCCTCAAAGCAAATGAAATAAATAAAGCAAGAATTAATCAAAGAAATAATCAAAGAAAAGAAATATTGTGAGTGGGTGGATTTGGTGGAAGTGGGGGAAAAAAATGTAATGATGTAAGCTGGTTTGTTGAAAGGTAGGAGCTGTAAGTTGTGCATACAGGTTTGAATCCAGCCTGGTTTATTTCATCCGCTCTTCTTTTCTCGCTCTATTTACTGTCCTTCACAACACAGACACTTCACATTCAGGTTGGTTGATGGTCGTCCCTCGCATCCATGGTTACGCGATTCAAAGAAACCCATGCTGAATGACAGTAAATGCTCTCAGGGCTGTTTGAGCTTCCAGATGAAGGGCACACTAGCCACTGATAAAGGCTCTGATTTCATAAGCCACATTCACAGCCTCTTCTTCATTTGCATCTTGTGCTCAGTGGCTAGTTTCCAAACACACAGCCTACGACTTTAACCAGCTGTTTGATCATTCGTGTGTTTCAATAAATTTGTGTGGCTAGGTTCGATTCAACACTTGCTTTTATCTCGCCATCTTGCTTTTCGAACCCCTCGGGGACCGATATATTATTCACTTTGTCATGGAGAGGAGGTCATTAGATTTTTATCTGGAAAATCCGCCGTCGCCTTTTAACACAGCTGCTTACCGTGGAAGGACTTTTCGAAATGAGACTCATGTCCTATCAAGTGTATCAAATTCCATTGCTATACCCTCATCATTATGAGTACAATGAAAACTGATTAACTAAATTACATCCTCCGGGAATAGTTACCATTAAGAAAAAGAAAGAATTACACAACAAAAGAGGAGATTTCTTTTCACCATCATCTGTCTTTCTCCACTAGCAAGTCTTCACAGAGAGAACATGGCTGGATTTGTTGTTTCAGTAATTCAGTAATAGAGCACTTGGACAAGGTTCGGTGCCGGTGTCAGCCTGCCATATGGGAGAGAGAACAATTATATTGTTCTTACCGCCTTGCCCGGCAGCAGTTGGATCGGAAACCTTGGCTTTTTTCATCATCTTGATGCAGTCCAATGGCTCAAGAATTCAGAAGTATCTCTGGGAAAGAGAAAAGCAATATGAAAGGTCAATTCAATTTCAATCTTATTAAACATTTGGAGAGATTAAAATGTTTGCACGGGATGCAATTAGAAGATGTGTAAAAAAGCCAATTTAATAAATCAGTCTAGGATATTCGGCCCATGTGCTTCTGAAGAATGTATCCCCATTAAGCAAACACCTCAAAATAGGTGCAACTAGTATTTGCACATTTAAATAACCTATTAAGTCCACACAGTTTAGGGAAGAGCAATTCAGGTGAGATAGGCACAAAGACGGAGCAAAGTAGGACGGCAGTTATCCCATCTGTTGGGATGTGATGCAGTGTGACAGTGCGGTGCATTATGTTCCATTGGAGAGGCTTTGGGCCTAGTCAGCAAAACCTCCACGGCTCTAGTCATTCATCTTTTCAAATCCACTCACACATACAGTTCAGATCCAGTCAGTGTGTCCTCACCAGTATACCAGCACTAGCATAGCAGCACTAATATGGGATTTTGACATGTCTGGATTTAACTGTCTACTGCATGGTGACAAATTGGCTTTGAGGAGGAGAGCTGAAAATGTTTTAGTGAGCATGTGTTTGAGATTTTTAGCATTGTTCCAAAACCTAGTGTGCTGTCTACTGCCTATAGGGGGCGTTACAAATAATGTACGGTATGCATCCAATTGGCTTTATGCCCAGCTGCACTACTTCCTGAACTTCAGCCAGCTCCTTGTTTCCTGTCTGCCATTATTGGCCAAATTGATTAATTCAGGTGCGTCTGATTATTGTTGCCATGACTACTGAGGTCAAGCACACCTGAATGAATCAATTTGGCCAATAATGGCAGACAGGAAACAAGGAGCTGGCTGACGTTCAGGAAGTAGTGCAGCTGGGCATAAAGCCCATTGTGCTGTTTCAAATGTGCTTTATGTGAACACAAGACGGACATCTTGGTTCATGTGTACTGAGTTTTTAGACACCATATCTATTAGCCAGCTCGTTGTGAATCAAGGAACGCATCCTTGAATGTAAAAAGGGACCTAATTGAAATAAACGACTGAATTGCTACCCCGCATGTCACACAAAAAGTGCTCGTTGTGTTAATCCCTCACAATCGACTTCAACAAAATTAGCCGTTAGCATGTTGCTAAGATAACAGTGCATTATCTATGCAATGTAAATCACACACCTTAATATTTCAGTAAATATAGGTCATTTTTATTTAAAGGGGCTAAATGTAGAATTCAAAAACCCTTGAAATTAGTAACACTGGTCATGGTTAAGTGAACTGCAGCCAGCAACCTATTGCCCGTGTTTTGAAATTCAGTACTCGTTTAGAAGCGCCGCCAACCATATAACAGTGGAAACACGGAAAGACAGATGGCGGGGAAAGAGATTGAGATATAGACTATATAGATCTGGCCATGTGTTTGAATTAATGACATTATAATAGCTTTTTCTGCATTATCCTGAACATTGTAAGCATTCATTTCATGTGTCCTTGAACAGAAGTGAGACTCTCAGGAGCACATGTAAATGTCACATCCTTTCAATTTTACAGGCATTATACAACCTAGGAACTTTTTAGAGTTTCATTATAATGTGTATTTTTTGTACACAATGGCTCCAAAAAAGTAATTAATCCATGAATATTCTTCCATATAGCCCCCTTACTTTAAACAATTTTCATGAATAGTTTTCATTATATTTTTAATTCATCAGTTCATTACAGGAAAGTTAATTTCTCAATGAAAGCTAAGTTTGGCCAAACAAGGTGAAATGCTGACTAGGTCGACTATAGGTTTTGGACAGAGCTTGTTTATTTGGAATGATCTTGTAGTCTAGGGCCTTCAATGACTCTTGTCCCACTCTAGTCATTGACTTCTGCTAATGGTAGTCTCAATCTCATCTCAGAAACAGAACAACGCAGGTTGTTTTATACAGTGGCTATCTTTTTTCATAAATAACTAAACTTGCATTCTGTGCTACACCAGTCATCTGACCGAGTGGCGTATTCAATACACAATAGCATGCTGATTGGCCTCTCATAAACACTGCACAGAGCATAATGGGATATAAATGCAAGCGTTTTGTGGATCACAAGCTGCTGAAATCTGACATTTGAGTGTCATCCTTCAACATGCATGTGATTCATTGCACTCATCATTATGCATGGTTGGCTTGTCATTTCTGTTGGCGTGAAACCTGCCAGCTATTATTTCAATTGGATGCATCATGAATAACACTATGACAGTTTACTGCTTCCAATACATACATATTTTACGAATAATTATCAGCCTCATGTTGAACAGGTGAATGCATGTACTGAAGTCATGGCAACACTTTACGATAAAGTTCATAAAAAGAATTTGCATTAAGCATTGTGAACTGAAATGAACAGCATTTATTAATCTAGATCATTGATCCATGAGTGTTAATTACTTCATACATTTATACCATTTAAAGTTGCAGGAATTAACTTTATTCATGAATAATCTCAGTAACAACAAACAATAGTATATTGGTGCATTACAAAAAGGTTCAATTCATAGTTAAAGTTTTACCAAAACTGTGATATCTACAGTATTATACCATTGGTCTCACCTGGTGGGTTTGTTAGGGTCATAGACTGCCATGAAAAAACAAACAAAAATAAAATAAAAGTAACATCTATACTTTGTCATAGCAAAAAAAAAAAAAAAAAAAAAAAATATATATATATATATATATATATAAAGCCTTTTAATAGAGAGGAGATTACACTTTTGGTGTTTAACAACTGAGCGTCCATACAGCCAAATGCGTTTTTTTGGTGCAAATTCATCTTTCACTACTAGTAGAAGCAGCCAAATTCATGCACAGGTTGAGACATCACCCATTCTCCGGTACACAAGGTAGAACAAACTGGACTATATTAAATCAGTTTAAGCGAGAGTAAACAATGGATTGTGCCAACTACAATTTGTTTTGGGCAGAGAGCACAAAACCATCAAAATTCAAGAGGCATGCACAAAAGAAAATGGTCAATTTCCATGCGTTTTGTATGAGAAATGCTTTCAATATTGTGTGACTTGATGTCCAGTGTAAAATCTGGCTGCTAGAACAAAATTATTTGAGAAACACTATTGCACGTTCTCTGATTACAGCACAAGGTATTCAGAAAGACAAATTATTTGAACAACCATGCTAGTTTTCAGTAAGTCCTCCTAAGCAGCCCTTGGCTTCAGCTCATTTTGGAAAACGAGCTATCTAACCCTCCTGAGCAAAATACCCCGACACTGAAGCTTGCCAAGCTGAGGGTCTTAAGTTTACACGCAACCTGAGCTTCACACCACTCAGCGCAATCACATGCTTATATGGGAACAAGAAAGCATTTCATTTCACAGCCATCTTGGGCATTCTACTCCTAAATGTAGGTATATTGCCATCTTACTTAACAAATTAGTGGTTTATTGAGCAAAGTTCTGATAATATAGCTTCCAGGGGTTTCCACCTGTATCTCAGATCAGAAGAACTGCTGTATGAAAGCAGACATTTTCATCGTGCTGAGAAACCGATGAGAAGTTATGAAGCATGAGAAGCCATGCTTCAAAACATAATTGGATGTCAGCGGCAGGCCGTGCTGTATAACGGTAATAACAGTGCATGAGTAAACTACCACTTCACACGACTATATGAAAAGCAAGTCTAATGACTTGTTCAAGTTTTAAACTATACCACTAACCCTTTTTTCCTCTCGGTGAATTGCCCTGCTGACATGTTTAATAGGACACAGTCATTTGTCAAATGATAGGCTACCATGCTAGCCTAACGCAGCCCTCGGTTGGCGCCAGTTATTTACATTTCGGAAAACCGGCGAAGTTCAGTAAGAGAGCCACTTAAAAAGTAATAGCATGCATATCATCAACGTACATTGTATTAGCAATGTGACATTTATGCGAACACCAATGGGGAAGTTGTATTTTTGGCTTTGCCAAGGGGCCTGTCTCTCGGAAATGGATATGAAATGGATTTTAGAGCTATTTAACCATCATGTTAATAAAAATAAGTCTAATTTTCACAACAGGGATTATTTTAGTAATCGCCTAATCCCAGCAGTGCGTAAGTAGGTTTCTCAAACAGCACACTAGCCAGGAATGCATTAAATGCAATATTGATGGGAGCATTAAGTCTATTTTTCCTTTTAGGGAAGGCTGGAAATGAGCCCCTAAGGTCTTAGACTGAAGCAACACATGTTTTAGGTGAGGAAATGACCACACTATTAATCAGCCTGCTTGTCAGTACTTTATTTAGAGTACATAGGATACGATTCCACAGGGTGTTTAACTGAGCAAAATGACCGTTAGTAATAGGCAAAGCCAATGTCTATCACCCTCCTATTTCTCTGATTGGTGATAAAATCTCTTCCTCTGTCCTTTCAGCCTTGCCCAGTTAAAATGGCTCCTGTGGATAGACTCTCCAGGCTTCTCAAATGTCCCCACACACCTCTTAAAGGGATACTTCAGGATTTAGCATTGAGCGTTGTATTAGTAGAAAACCTGTAGTATTTTCGAATTACTATGGTTTCCACCCTCATATCCCCCGACGAGACGAGATTTATGTATTTTTTGAAAATCGTCATTTTGCGTCATCTAAGGATTTTTTGGCCAGAGGCTAAAGACTACAGCCAGTAGAAAGAGCTGTTCTGCATGTTATCAACTCGCCAATAGAGGGTGGGATCTCACTCACAGAATGTACACATAGTGTCAGCCATCTTTTTTGTAAGCTAAGCTAGCAGGCTCTTGTTCTATGGAGAAAGCTGAGAAGTAGGGGTTACCATCCTTTTTTCCCCGGACATGTCCGCTCATCGATGTCCGGGGTTTAGCTTTTTCTTTCTGCGGTCGCCATTCATAGTTTACATGTACTGAATTGATTTGGATTGGTGAATCTGAATGTAGTGTTTACATGAACGCTAAACAAGTGATCGGTTGATGTGCGTTTAATTTTACTAAAAAAATTCCCGCTCCGTGAGAGATACGAGACCGGTGCGTCTTATTGTTGTCGCTCATCGGTAATCACGCCACCGGCCTCGCGCCGTTCTCCTGTGGCCCTCACTCGTCCCGCTCGCCGCAGTAAACATGATGAACGGCTACTGTAGAACGCAAAAGCCAGACAGTTTTGGCGATCTCGAAACACAGGTACGAAATAGGTACTATATCCCACATTATTGAACGTTACACCATTACTCGCATGCTTCCTCTGTTTTGTCCCCACCGTCGCATTTTTCATTACAATAGTATATTTCGCATGATTTGTTAAAAACTAAAGTACTGAAAATGATCAGTTCACTAATCATTCATAGGAAGATGATTTTTATTATTTTAAATATGTTACATGCATGGGACATCTGTCATGGACATCTACCCAAAGATTCAAAATCCTTCATGTACATTGGCTTCGTTTGATGTGATACTTGTATCTATAGTTAGATCATCTCTTATTTGACTTCATGCCACCTGACTAGCAGCTATCACAGATTCCAGACTCCGAAACCCAAGTTGGGAAGACCAACTCGAACGATTCTGATGTGTGGCCATCAAATTAGTTGTAAGAAACTGCATTTAAAACTTCTATGTTATAAGGTTATGAGACTGTATAAGTATTTAAACCAGAAGCTCATTTTAGAGTTTAGTGGTGTCAGAACTCAAAGTAACAGGAGGTTGTCAGCTCTGCATTGTAAAAATTCCACAGGCATTAGATTAAGTCGAAGTACATTCATAGATCAGTACATCCAACAGAGCGAAAAAAACTTAGTTTGTGTTCTGTAGAACACAAGTGTCTGTTCAAAGTAAGCAGGGTGGTGAGAGACTTTGGCACAATACAAGGGTATGAAACTCTTATTGTTTTCTTGTTCTTTGTGCATGTCTCTCAGTTCTGTCACAACAACAACAAAAAGGCTAAGAGAAATCCATACCTGTTCACAGTTCTCTGTGCTCCTCTCTTGCTTCTTTCAAAGTCCTCTGGTCTCTTCTGGTATTTGAGTGCTGCTTCCAAGTTGTCCAAGGTAATAAATCCGTTGAGTGTGTGTGTGTGTGTGTGTGTTGTTCCATGTATTCAACCTTGGCTTCCGCCAAAAGCAAGTTCTCTTATTGGAAGGGAGGGTCTCTGGGAAGAATCCTCATTCCTGTTGACACCATAATGTTATGTTATGAAATTACTTTTGAAATTTTTTCGTCTTGATCTTACCTGGGAAGTGCATAGCTTTACTTCAGATTGACAGTCGAAGGCTGGAACGAATTTTCAAATTGGGTCAAGCATTCATTAACTTAATAGTTCTGAAAAAAAAAAATATATATATATATACATTGTTGTATTAGATCACAACATGTTCTCTGTGCAACTAAAAGTTCGTACATAAAATGCTTTATTTTTTATCAGTGAGATATTTTTTTTCTTCTTTTTTTGCCTTTTTTTTCTTTACACTGAGAAAATAATGGTTATTTTAAAACTGTTCACAGAAAGGTTGTTCACCAAAATGGTTTTCCATAGCATTGCAGTAAAAACCTGCTTTCTTTGTGAAAATCTTTATTTTTAAGAGTATAAAGAACTACGGAGTCCTCCTAGTTCCACTTTGTCAAAAAAAAAAAAAAAAAAAAAAAAAGAATTATAACTATCTTGTGGCCTCAAGATACTAACTCGGGACCTCAAGATAGTAGCTCCTGGCCTCAAGATGGTATCTCGTAGCCTCAAGATACTAACTTGTGGCCTCAAGATGATATTTTGTGGCCTCAAAATGATAACTCGTGGCCTCAGGATGGTAACTCGTGGCCTCAAGATAATATCTCGTGGCCTCAAGATGGTATCTAGTGGCCTCAAGATGGTATCTCGTGGCCTCAAGATAGTATCTCATGGCCTCAAAATAGTCACTTGTGACCTCAAGATGATATTTTGTGGCCTCAAGATAATATCTCGTGGCCTCAAGATGGTAACTCGTGGCCTCAAGATGGTATCTCGTGGCCTCAAGATAGTAACTTATGGATAGTAACTGACACTGTAAATGCCAATAAAGAACTTTTATTTTTGAGTGAATAATCTAATCTTTTTTTTTAAAGTTGTTTTTTTATGCACAAAATATCCAGGTTGCTTGGTTATGCATGCATCTTATATGACATAACATTATGAAACAGCCTTGAAAAAATAGCCAATCATCAAATACATGACATTATTATTTATACATAATAATATTCATTTAGAAAACAATCCCCTAGGCAATTATGTTTGTGAGTTACAACCATGGAGTGGAGCACAGATTGCATTTAGGTGTTAGGAAAGATACACTCCTCTCATTTCAGCCAGATAAAATAGGCATTTGTGTTAGAACATAAATATAATCTCCTCCATAATTATCAGCATGTGTTTATGGCCACATTTTAGATGTAAAAACTATAGTGTGCATTAGTGTGTCCATGTTAGTTTGTTGATACTCATGTTTCACTGTAATCTCCTTGACATTCTGTGCGTTCAGCTCCTGTGTACTTGGGAATAAACCCAACTAATAAACCACTGAATTGCGAGTGCAAAGGCTTGGATGCTCTGAACAGCAGAACCACGTGAAGGCTGACCTGGAACACGCATGGTAAAATGTGGGAAAACATGGCTAATCCTCTTGGAGTCATGAACGACATGACTCGACGAAAGGCCACTGGGTCACAAATTTTTATTACCTTCTCATTAAACTGCACCACGGCCTTGCTGCTAAGAAGCAGGCCAAATGTGTAACATTGTCCACTGAGCAAAGTTATGTAAGAAGGTCTACAGTGAAGAAACATTTTGGATTGTTATTAGGCACTCAGTTACAAATTGTATATGTAGATGTATATAATGTAGATCCCACCCTCCAATTTTCAAAAAGAGGGAAAAAGAGAGAGAGATTGAAAACAGCAGTCAGAAAAGAGAAAGATTTTACCATCAGCCGCTGTATTAGTTTTTAGTTTTATTAATTTTTTTATGCAATGGTAATATAATAGAAAGTATAGTGTAACATTTAAAAATAATTAAGGAATTTTTGTTATGCTGGTTGAAAGCCTTCTCATATGCTGATCGCAATCACTATGTTAAGCAATCTAAATGTATTTTTATAAATATGCATCATATATTCATGATTACCTGTGTTCATGTGTTTTGTAGGAGGCGTGGCTTTGGTTGGCGATTTGCAGGGAGGGTGGTATCATATGCTTTCAATGCTAGCAGGCAAAAGTTAACATTTCCCAGATAAAATATGACTAAAATGAAATAAAATATGACTAACTTAGCAGGATTCACGAAACAACTTTGCTAAAACTGTTAACACACAGTTTCACCATCTGTGAAAAAGTTCCACAGTTTTCACATCGAACAAATGAGTTCATACTGAATCGAATGAACAATAGCTGAACACTAACTGCACTTGTCTTGTAAAGTATAATTATTTGATGACATAAAAAAAACTTTCCTTTTTTCTCTTTAATACACATCGACCTCTATGAAAGGGGGGCAATGACGTAATCCCCAGCTACTGCAGAAGGTCTGGGAACCATATCAGATTTCATTGAGCAAGGACAGTCCCTGAGGATGTGCAAAGCAACCAATCACAGTTGATTTTGTTTAGATTCATGTTTAGGTTGATGTCCCTAAAATAACAAACTGGCGTGCATTCATTCAGGAAAGGTTTGCACGTTTACTGCAACAACGTTAACTTCGCAATCACATACTTAAAAAAAAAACGGCATTTATTTAATCGAAGTGTTCATTGTTACAGTTGTAAACACGATGATAATAATCTTCAATGAGAGGGGTTTAGCGTTAAAACGGCTTTAAAACTCGACACACTTCTCCCAGAAATCCTGGAGAATTCAACCAATCAGATGACGACAGATTGAAACACCAGTAGCGTTTCCCATTTTGTGTGCCCTATGCAGGCCAGCTGACAGTCTCGCCTGGGCCCGGGACAAGATAATCTTAGATGATGGCCCCCTCCACGCCCAGATCTCTCCTTTTCCCTTGCTCTTTCTCTCCTGTTCCTCTCCTCTGCTCTTTCTCTCCCCTCCTCACCATATACTTTTAATCAAACTGAATAATAAAAACACGTTTAAATGGGTACATTTTCTATAAATGTTTTCATTTTCTTTTCTGACATACTATATATAGCCTACTGCAGTTCTTGTTAAAACACAGTAGACAAGCAAAAATCTGTGCATTTTGGGCACTTTTTGTGTGAAATCATATTTATTTATTAAGAATGAGCAGCGCAGCAAAAATAGACTCGGACCTGGCCTATTATCTGTTCACCGATGCCGACAGTGACGCATTTCAGCCGGCTTTTAATTTCTCATCTCCATAAATATGTCTAGTAGGAAAGCTAATGTAAGGGCTAGAAATCAATTAATTCTTTGCTAATACTTCCTCATCATGATGAAGAGTGCAGTTCGCACCGCTTTCTCCTTTCCACAAGCACTTGCTCTCCTGTGGCATCTGTCGTTGCTATGCAACAATGAACTTGCGAGCCTGTAAAAACGACTTGTGCTGAGCGTTAAGTTATACGTTAGCCTACTGAACTTCAAATCAAATGACAACATCAAATTTTAATCAGTGGCCAAACTTTTTTTGTTTTGGAGGTGCTATAAGAATAGGGTTCTTGTTCACTATTTCAAGCACAATTTGGAAGAAAACAAATAAAAAGTTTTTAATGTAACTCAAATATAAAAAAATGTTTCCCCACAAATATGCCTATTTTATTTTATTTTTTAACAATTATTCCATAATTTAATGAGGGCCCAGTTCTGGGTTTTTATGTACCAGCCCAGACTGTTTGCTGGCCCTATAAAAAAATCCTGGCTCCGCCACTGTCGTAACAATCATTGCGACCCATTTCACAGATGCATAATTTTATGGTAAGTTAGAACAGCCTGAACCATTTTCATTTGATTGGGACAATGCTCACTGATCAACAAACAAGTTACAAACAAGCTAGGGTTAGCTACAAGTGCTATAGTTTCCAGATGCTGTCCCTAACCAGATCTTAACAGGCACCCTAAAATACAAAAGTCAATAAAAATAGACTACAAATGTAATACATAAAGTAGAAATGCTTCTATGAACAAAATAATCTAGCCTAATTTTGCAAAGCATTGGCTTTTTAGCATTCATATACTGTAGCAACATTTGAGTTACAGACAATCTGTTTCACAGTCACATTTTGATTGTGACAGACCAAAAACCAGTGACAGACAATTGCAATACAGTGAAATAAACAACTTACTATTATCAATTACTATTAGCTAATTACTCTGAAAATGAATCATAACTTGAGCCTAGAGCTGCAGTCGTCTCACATTTGACAAAGTTCAAAGTGTGAGTGAATCATATTGTCTGTAACTCAAATGTTGCTACAGTAAATAGCCTAATATAAATGCTAGAAAGCCAATGCTTTGCACTTGGCAATTAGGCTAGATTATTTTGTTCATGGAAGCACTAATAGTACTCTATTCAACAACTTGCACCATATTATGTTAAACATGTAATATTTGCACCTTCAGTGATGCTTTGCATTTGGTTAACACGTTTCTATTTATACAATCTCTAACGGGTGAACACAGCTGGCGGCTCTGGTAGTAAATGAACAATGTTCAGAATTACAGCATCGCCATACAGACCGAATGCCACGTTGCACGACTATAATGTTCTGCATTGTTGTCTCTGTTGTATTCTGAAGTTCAAAAGGAAGTAAACTTAATGCTGCAAGAAGTATATTTTTTAATAATATATCCGTCATAGATGTAGATTTTTGCATTAAATGGCCTTATGCTTATTAGCATAAATACATTTAAAGATATTTTTGTTACTTAAGTCAAACTGTATTTTTTTAATGAATTAAAGAAATCAAATGATTTTTTGCATGAATTAATAAAAAACAGTGGCCTCAACATAAAATGCATCTTGTAATTGCATATTATTACAAGTTGCATATGGCAATGCCGTCTTGATCTTAATCCGCCTCACTTGTTAATAAATTAAACATCTGTAGGAAATGAAAAAGTCAATTATTTTTTTTTCCAGGGTGTCAATTTGTGGTGCATGTGTAAATGAGGATGGAAGTGCATGGGAAAAGTCGGGTTTTAAGGTGTTAACCGATCTGCAAATAAAGTGGTTAGCCATGCACATTTTTATCTGGACTAACAACAAACAACAAACGAGTCATTACAATAAATGTATTTCAATGCAGACAAATATTTGTGAACTAGGAAGATAGTACGTAGTTATATGAGACAAGATTTATCACTTTTGATCAGGCCAATATACAGTGTATAATTCAACCACCGCTGCACGTCTAAATCTTGGGCCATGTTCTGAAGGGCTCATTTGTTTTAACACACAAAGTGAAGTAAATTATCCTTTTTCGAAAGTATGATATTACGGTAAAGAAATATTACAAAAGATGTCAAAAGATAAGTCTATGCTTTAGCAAGAGAGAAAGGTCAGACAATGCGTCTCTATAGCACACATTGTGTTTATCGAGCAATTTATATGCGAAAATCAGTTTTTACGTGCAGTTTTCATGTGCATTTGATACGCACTTTATTGCGTGTAATACATAAGGCGCTTTTCCACTGCATAGTACGGTACGGTTCGGTTCGGTACGGCTCACTTGTGGTGCTTTTCCACTGCATGGTACGGTACAGTACGGTTCGCTTCAGGTCGCTTTAAATGGTACCTGGTCTGTTGAGGTTCCAAGCGTACCGTACCGGTACCGCTAAAATGTGACGTGAAACACTGCAGATCACTGATTGGTCAGACAGAATCGTCACTACCAGCGTCACTACTAGCGTCATTGGATTTGCGACACGAGACACGAGACACTTTTTTAGCAGTATTTTTGTTTTGCTGCCATCAGCCTCATTTTAAACACATTTTTCCGTCTAGCAGTTAAAAACAACCACATACCGAGAATCAGGAACACCATCCCCTCGATAGTCTCCATTGTTCCTGTGTTGTGGGTTTGAAAATGTGGCGCTTTTAAGATGATGTCATGGCAGTAGAGGCGCGCGCAAATAACGATCAGTCCCACACACTTTGAAGGGGTACTACTGCAGTGGAAACGCAAAGCGATCCGAAGTGTTCCGCGCCGAGTCGAAGCGTACTGAGCCGAACCGTACCGTACTATGCAGTGGAAAAGCGCCTATACGCACCACTAATCCTAACCAAACGTATAATACAAACGCACCCCACACAACTACTAAACCTACCCATGCGTAGCATAAGCATGTAAAAACTCATTTTCGTGTATAAATTACAAAAACACAATGCGTGCTATAGAGACGCATTTAGGCTATGTTTACACGGAAACGATCAGAAGAGAAAACGCAGAAGTGGTGTTGCGTTTTCACTTTTTATTCTGTGTTTAGACGAGCCTTATGGGGGGGAAATCCGCGTGATGCAAAAATGTGTGAAATTCGATGTAGTTTGCACTCCAGGCGGCTAGGTGGCAGTGTGAAGCACAGCCAAACAACACCAATATCTGAGAATATTTTGTAGAACCGCTGAAAAGACTCTTGTATGTTTATCAGAGCTGCTACGGCAATTTGAAGGTCCGCATATGGAAATAATTCGACATGTTGGTTGTAATTTTCCTGTACAGGCGTATGTCTGTGATGTAAACGTGAACGCGATTTGCGCTTTTACCCTTTAGACGGGAATGCGAGGGTGGAGCGTTTCTAAGATTTCCACTGGAGGGTGGTTTCACTTTTTTGCGTTTTTAGGCCCCCAAAACGCCATCGCTGATTAAATCCGATAAAATATTTGTACGTTTTCACCCGGAATCGTTCTCGTGTAAACAGGGCCTTAGTGTGACCATATTTTCCTCAATGTTTTCCTTGATAGCATGTGCTGGAGGAGAGTACATATAGCTATTTACCCTCCTCCATCCCATGCTCTCACTCATCATTAACACTTTTCCCAATTTGACAACCTGTTAGTCATTTCCCTTATTTGTTTGTTTTTAATCATCAACACCCCCCCCCCCCCTTGTTCTATAAAAATAGATGATATAGCCCTGCTTATTTGCAGCATCATCTTGACTGTAACAGCGATATGGCATTAGCTATATGGAACTGTATAATTGAGTCTTCATAACTGAGGTTCCGAGCAAATTTAAACAGCACTCATGACGCTTTCTGATATGTTTTATTTTTGCTCCAATGGCCCAGAAAATCAAAATTTTGTGGCAAACAACTACATAAACCTTCATTTTACAGCTAATGTTTGCATGGTTCATGCCTCGGAAGCAATTGGTTTTCTAGTTAGTCCTTGTCTAGAGTGTGTCGATGAGTTGTAAGCAACTGTTAGTGTGACATCACTCGCAAACCCTTCAAGAGGCCCACACTGAAGCCCTAACATGGGACCCCTGATTTACAGCACCTTCAGGATAGCCATTCCAGCACAGCTTGCACAGAACACAACTCCAGACAACATGTAAATCAGCAGTTATTTTTAGAGAAGACTGGCTGTGGAGAGGTTACTGGAAGGTGGGAAAAGTTTGCCACTTACACATTGCGTCAAGCTAATCCAGATCAATTGACACTCCATGATGATGTCGTCGTATAATTGTAGCTGTTTATTGAAATTGATGTATAAAACACTTTAAACATTGCACTAACAGCGGTTTATGCTGATATTGCTCTAGTTCCAGGTCAGGGCCAGCGGGGGTCAAATTGAGCCTTTGATGAGAAATGATATTTTTGGTTGTTTGTTTGTGTTATCGAATCCACCCATCTATGCTCCAGGCCGGTTTTTGTATGATCCAGTCCACAATTTATGTTCCCATTTATCGAGCGTACAACAAGTCCTGCATGCAGATGGCTATTAACAAAACAAATATGCCTTTGTTTATGATTTTAATGTTACCTCACCTTCAAAATTACACATTTAAATAAAGTCTATGAGTGTCCATCACCATCTCAGATATGACTGGACAACTTTTTTGGAGTGAGCAAGAAACAACATTAATGCGATGTGAGTGACTGAGAATATTACATGAAATGCTAGTTCTAAGCCTTGTTGGGAAGAAATAACAGCATTCTAGATGTATGTTGTTGCGCAGAGGACATGCTAAAGAAGTTTATTCAGACTGATCACAGAAAATAGAATATGTGCGTGATGAAATGTCAACAGCTTATCTGGGAATTTCAGCTCGTGAGGATACATTTTTAGTTAATCAGTTGGAATTGGTGCATCTTGCAGATATAAATATGCCATGTCGCGCATGCAAATATTAATTTCCAAATAAAATGATTCATAATGATAATCTGCAAATACCAATGCTGTCTTTTTCTGTACCAATTTAGCGGATGATCTTACAGCATTACCAACTGATGATTTTGATAAACACAATCCCATGGAACATCTTAGAGGGATATACAGTATTTCAGCCACCAATTCATATCAAACCCTGAAATCTTATTTTGGCTTTTCATACTGGATTAAATTCTCGTTTGTTTAAAACCGACGCATGGAAATTTCCACAGGCTGCCATTTTTGGCTGTGTTGCAGAGACACTTGTTTTTATGTTTTGTGCTCATGCCTGTGCTAACTTCTCAGTGGTATGTTTATGTTGGAAATCTAGTTCAAGAGTCTATTAACCAGCTCTCCCATGGCTAAATGATTACCAGTTCAGGGTATTAGACGGCTTCCAGCAGGTCAAGGCCTGATTCATTTTAAGTCACTGTGTGTGGGAAAATGAATTGCTTCCAAAAATCAATCACACGGCTACACCACTGTTTTATATTCTTCCACATTCACATTTGACAATGCCAGGTACACTTGCAGTATTCTTAAAACAGGAAACTTGCATAAATCTGGAATAAACATTTTAAACCAGAGCAGCGAAATTAACACTAAGCTATGCAAACATTCTATGTAATAACCATCTTAAATCAAGTTTTATATTTATCCATCATTTTTATATCATTTTATTGTTACTTAAATATGCAAATATATTACTTATATTTGCAATAAACGCAAGACATAATATTTGATTGTTATTGTTATTTAAATTTTGTCACTATATTTAAACATTTGTGTGCATATTTTGCAATAAATAAGATATATTGTCTATATCTTTATTTCTTCATTAATTATTAATTTATTGTTTATTTACATTTCAACACCTTTAAATCAGTTGTTTTTTTATCCATTGTTCTTTCCCTCATTGAAGCTTTCGAGGACACAGTATTTGTCTTTTTGTCTAATTTTGCTTTTAATCAAAGTTTATAGTTTGTATCTGGTTGGTTTAGTTCGTGGCTTACAAGTCTTTAATGAAGAATACTCTATATATATTGTTGCAGAAGCACCAACACTGACAAGGAAGCAGCTTATTTTGTTGCACGTCAAGTTAATAATCATTTAGTGGAATTATATTTTAAGTCTGCTATTGCTGAGTACAATCAACTTGGATTTTTAAGTTATTCAACTTAAATTAAATTAAACTGACTTCAGAAAACGGTTCACTGTCAGAAAAAAAGGTACAAAAGCGGTCACTGGGGCGGTACCTTTTCAAAAGGTACACTTTTGTACCTAAAGGGTGCATATTGGTACCATAATTGTACAAATATGTACCACGAAGGTACCAATATGCACCCTTTAGGTACAAAAGTGTACCTTTTGAAAAGGTACCGCCCCAGTGAGAGCTTTCGTACCTTTTTTTCTGAGTGTTGAATCTTGTATAACTTATAAAAATAAAGTTGAAAATGGCTTATTTTGAGTTAAAGCTATGTTAAGACATATGGTGTCATAAGTTATTGACTAAGTGATGGATAAACAAATATATTTTGAATGTTTATAATGTTTCCCAGTTCTGATCTTTTCTTTCATTACATTCATTCCCAATGGATGCGAGGCTTTCACAGTGGACGCAGAAGACGCATGTATTCAGAGCAGAAGCTACACACACCCATTGTGCTCTCACACTGCCAGTGTTTCTAGCTTGCATTTAAACCTGATCATGAAGTCATATATTACGTTGTTGCAAATTTATGAGTACATTTTATTTTACAGTGACCGTAGCAGTGCAGTGACCAAGGTGAGTGGAGCGTAGCTCTGATTCAATTGTATAATCCAGACAAATATTACCCTGATCTTCACTTTGAAAGCTGACACCAGAACAATCCCAACCTTGAACTCTGCCCAAAAAGCCTGACATATTACTCATGGCTCATGGCATATCACGAGTACACCATATAAATGACTGATCGCGTGTATTAGGTTTATATTAAGCCTGCAGTGCTGCAGTTGCCAGTCACTCCAAATCCACCTGGATGTACTATGAGAGGAGTCTTCATTAGAGAGAGAGAGAGAGGAGTGAGTGGGTGGCCTGAATGGTATTTTCTGTTCATCATGTGGTCTGTGAGGGGAGGTTGAGCCGGGTGGGGGTGGGGCGCTGAAAACCGAGACATCTCTATTTAGAGCTGCAGTCGATATGCTTCAATCCCCCCCCCCCCCCATCCCCATCCAACAGCTAATCGGTCAGCTATTTGCCTCGCTCTCAATGTTTTTTCGTACATTCTCGTGTTACACATTAGGCGACGCGGTTTCCCCCGTCTCCTCCTAATATTCAGTGTCCTTGTCATTTTGTCCTGTCTCTTTCTCTCTCTAGGGGTTACACCAATAGCTGGTCCTTTCCCACCTGTCGACTGTGAATTCTTTAGGTCTTAAGCCAGAATCTTGCAAACACAGTGTCTTCTCTGTTAACTTGTCCCTACAGCCACTGGTGCACTGGTAACGTCCAATTAATACTACTAAATCCTGTGTTACAATGTGGATACATACTTGTAAAAGGTGAAAGTTTACTGGGTCTTGCCTTGGCTGCGTGTCAGCGGTGAATCAACACGGTCTTGTGATAAAGCGGACACGCTGGGAGTATTACAGGCCTGGAATTCTTCAAGCCTGGTGAGTCAAAGCTCCAATCTGCAAGTCTGTAAACCAGTGGGGATTAATATTCAACTTTGATGTATATGCTAGAATTACTAGACGACAAATAGACTATATGATGAATGTACTGTAAATACTGTACTGTAAGAAGATAAATGTACTGTGCATAGTGCCAACAAAAAGAATCGCAGAACAGTGGGATACATAAGCTGGTATGAAATACAGGTACATACATTTTTTGAATCAATGTACAGTATTTTTATGCAACACTATGATAATCTAAAAATATATTATCCATCCATCCATCCATCCATCCATCCACCTATCTATCTATCCACATATCTATCCATCTATCCATCCATCCAACTATCTATCTATCATCCAATCACATCCATCCATCCACCTACCTATCCATCCACCTATCTATCCATCTATCTATCTATCCCATCCATCCATCCTCTCCCATCCATCCATCCATCCACCCATCCATCCACCTACCTATCTATCCATCTATCCATCTATTCATCCATCCATCTATCTATCCCATCCATCCATCCATCCATCCATCCATCCATCTATCTATCCACTGTATCTATCTATCCACTGTATCTATCTATCCATCCATCCATCCATCCATCCATCCATCTATCTATCTATCTATCTATCTATCTATCTATCTATCTATCTATCTATGTATCTATGTATCTATCTATCTATCTATCTATCTATCTATCTATCTATCTATCTATCTATCTATCTATCTATCTATCTATCTATCTATCTATCTATCTATCTATCTATGTATCTATCTATCTATCTATCTATCTATCTATCTATCTATCTATCTATCTATCTATCATCCAATCCCATCCATCCATCCATCCACCTACCTACCTACCTACCTACCTACCTACCCATCCATCCATCCATCCATCCATCTATCTATCTATCTATCTATCTATCTATCTATCTATCTATCTATCTATCTATCTATCTATCTATCTATCTATCTATCTATCTATCTATCTATCTATCTATCTATCTATCTATGCATCTATGTATCTATGTATCTATGCATCTATCTATGCATCTATGTATCTATGTATCTATCTATCTATCTATCTATCTATCTATCTATCTATCTATCTATCTATCTATCTATCTATCTATCTATCTATCTATCTATCTATCTATCTATCTATCTATCTATCTATCTATCTATCATCCAATCCCATCCATCCATCCATCCACCTACCTACCTACCTACCTACCCATCCATCCATCCATCTATCTATCCATCTATCTATCTATCTATCTATCTATCTATCTATCTATCTATCTATCTATCTATCTATCTATCTATCTATCTATCTATCTATCTATCTATCTATCTATCTATCTATCTATCTATCTATCTATCTATCTATCTATCCACCTATCTATCCATCTATCTATCTGAACTATATACAATTATTGTCTAATTTTATTATTATTAATGATCTAATATTAATTTTGAAGCTTAACAAATGTGGTCATTATTCATTTTCATTGTATGGAAAAAAATTGAGATTATGACAGAATATTTGAACGTAAAATCGAGAGCTATAAATACCCATATTAATGTGTTAGTTGTTCACGAATACCCTTTTGCTTTCTAGTCTTTATGCTTCTATTGACGTCTTACAGAACAAGTGAACTATTTTGTAATTAGAACTCATTTGATCTTTTGGAATTCAGTGTGAACATGATTCAGATCTTTTGACATTTTGCAAGTTGTGCCCAACTGTAAGGCATCAATGGTCCGTGAAAACAAACGTTTTTAATTACACTAGTAATTTGGTCGCTTGCTGGTCTGTATCTTGCATTTTGCACATTACTCAAACATCTATTTCCATCTTTCAACTTGTGTAAATTAACACTGTCACAACACCAACATGGAGTAATTTGCAGTGTACAGCTCCCTAATCGAGATGTGATTACCGCTTATATCCCCTCGGGATTGGTGACAAGTGGACTGGTCAAAATTGCACACTCTCAATCTGCTGACAAGTAAAAAGCAAGAAATTACACCAGATACTTGGGTGACAAGCTGGAGACTGGCGGTTAATCAAAGCAAGTGTGGTTGGTTGGTAATCAATCAAACAGCTGTGCAGTGTTTACCCAGAGGCACTGAGTGGAGAGCACACTGGCACACTGGCCTCCCAGGGCTCTGACACAGCACTACACTAGGGATTCCCCACAGGGCAAAACATATTGTATTGACAGTGCTTATTGCTTTATCAGGCCCACCGCATTTGTCATTAGATACAAAATATAATTACATCAGATATTACGTCTGAGACATGTGCTGCAGGCTCAAAAACATGCCTATTTGATTTTAAACATTTTTTTAAAGGGATTTTAAAGGGATACTCCGTTTTTGAAATCGATTCAGATGATTTTCTGATATTTACAGTAGAAGAATATCAGAAACCAGACAGTTTCTGGTCTCATTGACTTCCATAGTATATATATTTTTTTCGGAAGTCAATGAGACCAGAAACTGTCTGGTTACTGATATTCTTCTAAATATCAGAAAATCGGCTGAATGGATTCAAAAACGGTAAAACTCAACTGTTTAACTCTGGGGGAGTTAAAATGAGCCTATTTCCAAAAAAAGTGGAGTATCCCTTTAAGGTTGCACATAATTGGTGCATTTGTTGCAGACAAATATTTTAGGGGAGTTTCCATAGACGTAATGATTTTTATACTGTACAAACTGCATATTCAATCCCCTTTCACTAAACCTACCCATCACAGAAAACTTTCTGCATTTTTACATTTTCAAAAAAAGTTCACTTAGTATGATTTATAACCCGTTTTCCTCATGGGGACCAAAAATGTCCCCACAAACACAATGATTTTAGATATTCCTATCTTTGGGGGGAGTGGTAGTTTACCAGAATGCACACACACACCAAACCATTCAAAGTTTTAGGATCAGTACATATTTTTCATTTTTTTTTTGTCGTTTCTGTTCACCAAGGCTGCATTTATTTGATCAGAAATAGTCAAATGAGTAATATTGAGTTTTCAACATTATCATGTCTTCAGTGTCACATGATCCTTCAGAAATCATTCATCAATCAATGTTGAAAACAGTTGCGGCTTAATGTTTTTTTTTTTTTTTAGAAACTGTATTAGTTTAAAGAATAGACAGATCAAAAGAACAGAAAATAGAAATCTTTTTTTAACATTCTAAATGTTCCTTTTAATCAATTTAATACAGAATTTAAGTATTCATCTCTTTAAAAAAAAAAATCTGGCCCCAAATTGACATGATGTTGACTTGCATAAAAATGTAATCCTAAACAAGCCCCATAAACACAATCAAGCCCCATATGAATTATGAATCTGAGCAAGTCCCTCATTATCCCCACGTCTTGCCTATAGCCTATATAATGAATAAACATTGAGAATATAATGAATAAACTCGTATGAATATTGAGTCTTTTTTAGATTAGTTACATTATTTTTATGAAGTTCATGTGTTTAGGTATGTCAATATGTCATTGTTGATTTGTTTGGGTACAACATTCACACAAATACAAGTGTGTATTTCTAGTTGTTTTGTTCCTTGTGATGAATTTCTTTTTATTTTGGATGTTTTGATTTTATTTAAAAGCCTATGTACACAGCATCGGTTGTCTAGTGTAACAAATGTACTGTCCCTGTTAAATAAACAAATAAAATAAAAGAGATGGTCACACACCACAAACACAAGGTCTCTAGTGACACTTCTCAAAAAGCTACATTGACTAAGGCCCAGGCAGCAGCTACAGCTTCTTAAGCAGTTATGAGATGAGCCCATCAATTAGATCTAGATCCAAAAATGAATTAGCAAGTGTTCACTTCTGTGCAGTTACTGTGTAGAGCGACTGCAGGGGAATCCCCACTGGAGAAGCACAGCAAGTTAGGGTTAAATGACTTCCTCTAGAGCACTATAATAATAACAAAGCAGAACGTGATGCGACTAACACGCGAGACCACATCCACAGTTCAGCAGCTCTGGGATCTGCTCAGCCGCTACACCTGTAGTTTAGTATGCATAACTGTGGGAAGAATTCGACTGAATTTAAGCTTTTGGGAGGAAGGGACAATTCATCAAATACACTTGACCTCATTCCTGGTAAATTCTCTCACTGTTCACTATTGTTTAAAGGCTTAGTTCACCCCAAAATGAAAAGTCTGTCAGTAATTACTCACCCTCATTTCCTTCTCTGTGGGCCTCGAGATTGTACGTCACACGCATCACACACTGTGGTCACTCTGACTATTTTAACAATTATTTTAACTATTTTTCCTCGCCGGCAAGTTTCAATCGAGGAGTGATCCAGCTCTCAGATTTAATCAAAAATATCTTAATTTGTGTTTGAAAACGAAAGTCTTACGGGGCTTGTTTTTTATTTTTATTTTGGGGTGAACTAACCCTTTAAGTGACTGGTTTGTAAATTTCTGCAGATGTGTTAGAATTGGGTGTCCTAAACACCAGTCGTAACACAACATGTTAAATACAGCCCAAGGTGTCATATGTAGGTGACTCTTTTGAAATTGCGTCTACATCCGACGCACATGGCACACTTTAGCGTCAATATGAGACGCAGATATATATGGGCCAGAAGGCGCCTCTAGTGGTGTAACGCTAACACTACCCCAGACCTAAATCTACCCATAACTGAAGGGTGTTATATTGACGCTAAAGGGTGCCATGTGCGTGGGACGTAGACGCAATTTCAAAAGTGTCACCTATATGACACCCTTGGATGAGAATGCGTTATGAGTTGTTATTTATCAAGTCCAGGCATGCTCTTTTTCATTTAAACAATGATGGACAATGGTTACCAGTGGCTTTCAAGATCCTACAGGGCAAAAAGTGTCATAAAGAGCAGATCTGAGGTGTGAAGCGTTGCGTTCTTTCCACATATAACACAAAATAAGATATAATAAGAATGTGGGAAACTAAGAACAGTTTAGAGGCACCATTGACTTCTATAGTATTTATTTGTGTGTGGTGTGCGTGGGTGTGTAAGCAGCTTGGTTACAAACTTTTCAAAATATCTTCCTTTGTGGTCAACAGAACAAATAAATGTATACAGGTTTGGAACAACTTGAGGGCGAGTAAACGATGACTGAATTTTCATTTTTGGGTGAACTATATCCCTTTAATGCGAGGAACAGATCACGATTCGAGTTGTCATGATCTTCAAATCTGGCTTTAATACCTTGTTGATTGTTCAAATCTGGTTTCAGGGAGCTATGCAGTACTTCAGACTATCGCCTTCCTTTTTATTCCGGTCACGATCACCTACTTAGAGAAGAAAAAGATTGTCTAGCTCACTTGTAAAGTGACCAAAGTGGCAAACTTGGCTACATCAATTGATTACATAAACCTGATACCTAGCAAACACAGAGAGATATGTGACACTCAGACATTGTATAACGCAACCAATACAAGTGGCGCTAAAATCGGATATTAATCTCTGGATTGCACATAAAATTGCCATTTAGGAAACATGGTTGAGGGGAAGCATGCGGAAAGGTAGAGTTCAACTCGCAAAGGCTGCTGACAATCTTTTATTTTTTGACATTTTAATCACAAGACACAGTAAACCAAATAAAGAGAACAAAAAGCACAGTCTCTTCAGGAGAAGTCTCTAAGGACCTGCTGCACCAGCTGCCATTATGACAGATTGAAGCTCGGCGCAAATTGCTTGGCCCGACTATAACTTGACACCTCTGTAACCGTAAACAAAGCCGCTTTTCATCACAGCACATTCCCAACACATGTACGCTTGCAAACACACATTTACACAACCTAATCCGTTAGCCTTAAGTGTTTGTGAATCCCTCTTTAAGGCAGAAGGGAGGGTTAGCGCTGCGAAATTAGTCTGAATTTAAATAGCTTTAGTGTCTATTTTGTGTGAAAGCTAGGGTTTTTTCTTACAGTATATACGCAGCAGCGTGCCAGAATGTGATAGTGATGAGACCACAGTGCATATGGTAAACACACATCCACAAATTACCACTATGAGGTGCTGTTTGACTGAAATCAACCTGAGCTGAGCTGTTTGTTTCAATTTCTTTGTTTTGCTCCAATGTGTCCAAATGCATTTGAATGCAGCTGATTTGAAATGAAATCTAAGAAAATAATCATACATATCTCTAGTAATAGGCCTAACCCGAGTAAAACGTTACTTCAGTAAGTGTGCTCAATTTGTTTTGGATAAAAAATGGCCAAAGAACATTTGTTAGTTGATAATGTATATAAAAATGTGGTGATAAATAAATGAGTCTGTAAGCAAAACCACCAAACTATGCAACATCTGCAAGTATTAAATTTATGTAGTATAAAAATAAAGATTGCAAAAACAATTGTGCATATGGGGGTCCGAAATTCTGAAACCACATACAAAAACCCTTAACACCTGCAAGAATCTGAATGTTTTTGATTTTGAAAGATTAACAAATACTAAATATTTAAGATTCTGCCCACAGAAAATGCTGGGTCTAGAATCTAAGAGCTGATCTGGAATCATTATCACTTTATTAATAAAATATTACATGGCTCTGTGGAAGATTTGATTCTGTCGCAACATTCTGTGGTTGTATAAGCTACACCGTACTGTATATTTTGACTGTTCTCCCTGGCAACCACTGTCCTACATTGTTTCATGTCTCGCATAGCAGTTTTCTCACATATAAAAGCATTTTTAACATTAATATATTTTATTTCCCATTTATTATCTTTTTTATTTGTTAAGTAGCCATGTAGCGATCAGATAATGTAGCCTACTCTACAGTTCAAGGCTGTGTTCGCTTAATAGCTCTAAGGTGATTTGATCATTTATCTCTGGCTAATTTGGTTCTACAAATGAATTTGCAGATTTGATTCAAATATCTGGATTAAGTTGTCTGATATCACTGCATGTTCTTGTGTTCACTGGAAAGGGCAGACATATCGTTTCACTCGTGATTGGCGTATTGACATCATATTATTATTAAAAAAGATCTTAATGATCTAATCTAATAGAATAAAGGTTCTATTCGATCTTGTGTGCCAACAAACACAGAGCCATTTTTAGAATTTTCGATTTGAAGTTGAACTTCTGTTTTCGTGATATAGATAGATATTTCTATGGCATCACTGTCGAAGAGTACTAAGCCGGTGAAGTGGATTTACTTAGTGTAGAATTAACCAAAGTTAATGTTTGAAACGAACGTCATATCAAATGTCAGTACTAATTAATTTCCTCACATGAAGCAGATTAAACTCCTTAAAGGGATGGTTCACCCAAAAATTAAAGTTGACATCAATTACTAATCCTCATGTCATTTCAAAATTAAAAGATGTTCGGTCATCTTCAGAACACAAACGAAGGTCTTTTTGATGAAATCTGAGAGCTTTCTATCCCTCCATTGACAGCTACGTAACTACCACTTCAAAAAGTTCATAAAAGAGATCATAAAACTAATCCATATGATTTGAGTGGTTTAGTCCAAAGATCAAAGTTCGATCACTTTATATGATGAAGAGATAGAATTTAGGCTTTTATTCACATATAAACATTCATAAGTGAACATAAACAGAAGCTCAATGGAACACCCTTGAGGTGCGAGAACAAACCTCATTGGTTCTTGATGAAGCTCAAACGTGCTGCGTAACAAGAATGAACCTCATTGGTTCTTGCTGAAGCTCAAACGTGCTGCGTAACAAGAATGAACCTCATTGGTTCTTACTGAAGCTCAAACGTGCTGCGTAACAAGAATGAACCTCATTGGTTCTTACTGAAGCTCAAACGTGCTGTAACACAAGAATGAATCTCATTGGTTCTTGCTGAAGCTCAAACGTGCTGCAACACAAGAATGAACTTCATTGGTTCTTACTGAAGCTCAAACGTGCTGCAACACAAGAATGAACCTCATTGGTTCTTGCTAAATCTCAAACGTGCTGCAACACAAGAATGAACCTCATTGGTTCTTGCTGAAGCTCAAACGTGCTGCGTAACAAGAATGAACCTCATTGGTTCTTACTGAAGCTTAAACGTGCTGCGTAACAAGAATTAACCTCATTGGTTCTTGCTGAAGCTCAAACGTGCTGCGTAACAAGAATGAACCTCATTGGTTCTTGCTGAAGCTCAAACGTGCTGCGTAACAAGAATGAACCTCATTGGTTCTTGCTGAAGCTCAAACGTGCTGCGTAACAAGAATGAACCTCATTGGTTCTTACTGAAGCTTAAACGTGCTGCGTAACAAGAATTAACCTCATTGGTTCTTGCTGAAGCTCAAACGTGCTGCGTAACAAGAATGAACCTCATTGGTTCTTGCTGAAGCTCAAACGTGCTGCGTAACAAGAATGAATCTCATTGGTTCTTGCTGAAGCTCAAACGTGCTGCGTAACAAGAATGAACCTCATTGGTTCTTGCTGAAGCTCAAACGTGCTGTAACACGAGAATGAACCTCATTGGTTCTTGCTGAAGCTCAAACGTGCTGTAACACGAGAATGAACCTCATTGGTTATTGCATGTCAAGCAAACCTGCTTGAGCTTCTATCATATTGATATTTGGAACAGCAGACTGCATCGTCTATTGCGTTATTTTATTTGACTTTTCTTTTTTAAAATCTAAAAAAGCAAATGTAAAATCTGCATCTTCTGCACTGCATCAAACCACCAATAGCTGTCATCTTTCAGATGAATCCACATACTACAGTAACTGTAAGTAGCCTAAGTTGTGTAAGCCTAAGATAAAATCATAACATAATTATTTCCTCACAAATAAACGTCTCAATAAGAAAAAAAATTGCTATTGTTTATTTCTTATAAATAAATGGTAATGCATGTTTCACTCATAAACAACCCTTGTTAACGACCCTCATCAGCTTGCATACTACAACGCTACCCCCCCACCACACACACACACACACTCTCAGTATTGATCTCAGAGTACATGACCTCCTTTGCACAGCATCCTGATCCACCCTTCACTGTACGCTCTTTCCATCAGTTTCTAAGCACTGTCAGAGAGATGGAGCAGCATTCCAATCAAGCCCCTGTTTTATGTCCTGTATTCGAGACAGACCTAAATAAGCCTAACATGGGCTATAATTTATGTCTGCTAGTGATGCCGTTATACATCACCGGCGCTTTTCTTTATAGCACTTGTCGTCTTCTACTCTGTTGCCGTTGATGGAAGACACATCTCACACTTAATAATGGGGCCTTCAGAAATCCACATTATGATAGACGGCTGCCTGTTGTAAAAGCAATATATTTCAGAAAAGCGACATTTCTTTAAATTTTCACTGTGCCTTTGTGCCGGGTTGTCTCTGAATCGTCAGGACTAATTGCCTTCCTGAAGGAGATTTTTAATGCACTAAAGATAATATCATTTAGTTTTGAGAATAACCCTTTTGTGTTTTTGACCAAAAAAAATATATAAAAAGAAATTCAATAGAGTATTAGCCCATTACGAGGAAATGCAACTTTCAAAACGAATTAAAGCTTATAATTATGTTTCAGATTGTCAGGTTAGTTTTGAAACAAAAACCATGATTAAATAAACAAGAAAAACGTGTCTATTTATTAAGATTAGGGTTTGTCTAATACTACGCTTGCATAACTATCGTTTGTCGTATTATTATTCTCGCAACAAAAGCTTGTGCTACATATCTGAATCATCACTCAAATTGGGTTTATAGAAGAGAGCTGTGCTATTACTTTTCGAAGGTTTTGCCTGACAAGAAAAATAAGCGAAAAAGGTCTAGCCATATGTGACAAACATTTGACATGGCAAACAATGCAGAGATGATTTTGTTTTTCAGAAAACAATGCGTTTTGAAAAATTTCTTTATTAGAAATTATTTATGTATCAAAATTAACATGCTTCACATACCTCATATGTCTTATTTTACAAATACTTTAATTCAGGCACTGTTTCCGACGATTTTTTCTCTTTTAGGATGAAAAGCAAACATTAGCAATCGGGAACACACATTAAGTTGTCATTTATCACGGTCAACATAGACATTTTATTCTGCAGCACAAACAGTGCAAAAACAAAGAAAAATCATAAGAACTGAACCTTGAATTCACAAACATCTAAAGAGACAAATCAGCTTGTGTCTCTCACCTGACATTTCCGGATATGAATACTGAATCCTCCTGTCATCTACTCTCTCCGAGCTTCTCAGAACCGTTCCTTTACTCGAGATTGGTGATGCTTACTTGAATTTTTTTTGAAGTCTTCGGTCGCTGCATTCTTATGATGGCAACTTGCGCGCGCCCGCCTGGTCCAGTGGATGTTGGTTCTAATATCTCGAGCGTTCCTTTCCAAGCTGCCGTCACGCCTTTTCTAAATTGTGATTTTTCCATTTCGCACAGGTGACTGTGATATAGCACATTTTGACAACAGGGCAGATTTGAGTTCCTCAAAGATGTGTACTTACTGTATGCACAAGCAAACATTACTCCAAAGAGCACTTCGTACATCTTCAACAGTTTCACAAGGCCCATGGTGAGGTAACAATACAGCAACATAGTTCAACAGCATTCCAGAAGGTTCTTTTTTTGTTGTTGAAAAAAAAAAAACCTAAAAGAAATAAATAAAGAAAAAAACAACACAGCACAGGATGTCAAAACCAGCATGCTCAACATCTGTAAACAATGGTCACTGCCTTTGCTGTTGTCATCACCAAGGAGAAAACAAGAAGAAAAAGCTCCAAATGATTTTTTTTAAATACTTTTTTCTTTTCTTTTTTTCTTTTTTTAGCCACCACATAAGTGTTAGCGCCAATGAAACAGCAGACACTGACATGTTGTCCTTAATTAGTGTGTATCACTTTAACAATGACATCTGGAATAGATAAAGCAAGCTGTAATGGAATAGTCTGGGTGACAGACTGTCATTCCAACATCAACGTCTCAACAGTCACGGCCTCCCCAGATGCTCCCTGTGTGACTTCACATAAGATTCATTAATGGAAACATGTCTGTGGGGGTCCTCCAACCATCCGCTGTCTCACTTCCATACGTGATATAACGCGAGAGTGATTTATCTTGAGATTCTGTCTTCCAGGGGTCACTTCTGGGATTCGGAAGTGGCCTTTTATCACTTGGCTAGATTGCATGGTTGCTGTAGCTGATGTACGTTTGTTTAGGGCTGAGTCCTGCAAGGGAAGAGAGAGTGTTACAAAAATAGATCATTTGAGTCTCAGAAGCACTTAAACATCAATGCAGCTGCTTTATTAGAATTTTACGACTTTAAACGTGAGAGGTAATTCGATAACACTTTTTCGATTGTCCACTTTAGACATTCTACTATACTGTATTTGCAACTGCATGCCAACTACCAGTCAGAGTATTAGTAGACTGTCTACTTAAAGGGATAGTTCACCCAAAAATGTCAAATTTGTCATCCCTTACTCACCCCCTAGTTGTTCCAAGTTCCAACACAAAAGATGACACTTTAAAGAATGTTAGTAACCAAACAGTCAACGAACCATTGGCTTCCATGCTAGGGGAAAGAAACACTATGGGAGGTCATACCATCCATCAAGAGTCTGGTTACCAATTTTCTTTAAAATATATTTTTTGTGTTCAGCAGAAGAAAGAAACTCATACAGGTTTGAAGCAACATAACGGCAAGTAAATGATGAGAGAATTGTCATTTTTGGGTATGCTATCCCTTTAAAGGGGTGATGAACTGAGAAATCGAATTTTTCTTGAGCTTTTGACATCTAAGAGGTCATCACATAAGAATATCCCATAAGTATCAGAACTGAAAACGTCCTTGCTAGTCCAATAAAAGCATTTATCGACACCAGGCTCAGCAAACGACTCCTTTTTTAAAAGTGGGGAACTATGACGTCAAAGAGGATAAAACACCACCCCCGCAGAAGAAAATCAACGCCTACTTCAACACGGCCGGTTTAGCCCAGCCCACCTCAGTCTACCTCGTGATGACAAACCGGATTGAGCTACCGAACAATAAACATGCCGTTTGCAAATTATTGTGGAAGACAGTCGCTGCATAGGTGGGTGAGTTGAAAGTCATTATAATATGCAAAACTCACAGCAGTGACCATTTACTTCCAAGTCTTCAATGCGAGACGCCCATAAAAACCAAACGTTTTTGAGCATGGAACAAAACTAGGGTAGAAAATATCCTATTACTTATTCATTATGATGTTTTTCATTGTAAAAACCAAGAAAACGTCATTTAAAAAAAATAAATATCATTTAAAAAAAAAAAAAAAAAACAGTTCATGACCCCTTTAATATCTGGTCCCCTAACAGACATTCTACTGAATAGTAGATTTGCAAGTACAGTCAACTTATTCTACAAACCCTAACCTAACAGTCTTACTCTAATGAAAGTGAGTTGACATGTACAGTAGTTGCAAATGCATAAGAGTTGGTTGGTTGACATGTAGTAATTTGGTAGGATACGCACTGGCGAAAATCTTTATCAAAGCTTTATGACGCAGTTTTATTTCTTGTCAGGCCTGGTTGCAATGTGAAGACTCCTCCTTTGATACTGCTATTAACTTGCCAGAAGTCAAGTGGCGTGTCTCTTTTGATTTCAGACTCTCTCTTTTCTTGATATCAAAGTGCAAATTACTTGACTGAGACGCTCGTCACCTTTTGCAGAGAAGGGCCATTTAAGACCTTCTAAAAACATGCCAGTTACCAGCAAACAGTGACAAGTCTGCAATTAAAGCATTCCATCAACAAAAACTCAATCAACAGCCTAATCCTGTCATTCGGCATCCATCTTGCAATAGCTGTGTAGAACAAACAACCACAAAGGGTAGCATGAGTGACACTGCCTTCAGCTATTTATGTAATGACCTTGCCAAAGAAGGAGGGTCAATGGAAAATTCAAGCTCATTGCATCATTATATGGAGATCAAAAGGTTACCTCATGCAATCATGCAGGGCCGTTTGAATAAGGAAGGTGAAGTGACATTTGACCCATCACTATGGTGCGGTTCTCAGTCTGGACTGTCCATCGGCGTGTGGAGCACTGACCCATAGGTGCAGTCAGATAAATAGCTCCATTTCAGCTTAAAAGCAAACTTAAATGATTCGTGCTTTATTTAAAATATCATTGCTTGATTTTATCTAGCATAGATTCATACAGCTCTATTTTAATGCTTTCCCAATTTGTGTTTGTTTTTATGCAATCTAGGCCATGCAGTGTTCTGAAAGTTTTCATACCTCCTCTCTATTGGTTGAAAAACGCATAAACACAAATTTGCTGCTATCTTTAGGTTTTTCCCCAGTATAGTGTCTCTCACCAACAAAGCTCGGTGTAAACAAGTGATTTGCAAAAACAATGCGCCATGCATGCTTTTTGTCTTTAGCAATTCTAACAAACGTCAGCGTATTCTCAATGCATTGTCTATTATAAACTAATTGATATGCACAGTTTAAGCATTAAAGCTAAATTGAACATAGCTGAGTTTAACAATTAGCTCTAACAATAAGCCAAGCAATAACCAATAATTAAATTCTTTACCTGACTTCATTGTTTAGTTATCATCAACACATCCTGAAACACAGGTTGAGTGGTTACATATATTAGACAGGTTTCATTTACAATAACTTAGCAGAATTTTATACATCTATAATATAAAATATGACTGAAAAATAAAAATTCAAACAATGGATGCTGGCTGCTTCTCGATTTAGTTTTGCAAATGCAACACATTGCAGGTATAACATGTTTTTCATATGGCCATGAAGAAAGGAGAAAAAAAAAGCATTTGGACCTTGTATACAGAGATGTTTCTACAGGATGCAAGCTTTGATTTTTTTTCACAGTACATCAATCAATGTTGGATCCAAATCTTCTTTTCAGATCCTATTTGAAATGCTCTTCAACCCCCTGAATGCTCTCTTTGAAGAATTATAAGCTTGAGCGGTATATTGTGTTATTTTTAAGTGTTTACAACAATTTAAGCATTTTCTTAATTAGTTGATTCATACTCGAGTGCCTCAACCTGAAAAGATCTACTTCATATTCTCAACCTGAAAAATGATCCATTTACAGTAGGGTTAATTTTTTTATACAGAAAATATGTGGTCGTTAGTTTAATGATTCACAGGCAGAGCACAATTGTGAGATAATTGTCTCCTCATCAGGACAATTGTTTTCCATCTATGTAAATTAGGATCGTCTGTGATACAGGGACGGGATCCTTATGCAAAAAGCACATTTCAGCAAGTTATATAATACAACAATGTTATATTAAAATAATGTGTTTTAGAAACTCTTTGTGAAGTAGATTTCAATGTAGGATTCGCAAAGATTCTGATTGTGAATACATCTGCAAAGGCACAGTAACAAGCTACTGTAAATGTCTATCACTCTAAATCATGCTAACCACACAGATGCTAACCATACAAAGAGTTAACAGAATGTTATATGTTATTTGTACTAAATGTAAAATAGAGTTATGATGGGTGGAGTTAGTGAAAATATAGTCAATGAACTAAATTAACTTTGCTTCAGAAAGCAGTAGAGCAAATAGCACTATTTGGTCAAATAATGTGTGCTACAAGCCAGTGTGTTTATGATTACGATAAATTAAAATAATACAAAAACAAATAACTGTTTGCAAAATCAAGCAGCATAACTGATGCTGTACAGCTGGAAGTAGATGACTAGAAGCCTTAAAGGGTTAGTTCACCCAAAAATGAAAATTAAGTCATTAATTACTCACCCCCATGCTGTACCAACCCCGTAAGACCTTCGTTCGTCTTCGGAACACAAATGAAGATATTTTTGATTAAATTTGAGAGCTGTATAACTACCACATTGGCTCCTAAGGGACTGCCTCTTGACGGCCCAAAAAGTCAATGAAGAAAATGTTTAAATATCCCAAGTGACTACCGTGGCTCAACTATATGTTTATCAAGCGACGCGAATACTTTTTGTGCGAAAAAACAAACAAAAATAACGAGTTTATTCGACTATTTCTTTTCTTCCTTGTAGGCCAGAACGAGACTTCCTTAGTTATAGATTTCCACGACACATGCGCGAGATTTGCGATCTGCTTACACCAGCTTACACTACTTCAGATCGCAATTCTCGCGCATGCGTCGTGGAAATCTATAAGGAAGTCTCGTTCTGGCCTACAAGGAAGAAAAGAAATAGTCGAATAAACTCGTTATTTTTGTTTGTTTTTTCGCACAAAAAGTATTCGCGTCGCTTGATAAACATATAGTTGAGCCACGGTAGTCACTTGGGATATTTAAACATTTTCTTCATTGACTTTTTGGGCCGTCAAGAGGCAGTCCCTTAGGAGCCAATGTGGTAGTTATACAGCTCTCAAATTTAATCAAAAATATCTTCATTTGTGTTCCGAAGACGAACGAAGGTCTTACGGGGTTGGTACAGCATGGGGGTGAGTAATTAATGACTTAATTTTCATTTTTGGGTGAACTAACCCTTTAAAGGGATACTCCACTTTTTTGGAAATAGGCTCATTTTACAACTCCCCCAGAGTTGAACAGTTGAGTTTTACCGTTGACGAAACAATTCAGAGGATGGAACAATTCTGATATTTAGAATAATATCAATAACCAGACAGTTTCTGGTCTCATTGACTTCTATAGTATATATTTTTTCCTACTATGGAAGCCATTGAGACCAGAAACTGTCTGGTTACTGATATTATTCTAAATATCAGAAAATCCTCTGAATTGTTTCGAAAACGGTAAGACTCAAATGTTTAACACTGGGGGAGTTGTAAAATGAGCCTATTTCCAAAAAAAAAAAGTGGAGTATCCCCTTAAAAAATTCAAGTTAGAAATGGCTGCACCAACTCACGTTTAAAATAATGTGAATAGAATAAACATTTACCATATTTGAATTAGGAGAAAATAAGCCCAATGGACATAGGACCTCTGGGATGCTAGGTAGATAAGTACTTAAAAAAAAAAACGGTTATAATAACCACTGGATGTTAATGGCGGGTTGGGTATTACACAAAATAATCTGTGTTTGTGTGTTCTGGAACGAAAAGTACAGTATTCTGTATAAATGTGAACATGTGCATCTCAGAGATTAACAGTAATAGCATTGCACATGCGTGTTAAATGACTAATGTAACACACAGAAATTAAATATTTGTGCTTTGGCTAAGCCCATAGACGGATAAATGAACTAGCATAATTTGGTGCTGAAACAAGTTTATTTCAAAGTAACATTATGAACTCCTTTTTATGCTTGAGCACGTTCAGCTCATAACATGGACACAGCAACTCACACTAACACGCTCTTAAAAGGACAGTATGCATCCTATGATTTGACGTGTTCTGTATTTTCTGTCTAGATATAAAAATCTTGCAGTCTCATTTACAGCAAGCCAAAGTAATATACTAGAATAGGTCAAATTAAAGCTTAACAGAATAAAAGAGTCTACAATGTTAAGTCTCTCTCTGTATATTGATAAACTCTATAGTGTGTGGCCACCTATTGCAAACACAGATGTATACGTTTCTGTGTTATAATTGAACCTGTTGGGGCCCATTTGGCCTTAAGGCCCATTGAACTTGGATATGCAGAGGTGCTTTTCTCTGACTCAATATGCCCGGAAATTAAACGACCTTGCACACAAATTATCAGGGCGCATTAAAAATGTAATTGTCATTAAAAGGTAGCCTGGAGGAATATGCTGCATAAATGAATTCTAACTATTTCAAAAAACAAACAAGAAAAAAAAACAAAGCCCAACAAAAATGGAATAAGTGTTTTAGATATGTGTACATATCTAGAAACATCAAAGTATGTGGCAGAATATTTTAACCATTTTGCTTTGATTAACAACACAAAATAAATTTCTGATATTAAAGTGCAAAAGTCTGACTTTGTTTTGGGGTCAAAAATCAGGGAATCTCTAAATTATGTATCACATTACTATATGTCATATATCACTAGGGTTGGGTATCGTTTGAATTTGAACAATTCTGATTCCGATTCCGATTCCTTGTTTCGATTCCGGTTCCTAACGATTCTCGATTCTGATTCTTCTAAGAGGCAGGCTCAAAAAAGTTTAGCTAACCTTGCTAACCAACGGCCTTTCTGAAGGAAATACTCCTTCTGTAAAAATACTCCTTTTGTCACAAATTTTGCATTTTGCCGAGATTTCGTTATTTTTAGAAAAGTGAAGCCACACTTTGGATCGCCGACGTAAGGTACTCATGTTCGACTCGCGTGGTTATGCCAACACTTTCGGTAGACGCTTCTTCGTTGGTGTTGTTCAGCGGTTTCTTCTTCCGCTCGGCGGACTGTGAATATCGAAACTAGGAATCGAAATTTGAACTTTTGAACGATTCCGGGAAAAACGAAAAGCTAGTCCCGGTTCCAATCGATACTCGATTCTCGATACCCAACCCTATATATCACATATGTCATATTAAAACTTAAGAATATTTAAGCTGTTGCACACTGCAGACAACTCTCTAACTAAGGCAACAACATGTGATATTGAATTTATATCTTCAATTCAACCAGTTATTCATTAGAATGGTTATATTGTGGTAAAGAGACTATTTCAAGGAGATCCAATGATCTTTTATGTCATACACATCCAGACACATAAAACGGCTGATGTAAAGCAGACTCGTATTGTTATTGATCATTTTTACAACTCACCCAAGAGCGAACCTCTAATCCATAGAGAACACAGAAGAAAACCTATTGATGTTTATATAACGTTTCTGTGAGTTTGATCAAGTGACCTTGTCACTCTCATCCTCATTCTTTGGCAAGTTTCTATGATCTTTGCAGGCAACATCAGACACACACATTATATTTTGAGCTTGTTTTTGCATGCATCACTAAACTCAATACACATACTGCATTTCAATGATGGACTGTTACTCCAGGATATATTGGTAGCAAGGTGCCCATCACTATATCAGTGATAAATCTGCTTGCTAAGTACTGACTTTTGTAGATACACTAATGGAGTGTATGACTGTTAGCCTGGCATGCCAGACCTACATCAAGATGTTAGGTCTGGGAACTCATCATTGACCGGGCTCAATCCGAGGTGCGGGATAAACGGTTGTCTTTCAAATTCTCTCTGCACGCAATTGGATAGCGCTACAACCAATCAGAGCAATGAATAAGGTGACGTAGTCAGAGCGTATACGCACAACCGGCACATCCGGGAACTTAACTGTCAATTTTGTCCCCGCCCCCCGTCCACCATTCACCATGCCTAGAGATCGGCATGGTTTTACTTCAGTTAGCCTAATAGCTGGTTTGATTTGCATTGAAAGATGATCTTATGGAAAGTACCCCATGCCAATCTCTAGGTGTGGTGGAAGGTGTGTGATGATGTGGGTCTATTTTAATTCCAAAGGCCAAGGGAACTTTATCAGGATGCATATTATCCTGGATCCATGAAATAACTGGCTTTTAAAAATAAAAACCTGCCTGACTCTATGGGAATTTAACATAGGGGTGTCCTGACTTATGCACCCTGTATTTTAAGAAAAAAACATTTATTTATTTATGATACATTATTCATTCACAAAGAAAATTTGTGTCCTTAAAGGTTGGAGTTTTCCTCATTTTTCTAATTAAGGCATTAATATCAATATCCAAAAGATGATTTTTTATTCCTCTTTTTAGGCAACTTTAGCATGGGCAGGGGCGTGTCTAGAGCATTTTTAGTGGGGGGGCCATGCTGGGGCACTGCCTCCAAATGGGGTGGCCACCAGTGACCAAAAAAAAAAAGCTAAATTCTACAGTATAATACATAAATCCTATTGATTTGTATTATTTTTTTAACTTGAATAAAGTTACTTGTAAACAAATGTAGTAATAAAGCACATTTTTTGATTAATTTAGTTTTGGCATCCCTGTCCATTAAGTTAAATTTGAGAGCCAGTGTTTATTATTTTTAGTGTTTTTATAAAACTAACAAGTTTATAAAATAAAAGCAATTTTAATAATGAGCAATTTTAAAACCCCAGAAGCAGAAACAAGGTCAACTATTTTCTTTTAATTAGTTTTGCCATTACAATATACAGTAGTTTTATTCACAATCTCTTTCAAATAATAATAATTAATCACTTTCTGTCTGGCCTGTTGATTCCTTGCTGGCTGATTCTGTTCCAGTGACAATTTTTTCTTGCTGCCTGACATTTTCTTCAGTTGCTTCTGCCTCACACTTGTGTGTTTTTTTTTTGTTTTGTTCATGGCTTGGCACTGCTCTCTTCCCTGCCTTCAAAAAAGAAACACTTATGTTTGTCTGTTATTCTCAATATCAACAAAAACAATTCAAATTGTGAATGAAATGCACAGAATGCATCCATGTCATTTCTAGGGCTGTCATTTCACGTAGAAATTACTAAGTTAGGACTCACAATTTAACTGACTATCTAACTGACTTACTCTCATGCATTAACAAGTAACGTACGTGTCACCAGACAATTATTATAATGTGGTCACTCACTGTCACAAAATAAACTGATACAAAATATGCAAAATCACCATGACAGTGTTTATTAATTTGTTTGATAGCGCCCAGCGTATTATACTTTTATTGTGTTTTATGAAACTTTGACTGAACTAGGGATGGGCATTCGATTAAATTTTCTTAGTCGATCGTCGGAAGAATTAACGATCGACTATCGATTAATCATTAATATTTTTATATTCAAATTTATTATATTTCACTTTTTATAAATTAAAAATGCAATGAAAATACAAAAATAAAGCGTGTTTTTCCTCGATTAGATCTTTATTACAAGATGATCAACTTGTGGCAGTTAAACTGGGCGTTTGGTTAGGCTAAATTTGAAGATATAATAACATTTAGATCTGACAGGTTTTGTCAACATGAAACTCATAAGGCACGGAGTCGAGAAAGGGTGAGAGAGATTAGCCTACCTGACAATCAATTAGGCTAGGCTACTTTCTATGGGCTACTTTAATCTTCATAAAAAATAACTCGCATACAACTTCTGCTCCAGTCTACTGATTTTTGTTGAGAAAGATAAGCATGTTGATGACATGATCTGGGGTCAGACGCGACCGCAACCTGTATGGTGACCCTCAAGCCTTGTTTACACTTTCGCCTGCCACTTCAGCGCGTGAGCGCGAGTCTCTGCAGACTGCGCGTGCTTGCGGACGCGTCGAGTGTAAACAAATGCTTCAGTCCAGCCGCTGAAAACACCGCTCTGATGAGGGGACTGACGTTGCCGGGATGCACAGCTACCTTCGCGCTAACATGACCAGCGCGGCGAACACGTTCACTTTCCGCTCACACTACGCAACGCAGCATTAGTAATAATATGTTGACCGTTGTTTCTCTGGCGCTGCACTTCTTTGAATCACAAACTTCCGTAGAGTCTATAAACTGTTTGGCCGTAAAATGAACCAATCACAAGACATCTTATAGGGGGGGCACCTGGGGTGGCCAATCGAATTTCAGGGGGGGCCGGTGCCCCCCCTGGCCACCACGTGGACCCGCCCCTGAGCATGGGTGTCCAAACTTATTCACACCACGGTATTATGAATTTATGATGATAATGGCAGATGGCAGGTAGCCTGGGCTAGTTGATAACGGGCATAAAAAATGTATTTCACGCTCTATGGCAGGCAGCGTGGACATATAATTACTTGACATGTTTTATATAAGTGATTTCTTTAGTTATCTACACTACAGTACGCCTGTCGGCTGTGTAAGGACGTTGGTTTTGCCGTTATTTTGTATTGAAGTCTATGGGGAGTCTAGTTTGTTTCCCCCAAAAGGGGGCGGGGACAAAATTGACAGTTAAGTTCCCGGATGTGCCGGTTGTGCGTATCCAGTCAGCAAATCTCCGATTTTTATTTTTGTTTAAATGAAGTGCCGTTCTTTGTTCTGGTTTCAAAGAAAAGCTTAAGTTCAAATCATCCAGAGTAGCGGTCAAAAGCCAAATCGAAAGACAGCTGTTCGCCAGCAGCAGCCATTCTTTGTTTTCAAGTAGTAATGAACCGTCACAGCTCAGTCGTCATTATGTTAAGCCCACCCGCCGACTCTATACACGATGTGATTGACCAGACCAGAGTTTGGTTTTTCCAGCTAAAACGTCTATGGAGAGTTGCTAAACCACACTGGCTGCGAAATAATTTTTGCTGCCGCTAGGGTGCATCTAGATTTCTAGGCTATATGACTGTGAATAATATGTCACAAATATGCACTGACACTATAAGAATAGCTACATCAAACATGTCTTTTGCTCATCTTGATGGTGAGCTGACAAAAATTGTGACTTCAGAAGTGTGACTTTAGGAGCTTCCGAGAAGACAGAGTGAACTATGTCACATATGTGTGATTCTGTGAAGACTATTCACCTGCGAGTTAAAAACCGCGAAAAAGCAATGGGTGTGAAATGTGTCATATTCCTTTTGTTAATAGATAATCACCTTAATAGAAAGCACTTCTGCAAGGTACACAGTGTTTCTTTATGGGTTATGTGATGCTTTTTAGGCAGCATAAATAATCAAATAACAATATAATTATGATATTGCCTATTGCACAAGCCAAATTAATAAACAAACAAGCATCAGTGTTGCATAAAATATATTATAGTATTGAATAATAAAATGTCCCAAGACAGTGACCTAAAACAGACATCTCCCTTAAACGCAGGATTGAAATCCTCTCTAAAATCCAGAGACTGCCTTTACATATCAAAATACATCAGATCATTCCAAAACAATGCCAAACGGACTTAATACAAAATCAACTCAATAATTCTATATCATGCCTATGTATAATACTATATAATTTATCTATGTACATAGTAGAACAAAACTTCAACGTAGTACATACTGTTTCTGGGTCATTTAGCTTTTGATATTTCAATCTATGCATTTTAAAAAAAATACTAGGGAGTGTTTTCATTACAGCTTGTCTTAAATGAATGTATATATGTGTGCGTGTTGTAATGTATGTTTGTATGACTTTCATGAGATTTGAACTCTCCTGCCAGGCTGTTGTTGAAAATAAGAACTTGTTCTTAAGTGATGGTTAAATTAAGGTTAATAAGTTGTGTTTACCACAGGCGTTATTTTACCCATAACTTGAAAAACTCCATTATAAACTCTATGGGAAAATCCCGAGGCAAATTAATATTTCATGTTTTAACGTCATCCCTGCACCACTCTATTGCAACTAACAATCTTCTTTAGTCATCTTCACAAAATCATGATATATTTTACTCCAATTGAAATCTGTTTTACTGTAACATACCAATGCTAAAAATAATGGTGATTTCTGCCTACATACACATAAAGATAAATCCTTGCTTGACTAGAAACTACAACTACATAATAATTCAATGTCATATTATTCACTAACACTTTATATCAATGTTTCTTTCACATTACACTACATTAAGACACTTAGACACTTTTATTTAATGTAATTCAAGTCTTAAAGGAGGATCACAAATCAATTAGAATCAACAAAGATATCTAATTTCACCATTAATGCATTCATGAAATGTTAGACATCCCTGAGCCAAGGAGAAATTATTTGTTAGCTAGCTTTTGCTGTAAATGTAAAGAAACGGCCTGTATTAAATGACTCTGGAAAGATTTTTTAAAAGGGCACATGCTAATGTAGTCACTGACTCTAACACCTCATTTACAAAAGCACATTGTTCCACTGCAGTGAATTCAAAGCGGCGCTATAGAGAGCAAACAAAGCACTGAGCACACGAAATTCACACTGGTCTTGGTGGTAGTCTGGCATGGTCATGCAACCGGCGTGTTAAATATTTACTGAAAACATTCTGTGCTAACTAGTCATGTTTAATTGGGTGAATTTTCATCTATGTGGCAAACATTCATTACACAATTTAATTCTGTTGTCAAAACATTTAACTGGATGTCACCCTTAATTCAGAGCTATTTGTTACTAAGACCCACAATATGATTTACTGGGTATTGCTACATTGCAAAATGAATACAAAATGCAACATATTGAAAGCAGAGTGGATGCGCGTTGCTGTGAATGCCAAATGCAATGTAATGGTAGCAGATAATTTGTTCCTTCCTAGTCAAACATGATACTTTGAATCTGCTTAACACGATATTTTATTCAAGAACTAGTCGATGTACAGATATATCTTGGAGAATGTCTTAGTACATTCATAATGCATTTTAAAAATACATTGTGTATATCTCTGACTGGATTTATATTTCTGTATGTTTTTTTTTTCTTTCCAGCATACATGGCCCAAAATGAAGGGGTCAAGGTTGCTGGTTGGTTAGCATGACCCTGTTGTAGAACCCCAGCTGGTAGATGTGACACCATCTGGCTGCAAATATACAAGTTGCTTCATTGACAACAATTCAACATCATCCGCTTTTTCTAAGGAAAATTCTTCCTGTAAGCAACATATTCATCTATATTACGTACATATTTTACCACGTCTATTGAAAGTATGAAATGGATTTATATTTTTTCCCTGTCTGATACATTTGACGTCAGAGGTTAGGGTTAGTTCCTAATAGCAGGATTATTTGAAAGTCATCATGAACCTAGTTTAGATTGTACTTATCAGACCGTTACCATTTTGTCTGTTTAAATGGGGAAAAAAATCGAAAATAAAGTCAGTAGACTATGCAGTGCCGCAAGGATCAGTGTTAGGCCATCTTCTATTTTCAATATATATATATACTGCCACTTGGTAATATTATATGAAAACATGGAATTAATTTCCACTGTTATGCTGATGCACTAAATTATATATTTCATCACGACCAGTTGAAAACACTCATCTAAATTGACTTAAAGATATATAAAATGCTGGATGACATGTAATTTCCTGCTATTAAATTCAGATAAAACGCAGGTATTACGTATTGGTCCAAAAAACTACCCACAAAACCTCTTAGAGTAGAACTTTAATTTAGAAGGATGTCCTGTTACTTTATCCACTACAGTAAAAGACCTGGATGTTATACTAGACCGCAACGTGTCTTTCGAAAATCATATTTCATATGTTAAAAGAACAGCCTTTTTCCACCTTAGAAACATTGCTAAGCTACGTAACATGCTGTCTGTTTCTGATGCAGAAAAGTTAGTTCATGCATTCATGACCTCGAGACTAGATTACTGTAATGCTTTATTAGCTGGTTGTCCTGCATCCGCAATAAACAAGCTACAGTTAGTGCAAAATGCAACTGCTAGAGTTCTTACAAGGTCAAGAAAATATGACATCATATAACACCAATTTTATCATCTCCACACTGGTTACCTATTAAGGTCCGTATCAATTACAAAGTATTACTACTGACCTAAAGACCTAAATGGTCTAGCGCCTGTGTATTTAATGGACCTTCTATCACCCTACAATCTATCGCGTTCTTTAAGACCACTAAAATCAAGGCTTCTGGTCATTCCTAGGATATCTAAGTCCACTAAAGGAGGGAGGGCGTTCATACATTTAGCTCCTAAACTCTGGAATAGCCTTCCTGATACTGTTCGAGGCTCAGACTCGCTGTCCCAGTTTAAACCTAGATTAAAGACACATCTCTTTAGCCAAGCATTCACATAATGCTTACCTTTTATACCACTGTTGAATAAGATTAAATGCATTAATATTAATAACAGCAGCTATGCTAATTATTTTACATCTGCTTTTCTGCTGTTATCTCGGGATGCTAGTCCTGAGGTAAATAGCGTTCGTCAGCTCCAGTTTGTATCCAGCCTCTCACGGAGACTTCAGATGCCCCGACACCTGCGATGAGACGACTAAACGCCTGTGAAGAGACGACTCGACGCTGGCGATATGTTATGTCCTAAAATAATACATGATTAACTAACTGTATTTTTCTATGTACATTTCTGAAATGCACTTTCCGTAAAGCTGCTTTGAAACAATATGTATTGTGAAAAGCGCTATACAAATAAATTTGAATTGAATTGAACTGCATCAAGCCAACGCCAGCAATTTTTTTAAATCATTTTTACAAAAGTGTCATGGCACCCAGATTATTTGGTGGTATGATTATTAGAATGTGCAATATATATACATAAACTTTTATTCTAGCTTCATGCATTCCTTTTTTTATCAACACTTGGGTTGATGTTTTGTGGGTGAGTTTCAATAAAAAAAAAAAGCAAAACTGTGTCAAAGACTTATCAACACCCCCAAAGCTCGCAGTCCTATAGCTCGTTCTGGGTTAACATTTCATTCAGTGAAATTGTGTAGTTGTGATATATATGCTGTCTGATGTTGATGCTTGCATTATTTTACATATAAATCTGCTTACATATAATATTGCTGGTTTCGGTTTCTTCTTCACCTGTGCTTTGAATCAGGATTCAGTACTCTTTCAGAAGATGCATAATAGAGCCCCCTACTGTGTAATAGTGAAAGCACAGAAAGCCGTACATTTCCATCAAATGGTGGGGAAGCGTTTTCTAAAGAAAATTATGGAAATTTCCATCAAGGGGGATGAGGGGAGTTAAAATAGGTCATAAGATCAAAAGACAATTCAACAACGAAGCTATTAATTGTTACCATTTTTTTTTTATTGTCGACAACGACTAATCTGTTCAGCCCTGAACTTAATCAATCAGGCCCTTAATGAAAAGTATAATTATGCGAACTGGGAACTTCTCTTAAATCTTGATGGCACTTCACTCACCGGAAGATGCGTTTGCTTCTGCTTTAGAATGCAAGTTATTTCTGCTGAGGCAGTAGACTTTTTTTTTACTGTTGTATTACAAAGTTGTTTATGAGCTGGTGTTTTATTGATATTCAAATTAGCAGGGGATGGGTTTTAGGCAAAGACTGTTGTACCGATTCAACTGATTTGCCTCTTGATGCTTTAAAAAGCACACTCCAAAACCTATCTCTGATGCTAAGCGGTAAGATTCTAACATAAAAACATTTCGCAAAATGAGGCAGACGATTAGGGGTTGTCTTGTTATGATCATAACACTGATGCCATTAAATGTCTTCATTGCATTTCATGGCATTATTAAATAAAAAATTAGACCAATCCAGGAATAAATAATAATAGATATGTCAATTTTGGGTGAATTAATCCTTTAAATCAAAAAGAAATCTAAAGCTATTGCATTGAGACTCATAACTGGACCGCTGATGCATAATTTTGTCACTGACTCCAAATTTGGATCCATTATCCAAATGGATTCAAGTGAGCAAGAGAATGATGGTGAATAAAACATTTTAAGATTACAAAAACAGGTTTATGGCAGTATAAAAATCATTGTCAATAAGAATAAAGTGTTTATCCTCAAACCCACTCACCCTGAGTTTCCAGGTTTTCACACAGCTCCGACTTGGCTTCTCCGTTGGGCCGCAGACTGGCCTTGGGGTTGAACTTGTTAGACATGGTGGCGGCAGTGACCACAGCTTTCAGACTGCGAGTGCTGCGCTTGGCCACATTCTGCTCCGGGTGGAAGAGCACCACATAGACTTTCGGCATGTACAGCATCCCCAGAGACACGGATGCGCTCAGACTCACTGAGATGGTCAGTGTGGTTGTTTGTATGTACATCTGCAAAAAAAATTAAATAAAAAAACAGCATATGAAAGTGAAAAATCACTGAAAACAAAGCCATTATTACATAGCATACTGGGTTGTAATTGGTCAATCACAGCTCTCTGTGGCCAAATATTTTAGTATAATGAAACTGTATATTTGTCTGTTGCCCCAGGCAACCAATACCCTGCAGTGTGCTAGTTTTATATCACAACACAGTCTATTTCTTCTCACATAATAAAAGAATTTTCACTAAAATCAATATTTGAAGACCATTTATTTGCTTATGTGGTAGGAAAGAAATAATGTAGGGGACAATACAGGTCATTATCACAAAATAAACCCCTTCAGGATGATACAATAGGCCTCCTTCTTCACAGTAGGGTCCTGTCAGGGCTGTATTTTGCAATAATGAAGACATGTTCACATGACCTGGGACCTTCTTTTCATGAGGGCTTGTTGACATAATATCCCCCTGATCTAACTGACACAGTCAATATGTCAAGCCTCAACAGAGAACCATAACCTTGTGACTCAACATGCCCAAAGCATCGCCGTCACCACATTTGAATATGCGTAATTCTCTACTAAATAATATGCAAATATCCAGCAGCCATATCACCCTGTAGCCCAAGACTGGTTTCCCACTGAAACTAAGCAGGGCTGAGCCTGGTTAGTACCTGGATGGGAGACCTTCTGAGAAAACCAGGTTGCTGCTGAAAGAGGTGTTAGTGAGGCCAGCAGGGGGTGCTCACCCTGTGGTCTGTGTGGGTCCTAACGCCCCAGTATAGAAATAGGGACACCATGCTGTCAAAGAGCACCATCCTTCGGATGAGACGTTAAACCGAGGTCCTCTGTGGACTCTCTGTGGTCACAAAAAAATCCCAGGATGTCTTTAGAAAGAGTAAGGGTGTAACCCCAGCATCCTGGCCAAATTTGCCCAGTGGCATCTGTCCATCATGGCCTCCTAATCATAAATATATATATATTAATAGTATATACAAATTGATTTCATCACTATGTCTCCTCTCCACCACTAAGCTGGTGTGTGGCTGGCGCAATATGGCTGCCGTCGCATCATCCAGGTGGTATATTGGTGGTGGTTGAGGAGATTCCCCCTTTAATGTAAAGCGGATTGAGTGGCGAGAAAAGAAAAAAAAAAGTCATGAATTATTATTATTATTATTAATGACTAGAACGTCAAAATACAAAGTATTCATGATATTGAGGGCAGATGATGTATTGAATTTGCTGAGATTTTCAATTGTGCAACCAACTGACACTTTGCTATCCCATGTGGCCATGAGTAATGAGAGGTATATAGGTAGTGGTATTATGATGCTTAACAGTGCTATAGGTGCCAAAATATATATATATTCCTTGAGTTTACTTGTGCTGTATTTGACTGCAGCAATCAGCTATTTTTATGCTCACACTTCAAGTGTGTGACTTCATTTTGTCACATAATTATCATATAATGCTCAATGTTTCTCAACTTCTACAGTTGACACCACTTTCTCCATATTTGGTGTTTAATATACAGTGGGATCCAAAAGTAAAATAAAGTACACGTTTTTAATAAAAATTCTGAAAATAACTTGATATACACTCACCCTAAAGGATTATTTGGAACACCTGTTCAATTTCTCATTAATATAATTATCTAATCAACCAATCACATGGCAGTTGTTTAAATGTATTTAGGGGTGTGGTCCTGGTCAAGACAATCTCCTGAACTCTAAACTGAATGTCAGAATGGGAAAGAAAGGTGATTTCAGCAATTTTGAGCGTGGCATGGTTGGTGGTGCCAGAAGGGCCAGTCTGAGTATTTTACAATCTTGGTTACTGGGATTTTCACGCACAACCATTTCTAGGGTTTACAAAGAATGGTGTGAAAAGGGAAAAACATCCAGTATGCTGCAGTCCTGTGGGCGAAAATGCCTTGTTGATGCTAGAGGTCAGAGGAGAATGAGCCGACTGATTCAAGCTGATAGAAGAGGAACTTTGACTGAAATAACCACTCGTTACAACCGAGGTATGCAGCAAAGCATTTGTGAAGCCATTACACGCACAACCTTGAGGGAAATGGGGTACAACAACAGAAGACCCCAACAGGTACCACTCATCTCCACTACAAATAGGAAAAAGAGGCTACAATTTGCAAGAGCTCACCAAAATTGGACAGTTGAAGACTGAAAAAATGTTGCCTGGTCTGATGAGTCTCGATTTCTGTTGAGACGTTCAGATGGTAGAGTCAGAATTTGGCGTAAACAGAATGAAAACATGGATCCATCATGCCTTGTTACCACTGTGCAGGCTGGTGGTGGTGGTGTAATGGTGTGGGGGATGTTTTCTTGTCACAATTTAGGCCCCTTAGAGCCAATTGGGCATTGTTTAAATGCCACTGCCTACCTAAGCATTATTTCTGACCATATCCATCCCTTTATGGCCACCATGTACCCATCCTCTGATGTCTACTTCCAGCAGGATAATGCACCATGTCACAAAGCTCGAATCACTTCAAATTGGTTTCTTAAACATGACAATGAGTTCACTGTACTAAAATGGCCCCCACAGTCACCAGATATAGAACATCTTTGGGATGTGGTGGAACAGGAGCTGCCCATGAGTTCCCTGGATGTACATCCCACAAATCTCCATCAACTGGAAGATGTTATCCTATCAATATAGGCCAACATTTCTAAAGAATGCATTTCTAAAATCAATGCCACGTAGAATTAAGGCAGTTCTGAAGGTCCGTGACAAACTTCGACTTGACAGAGAGGCTGATCTTACATGTAATAATAAACTCAATAATTATATATTAACAATAATACTTTAATTTCAGTGGAGCCCACTATATAAACGATGAGCAGCTGTGATTCGGACTTCTCTGCACGACGCCACAGAAGTAGAAACCAAGTGACTGATAAAACTGTTGTTTCACTTGTTCTGGCTAGTTAGCTCAGAAACTCAGATTAACATGCAAGTGGTTGCTTTCATCGCTGGTCGCTTTGTCACACCTCGCCCGGTTACGACACGGTGTAAGGCATTATTACCTAAATAATGAGAGGGTAATCATGATTATTTTTAACCAACCACTTTGTTTATGACATGTTTTCAGTGACACACACACACACACACACACCAGCACTAATGGCTCCAGCCACTCCATGGAACTGCTGCGAACCCCCTGCTGTTACTTTAGAATGCTGCTGTGTGTTTTGGCTCTGGCGGACGTGACCTCGGCTCTGGCTCCACTGTGTGCTGTGATTAAGTGTGACTCACTGCTGTGATCTCCATCCAGAGGGACTGACTGGAAAGCAGTCTCAGCACAAGTCGACAGGAAGGGTTAGGACCACATCAGCTGTGCTGGGGCTCTTCTCGAAGAAGAGACAGATGGCTACCCCTCAGCACTGGCCACTAGGCAATCCTAAAGAACTGTGTCGTTCAAATATAGCGCAGTGTCTTTAAAAAGGCACTCATTAGCTAGTCAAGACACCAATGTTTCAGTAGTTTTAAAAATGTTTTTTTTTTTTTTTTTTTTTGCAGAGCAAGTTCATTTTCATTACACAAAAGCCAAAAGAAGTGATTAAAATAATATCTGTAAAATATTTTGTTTGTATTAAACCTATAGAAAAAAAACCTTGTATCTTTTTCTACCAACTATTAGAGCTACTAGATATAAGTCTGAAGTAGAAGCTAGTTTGATACCACAGAAATTTTATGCTAATAAACACTCCTACACTTAATAATAAACATGATATTAATATTTAAAGAAATTAAATTCAAATATATTATAAATACATTTAAATAAGTTTATAAGTAATAATATTTAGGTTAATATCATATAGAATAAAAAACAATGCCATGCAATTAATTAATTCAATTATTTTAATTCAATGAATGCCAAGTTAATAGAAATAAAGCTGAAATAAAATTTAAAATAATAATACTAGATTGAAAACTTACAAATGATACCCATGGCAACTAACTGGAATAAGTTTTAAAGCACTAAGATTACTAAAATTGAAATAAAAGGATGACTAAAATTATAATGAAAAGGAAAATATAAAAATCTAAATGAAAATCAACATTAGTAAATTCTATAAAAAAAATAATAAAAAAAACTAATTAAAAAAAACTGTGCACAGGCTTTGGATGAAGAGATTTTGACCCAAATCATAAACTGTCACATGCCAGCTAACATCCACTTATGATAAACTGGCTTTGTTAACATTTATACCGTAAACACCCTAGCAACCACCCAGAAACCAACCAGAACACCTTAGCAATGCAATTAATCACTAATTTTGTCATGGACAGTTTAAACCCCGCTCACATTTTCTTCAGTAAAACAGTTAAAAGTAAGTATAGTGGAAAGAGGTCTGGAAATTTTTAGATATGTCACTTGCCACAGTTCAAAATGTCAGAGGTCTAACCAAAAGCCCATGGCTCAGATAAAAGCTATTGTTAAATATGGTCCCTGGTCACTTCAGTCAGCAGAGCTACACTTTCAAATTTAACCAGAAAATCTATGGCAGGGCTCCAACAAATCCCCTGAAAGGACATGACTGGTCCATACATAGTGATTACACAGGCCAGAAATTATTAGCTTTAGTCTATACGTCGAAAACTCACTAATCTAGCTGAACCTGAAGTTGCAATTACAGTCACAAATGAGGATTTAATGGCGCACACGACAAACGATTCATAGCGGTATCTCATCAATGCCTCCGCCTCGGGCCCTGTATGTGCAGACAGCACACCTGCAATCTAATGAGGCTTATGAGAAATACTGAGACGACAACTAGACAGTGAATCAGTGTTAGTCCTCTAAGACGTTCTCTGTTGTCTCTACACATACAAAGTGTTCCACTTTTTTGCCCTCGAATTGAAACCACAAGTTAAAAAAAAGCAGCTGTTATTGCACTCGCACATATAAATGTATGACTTGATAAAACGTACACCGGAACACCATCAACTTTAATAATACAACAACCGTTTCAGCCACTTCTTCACCTACTGCTGCCAAATTATCTCTTGGGATAAAGAAGAAAAAAATGAACTGTCATTTTTTAAAAGGAACTAGGTCTTATGTCAACATCAAAAGCTTTTTAAGAAAGAAGTAGGTCTCATGTTAATAGCAGCGCTGTGGAAAACATCATTAAACGGATGTGAATGTTTGCCATTCAAATGAACATTGAATTATGCACATTTAAAATCACTGAATATGCTGCACACAAAAAACAAAACAAAACCTCATTCTGTTAGATTCCATGGTGCTCTGAAAAAACAAAAAAAAAAACAAACATGTTTAATTTTTCCAGTGCAGGGATGGGCAACGTTGGTCCTGGAGTGCCACTGTCCTGCTGAGTTTAGCTCTAACCCTGATAAAAAAACTAACATCACCTGCCTCTGGCCTCAGCAAAGCCACTTGAAGGCAGTCCTGCAAACTTAGCCGGAAAAGTCGTAACGCCAGCTAGCGCAGCGGTGCGCACAGGGAAAGAGACAAGAGGTCGCTTTTATGAGAAAATAGCTTATTGTTTAATGAATCAACAGCCCATTAGCTAATCTTCAACATGTTTCCTCTTAAACATTATTTTCGATAGATCTGCTGTTAGTTTACACACAAAAAAAATATGTTTTATATTAGGGCTGTCAGTTTAACGCGTTAATACTAATATTAGGGCTGTCAATTTAACGCCGTTAACGCAAACCCATTTTAACGGCGTTAATTTTTAATCGCGCGATTAACGATTCATTTGGCTTGATCGTCACAGTGCATTATGGGTATTCTCTAGCCATTGAGTGTACATCGATTGTACCATTAGACATTATAAATACATAGACGCCCTATTGGCCGCTTTGGAACGTTGCTGTGCGATACGTCAACGGGTCCGCCATTTTGCGGAGGGCAAGACTCCACTGTAATCATATGTTAGTAAACGGGTGCGCTGCGTTTTTTTCTAGATAAAAACAAACTGTTTTTACATTTATCAACCGATTTCAGTGGTTTGTTTGTGGTGTACAAAAAGTTCCATCTCTAGTTAGTTATGTCTATGGATTGTACACTCGTTATTGAGGTGGATTCTGGGATTGAATGACTACACTCAATAACTTCCACTTATGGTTTCGGACACCATTACAAATGGCTGTCCCCTCAAACAGCTTCCTATTTAAGGGTGTAGGGGGCGACTTCGGAAACAGCCTCTGTGTCCACATTCGCTCACTTGCTTTCATTCACTCCCTCAAGTGAATTATATTAGTGGACTAATGTAGGGAATAGAGAATGAGGGTATAGGGGCGGTTTCTAACACAGCCCATCTATTGCCTGAAGACACAGATTCGCTTGTTCAGGTGTGTTTGATTAGGGTTGGAGCTAAAATGCAGCTCAGCGGCACTCCATAACTGACCTTGCCCATCCCTGTTCCAGTATCTTATGCAAATCAAAGCAAAGTTTGAGGGAGTGAAAATTACAATGCTCCATATTAAAACTTGGGACTCCATCTATCATGTATGTATCCAGGCCATCCCTGAATGTTATAATTAATTAATTCTATATGTCACTATGTTCATCTAATTTCTTCTATGTCACCTATTCTTAACCATAGGGCCACGAACCACGCTTGGGCCGCGAGCGCCACCTGGAGGCCCGCAAAAAACTTTACGTATTTTCACCTGTGGGCCGCGAAGGCCGCGGGACCAAACAAGATATCAATTGAAGACACCAGAATGACCACTGTTATCCACTAGACATTACAATACACTATCCCACCACTAGTGGCAGTAATGCCTCAGTTGTTTAACAAACGCCATTAAGCAGAAGACGCTCAGTCATTTGTCTCAAATTGTTGTTAATGTACATTTGTTATATTTATAAAGCTATAAATGACAACCGTCATTTGCACTTTATTTCAATTTTCATTAACAACTTATTTAATTTGAAAAATATTCTTTTAAATTTTTTTTTTCAAACATTTGACACATTTTATTTTTTATTTTATATATTTTTATTTATATACATATTCTTTTCTTAAGTAAAACTTTTCAAATCTAACTGATTTTTGTAATAATATGCCTGACTTGAGCCTTTAAATTTGTTTTCGATGCAGATTGATTTGTTCCATGAATTGTGTGTGTGGCATCTTTTATGTGCAGGTTTACATATGCATGAATAAAAAAACTGTTAAACTGCAAATGGATTTCATTTAGTTATTGAATAAAATCAACCAAGGGTGAGATCAATAAACCAATACAGTGCTAATATTTGAATAGGCCCTGGGCCACTTTGTACTGTAATTTTTTTTTTTCAAAGTCAAACTGTAATATGAATTCCTTTATTGTAATTCATAGCAGATAGTACCAGGGTTACAGTGTAAAACTTGCATTAAATTCTATCTGTGAGAAGCTGTTTAATATTTCAGAAAAAAGCTCTCATGGATCTGTCTGTACACTCTAAAAAATGCTGGGTTGTTTTAAACCAACTTTGGGTCAAATATGGACTAACCCAGCCGTTGGGTTAAATTTTTACATTACATTTTTAACCCAACATTTCGGGTTTGTCCATATTTGACCCAAAATTGGGTTAAAACAACCCAGCATTTTTTAGAGTGTACAAGGTGCTCATTCAGGTGACAGCAAATGAATGACAGACTGAAGGAGTTCAATAACGGGAATGTCAAAGAAACTGACATTTAACAGGAGTCGGCGCCCCCCTCTACCACACCTGTCACACACATGTATGTAAATAAGCGATGTTGACCTCGCTCAGAAACAGACAGTGATTACTCTGTCAGGAACACAAAGGAGGAAAGCCCCTGCAAGTGAACCCTAACGACATGATGGCACTCTAATGATAGCTTCCAGTTTTGGAGGTTGGAGATGCATACAAATAGCAGGTCCATGTAAGGCAAGACACTAGACTTAAGATATTATCAAGCTTCTTCGAAACCAACATGAGAAGGGATGTAATAACCTCAAGAAAAGGAAAGAAAAGAAGGAATTGTATGTTTTTCTTACGACTTTTTTCTTCTTAAATGAGGGGGGGGGGGAACTTTTTTACTATAACTAACAGAGTTACATCCAATAACTATCTACTATCACAAACAATGCCTAGCAAATAGTTAAAGATATGTTAGCAACGTGCTAAATCATGCTAGCAACGTGTTAAAAAATTTTTTTTTAGTAATGTGTAAAAAACCCATCAATGTGATAATTCATGCTATGAGCTGAAACATGTTAGCAATGTGCTGACTAATGCTAACACCACGCTAAAACAAGATACCAATGTGATAATTCATGTTAACAATTTGTTAATTCATGCTAGTAATGTATTCTTACATATTACAAACATGCTACTGAAATATGAAATAATGTTTGGCACATGCTTAGACATGCTTGCAACATGATAAGAATAAATGCTTGGAAGCTTATAAAACGTTTCAGACAAGGCTTTGTCAAGCCAACATAAAAGTTTGCTCCAAAGATTTTCGCCTTTTACTTAGACATGCTTTTTGATTGGTAAAATATTATTAAACCATTAAAACGGAATACAGAAAATTCGAAAGGACAATAACCCAATAGGAGCACACATGAACAGATCAAAATTTTGGTCTATTCCTCAAACAAAGCTATTGTGCGACTGTGCTTGGAATAATGATGCATAATATGGGCCACATTTACAACACCTTTATGGTGATTTCGGTCTTTTTTGGATCAGTCGTGTTCTGAGTAATGACAGAATTTTTATTTTGGGTTTGAACTATTCCTTTAACAAGGACGCGCTAGGTTTCCAATGTTTTCAGAGTGTTACAGTTTTTACCAGAACTGAATATATTAAGGATAGAAACAGCTGCTTAACCGCATTCATTGTATTGCTTTTTTTTAATATCATAATCCACCCGTTTGTTTTAAGATGCAAAAAATGATCATGATTCTCTTTTAGAATTTTTTATACAGGCTTTTTTTTTTTTCAATGATCAGATTTCGGGCATGCTTTCAATTTTACCCAACAAAGCAATCAAAAATCCATCTGGATCCTTAAAAAATCCAGGAAGGAAACATGCTAAAACCCTTAGACCACAATGAGACCTACCTGCCAGACTACTAGCTCATTTAAAAAAAAAAAATCTTTTGGTTAAACCACAATAAGATGACCTCGCGATTAATCACTTGACAGGCTGATCATATTCAGCAGAGACCAGACCAGCTGCCCACATTCAAATGCTCCAGAAAGCCTCCAAAGACATTCATTATTCACTTTGACATAAGATGACAAACAACTGATGGAGCCGGCATGCTGATGAGGAGTCTGGCAGAAATCGTGTGACAAGTGCACAGGCAGAGAGATAAGGTAAATCACAGGCCAGGAGGAAGTGAGGCATTTAATTGCTCTAAAAAGACATGTCATCTCTGACTCGCCAGGCTTTATTGTGCTTGCCAGCCTGGATGATTGTGAGGTGCTCTTGTTTTGATATGTTAATTCCCCTCTGAAAACACTGTTTGTTGAGCACACAGTGTTGGGATTGTATCATATGACGCATCCTTTATTTTCCATGCGAAGCTAATTGCTAAAACTTTTCCTTTAGTCCTAAGATGTACAGAGCAGAATCAACATCAAACTCTGATTACACCATGAGAGGATTGATAGGCTTTGAGTGAATAACACTTTCAGTGTTTCAGAATGTCACTGAAATTAAAAGCATCATTTTCTATGGTAACTATATTACTGTACAAAAATCATAGTGCGCCACTTTTAAACAGAATTGAAATAAACCAGAAGTAAAAAAAGAAAAACGCAACTGTTTAATTTATTCATGCTGGGAAACTGAAAACCAGCAATACTGTAATGATCTGATCAGGACTATAGTAGATTTTTTGCTCATTTTCTCATATAACAACTGGGATATCATATCAGCCATAACATTGCAATTAGAATGTCAAAACCCATTTAAACAACTTCAATAGCACACTGAATTGCTATCTTTCGACATAAAACTAAAGTTGTAAAACTTAAGCGAGCCATCACTCAAGTGCTCAAAGTAACATGACGCATTTTTAATTAGATTTTTTTTTAAAGGGTTTTTTTCCCCCAGAAATTAGGTCATTAATGACACCCCTCATGTCGTCCCAAGCCTGTAAGACCTCTGTTCATCTTTGGAACACAGTTTAAGATATTTTAGATTCAGTCTGAGAGTTTTCTGTCCCTTCATTGAGAATGTATGTGTGGTATAAAGTCCTTGTCCAGAAATAAAACATAAAGACATCATCAAAGTAGTCCATGTGACAGCAGTGGGTTAGTAAGAATGTTCTGAAAGGGTTAGTTCACCCAAAAATGAAAATTCTGTCGGTATTTACTCACCCTCATGTTGTTCCAACCCCGTAAGACCTTCGTTCATCTTCGGAACACAAATTAAGATATTTAAGATATTAAGATCGCTCCTGCATACAGTCCATAGGCTTCTTGAGGGACTGGCTCTTGCTGTCCCCGAAAAGTCATAAAAGACATCGTTAAAATAGTCCAAGTGACTACAGGGGCTCAATCTTAAGTTTATCAAACGACGAGAACACTTTTGTGCGCAAAAAAACAACAAAAATAACGACTTTATTTCAACTATTCGTTTATTTCTCCCTCTGCGCGAGTCAGGTTACTAGTTTAATAGCGTAAGCTTCTGTTGTTGTACGTCACACGCATCACACACACATGACCAGCGTCGGCCAATAGTGAGCCTACGTGTGACGTAGCTCTACGCAATCACACTACGTTAACGGACTACAGGCTTATGGAGAAGGAAGTGAATAGTTGAAATAAAGTCGTTATTTTTGTTGTTTTTTTGTGCACAAAAGTGTTCTCGTCGTTTGATAAACTTAAGATTGAGTCCCTGTAGTCACTTGGACTATTTTAACGATGTCTTCAATTACTTTTCGGGGACAGCAAGAGCCAGTCCCTCAAGAAGCCTATGGACTGTATGCAGGAGCGATTTTAATATCCTAAATATCTTAATTTGTGTTCCGAAGATGAACGAAGGTCTTACGGGGTTGGAACAACATGAGGGTGAGTAAATACTGACAGGATTTTCATTTTTGGGTGAACTAACCCTTGAAGTATCGAAAATACATTTTGATCCAAAAATAACAAAAACTATGACTTTATTCAGCATTGTATTGTCTTCCGTTTCTGTTGTCAATCTGCGCTCAGTGACGCTGTAAGACGCTGTTGACGTGTATCTGGTGCGTCCGTGTATTCAGGTTCAAATAAATATGGCTGGGCAAGTCTTGCGCGTCTTCATCCGTGTCGAAATCCTTAGACATGTTTGCGAAGATTGTTTTGTTTACAGCGTGTCTCTCTCAGACTGTTAAACAAAGCTTGGGCGCTCTGATAACACGTCAGCAGCGTCATGCATCATCAGAGTCACTGAACGCAGATTGACAACAGAATCGGAAGAAAATACAATGCTAAATAAAGGTCACATTTTTTGCTATTTTTGGACCAAAATGTATTTTTGATGCTTCAAAACATTCTAACTGTGACACTGCTGTCACATGGACTACTTTGATGATCTCTTTATTTCCTTTCTGGACAAGGACAGTATACTGTACATACATTTTCAATGGAGGGACAGAAAACTCTCGGACTAAATCTAAAATATCTTAAACTGTGTTTAAGATAGGCTTGGAATGACATGAGGGTCAGTCATTAATGACTTAATTTTCATTTTTGGGTGAACTGACCCTTTAACTCATCATAGCCATCCGACCGTAAAACTTTCTAAATGCACTCCAAAGTACATTTGAGACAAGAATACATTCCCATCACTCAAATGATCAACACTAATTGCAATATGGTTCAAAGACTACACTCAAAGAAAATTGTACTGAAAAGTTGTACTGAATACTGTAAATTCATTCATGGAAAAATATTTTACATGCAGATAAAAAAGCAGATTCTGGTAAGAAGAGAAGGGAAGAGAGACCCTGCAAAAGAGGGTTACGTCATGATTTTTTTCTATTTGTTTATTTTTGATTGGTGTAGGCACACACTAGTCTAAGGCAGCATGCAATTACCAAAGTCAGTTCATACAATCTTATATCTAAATTAGTCATTCAAACGGTGGTTTAAAAGGCGCAGTGGGAAACTGAGTTTAAAGCAATAATGGCTCCCTACCAACAAGTATAACAATACTCATATTGCTGAAATTGCTTGTTCAAGCCTTTGCTAAGGGAGACACTAATTAAATAAAACTTAAATTGAAAAAGGAGAAAGCCCTTATCTTAAGCTTCAGAAACAGAAGGTTCCAGGTTTTCTAATTGAAATGAGTAATGCAGCCAATGCCAGGGTAGTTGCACATTTAATTCAGCCTCAAAATGAAGAGCAGAGCCTTTTTTTTCTGGTATGTTGGTGCTTGTCAATTGATTACATCATCTACAAAAAGCTGACGCTCAATCTCCTTGCTATTTTCAAAGTCTCTTTTATCTTTGAGAGGAGTGCTGGATTGGCAAAAGAGAGTGCCTTTGTTTTTTTTAGTTTTTTTTCCCAGCCGTACATGTCCTTTTCAATATTCGAAGGAAACCACGTGAGACCTTCGCTATAGCGCAAAACCTCATGATTCTCAATTTCTCTTTGAAATAAACTGTCTGTTTTACCGCTCTGCTTGATCTCAAGCCAAAATGAACATAGTCAATTTGTTCCTGCTGGTCTGTTTTTTGCTGAAAATGGAGCCTGCTGAATGGCATGTTTTGTGGGAAGCTGAGGCGGTAAATGCTGTCATTACTTTAAAACGCTTGATTTGCAAGGTCTTGAGGAGTTGCGCTCACTCGTCTGCTCTTACCTTTTCCGTCGACTGCGATGTCCCGAAAAAAATGGGGATGAAAGCGAGCCAGATGATGCAGGTGGTGTACATGGTGAAGCCGATGGGCTTGGCCTCGTTGAAGGTCTCGGGCACACCTCTCGTCTTGATGGCGTACACGGTGCACGTCACCATCAGCAACATGCTGTATCCCAGGAGGCAGATGAGCGACAAGTCTGATATGTCACACTTAAGAACTCCACGTGCCATCTCTGGATTTACCGTGCGCTGGTCCTCGAAGTCAATGAAAGCTTTAGAAGGGTCCACTGCGAACCAGATGCACACCCCAAGGAGCTGAACGGATATCAAGCTGAACGTGATTACCAACTGCGAAGCTGGGCTGATAAAGCGTGGGGCACTGACCGTCATTTTGCCCTGCTCGAAAATCCGATATATCCGATTAGTTTTGGTGAGCAGCGCCGCATAGCTGATACTCATTCCGAGACCCAGGAAAATTCGCCGCAGTGAACAGATCCCTACATCTGGGGTCGAGATCATCAAGAACGTGGTAGCGTAACACAAAAAGATTCCAGTGAGGAGGACGTAGCTGAGCTCACGTCCGGATGCCTTAACGATTGGCGTGTCGTTGTAGCGAATGAAGGTGACCACCACAAAAAGGGTGGCCATGATGCCAACAATAGCGATCAGGACCGGTATAACGGCCCACGGCGAGCTCCACTCCAGCTTCACAATCGGGATGGGCTGGCAGCCTGTGTGATTCTTGTTTGGTCTTAAATCATATCGACACATCTTGCAGGTGTAGAGGTCGGCCTGATACTGGTAACCATCGCAGCGCTCGCAGTGCCAGCAGCAGGAAATGCCCTTAACTATCTTCTTGCGCCACCCGGGTTTGCAGGGCAGGCTGCAGATGGAAGTCGGCACCTGCTTCCCTCCACCTGGCCACTGCATCGTCCGCATCTAAATCACAAAAGCAAACACTATTTACCATTCACCTCGGCTAGAGACAGGAAACAATGTTTAACATCTCAAATTTCCTCATCCACTGACTCATTAAATTAATTCTTGGGGATCTCAAAGGGGCAATTTTAAACTGTATTCCTCAAGGCTATAATTCAATCCTTATTCATAAGTGATTTGCGCGTAACATTCATCAAAAAGTGGAAAAACTATCATCCTTATGTCTTTCCAACACCATATGCTGTTTTTATTTTGAGAGGATTTATTGTGCAGCTATTACTGTTAGACATAAAACGACAGTTTAAAGTGATCAGTAGTTGTGAAAAAAAGTTTGCACTGTATTCTGAAGCCATGTTAGAGGTAGAGATCAAAATTTAAGACTTTATTTAATAATTATTATACTAATACTAACATCACTGACAGTAAAGTGTTATTTGTTTTTTTTAAATCCTGTAGCATAAACTTAGCCTCTATGTTAAGACTGTAACTTAAGATTAGGGCTGAACGATTTTGGAAAATAATCTAATTGCGATTTTTTTAACCAATATTGCGATTGCGATTTAATATGCGATTTAAATAAAAAAGTTATTTACCTTCTGTATTAGTCGACAAAGACAAGCAATAAATCATTGTACAGTAGGGATGGGAATCTTTAGATAGCTCATGATCCGATCTACTTTTTTTCTTATTAATTAATCTTAATAACTCTTAAAATATGTATTTAATTGCATGTGTAAAAACACATACTTTAAAAAAATAAATATACATTTTTTTTAATTAAACCAATTAGTTAAATAGGCTATATAAAATAATATAGCTTCAAAATATAAAAGCTAGTAAATAAAGAGAAACAAAAAAAAAACATTACAAGCAATAAACAAAGAGTGGTCTCAGTATTTAAAAGTAGGCTGTCTGAATGTTTTTCATTCAAGAGCTGGAGTGATTTCCCCTCAGTTTAAATACGATAAGCTGCATTCACACTAATGCATATATCTCTTTTGAAATTGTAAATGTGGTTTGTCCTGTTGGTTTAAGATATAACTGACCGTGTTTACATCAATTTCGCGTCATAAAAGCATTTTGACATGCAAGTACATTTACCAATGAGTCACTCACGGCCGCATGCACGAGCGCTCTTCACAAAGCACGCGTTAGTATTTTAAAATGAAAGCAGCCTTCTCAGTGATTTTCATGGTTTTAATATAAGCCAACTGCATTCCAAAAGACATAAATAATGCCTCTGTGAAGCATTTGTAAAGAAAATTCCCGCGGGAGAGAACGCGCACTGCAAGTGTAACGTTATAACATCAAGCAAAGCGGCAAAACCTGTTCAATGAAGCCCGCGAATGTCCTTGTAATTCGGTTCAATCCCGAACTTTATGAAATAACGTTACTATGTTTTGGAAGGTTCGAGCGGTGTCGTGTGTGTGAGTGAGGAAGAGAGAGAGTGAGAGAGAGAGAAAATAGAAGCAAGCAGATTCAGAACACGGTTCGTTTCTGAAGCACGCGCAGCGTCATCACGCATCTGTGTTTAAAAACTAAGCTCAGACTCGATTCTGAAATTCTCTGAATCGATCCAGAATTGTTGAGGAGAGAATAAATAACACAATATCACATACATTAAACACAAACTGTTCTTTTCTGAACGCCAGAACGCGTAGCGTGGCAAGTTGATGCTTTATCTTGCAGACTGCTTTTCTCTCGCGTGTCACGTGACCAGTGTAATCGCAGCTCTTGCGATTACAAAATCGCGTTTCATCATATCGCGATTTTATCGCAAATGCAATTAATCGTTCAGCCCTACTTAAGATCTAGTTTGACCAACGTGCAGTTAGGTTTAATCAGTTTATGTGACCTTCAGAGTATTATAGCATTATTTTAGTCTGTCTTTCACACAAAGCTATTCGGAAGACTGCACACACACACTTTTAAAAAGAATGTTTTGCCCTGTTTGGATCTTGAAAAAGCTATTTTTCAGTCACTGTTTACTGTTGCTGTATGGCAACAACTGATAAAGATTTTGAAAAAATGTGTACTTTTGTGTTCCACAGGAGAATGTAATAACAAAATACAGGTTTGGAACAGCATGAGAGTGAATAAACAAGGGGGAAACATTATTATTATTTTTTTTTAAATAATCTTGAATAAGCTTACATTTAGGTGAAGTTGGTCAGTCCACTGGCCAATGATTTTGTATTCAGCTGTTGTGTTCTTTATTTGGTACTGGTAGATATCATAACGTCCTGGGGCATCTCCGTTCTCATTGAACTGCACCGGATTGCCAGCTATTCCTGAATATGTGAGCAGAGAAATCTGATTAAGACATGCAAAAAGTGTCCAACACCATTTTTCACACAATATTTTGTATTGAAATACTTTTCCACACACTATTTTGCATTTTTATTTGAAATAAATTTCCATGTATTATGCCCATCTCGGCATATACCTTCACATTAATGAGCAACCGCTCATGTATGGACACATCCAGGACAGTGTCCAAAATCCGTGAACAAAATTCAGCTGAGATTGATGGTGAGCTGGAAACTGAAACTAAAACTGAACTGCACTAAATGTGCTTGCTGTCAATTTAATACAACATTTGCAAAATACATAGATTTAGAGGCTTTTAATGCTATATTACACTATATTGAATAGCCATCAGTTTTTTAAAACCCCTTATTTATAATATAACAATGAGCACTGTATCTAAAGGAGAAATAAAGAACCTCATTTAAACCCGAAACAGAACGAAAAAATACACCTTGCATTCCCACTGCTTAGTATAACATGCATGGTCATATTTATTTGGCTCCGTATACACAAGCTGAAATTCCCTTAGCAGATATCTAACCTCAAGTACATTGAGTGCAGTTTCTATTTTGCCAGAGCAATAGCTTATGGAAGGAGGCAGGCGAGGAGGACAGGATAACAATGGGGCTGCATCCCATGATGCATTTTAGATTAGGTGCCTTATTCTGTGGAAAACCCTGCTGTCTCATGCTTTAAAGTTTTGGTTAAGCTATCTGTATTCCAAGCACCTGACCGTGTCCAACTTAATTCCCTGGACCCCGTGCAGCCGGATCTACCAAACAATAGCACAAGAAACTGTGTTTTCACTACTCGTGTTTGGGTTATAACTATTCTGAGGCACAATCAACATGAAATTCTCACTGATTATCAGCAATGGTGGATTTCTGTTGATGAATATCCATTCTTTGTGCAGGCTTGGAAGCTGCAAGAGGCTTATTTCAAACTCTGATGAGTCAACCGCAATGGATTAAGGGTTTAAGATTTTTTACAGCCATGCTTGGTGCCGGTGCAGCACACCATATAATGTAGACATATGTAAAGGATTATGAGAATTTCATAAGGACAAAATATTCATCAAAACATGAGAGTGCACATGAAATGACTGATATTCCCACAGTAAATCACTAAAGGTCAGATTTACTAAGTTTGTGGCAGCGCAAACCCTCTTTAGCCATTAAAAAGCTACTGCAAGGACTTGCTAAAGACATGCAGTGAAAAATTAGTCCTTAAAAGGTATGGACACGATTATTTTTGTGGCTGACCATATTGAATATGCATTTATAGGCGTTTCTCTTTTAGACGGAAAATGTATGGGAGGAGAGTATTTAAATTAATCATGCAAGGCAATTATTTTACGTTGTTTCATCATGCAGTACAGGGCTCTGACTCTACCAGGAAATGGCACTAAACAATGAACTGTCCCAAGACATATATCCTTATTAGAGCCGCAAGTGTACTCCACAGCATCAAAGGGTTGAGTTGAGGTTTCATCTGAGGATCATTTGATGAGACATTGTGCAGTACTTCAAACAATGGGATCAGGGAGAAACAAAGGTAGACTTCCAGCTCCAGAGAGAAGGCTTACAACTCAGCCAAGAGATCATTCTCCAACCATGACGGACGGACGGATGGACGGACAGACAGAACTACAGACAGACAGACAGACAGACAGACACATAGACAGACAGACAGACAGACAGACAGACAGACAGACAGACAGACAGACAGACAGACAGACAGATATATAGATAGATAGATAGATAGATAGATAGATAGATAGATAGATAGATAGATAGATAGATAGATAGATAGATAGATAGATAGATAGATAGATAGATAGATAGATAGATAGAAGGGGTGTAACGGTACATGTATTCGTATTGGACCGTTTCGGTTCGAGGCTTCCGGTTCGGTACGCATACAAACCGAACGATTGCTTGGACCATTTTTCCTGCCGGCAAAATTCGTGTGACGCGGCCAACACAACGTTGTGCAACATCAAATGGCAAAGCAGAACGAAACTGCGCTACTCGTTATGTGCTTCATGGATCGTTTATCAGTTCGGACCAGCAACATCTGTGCAGCGCGAGCCGATCTCGATCAAGCAACACTGTTACTACACAGCGCTAAGAGATCCGGTAAAGAAAACATTTGAATTCGCCACTGAGGTAATAACATCACTGCGAGATCTAGTGAGATGCATTCACATTTCTCCGTTGTTAACCGTAGATCTCTATTAGATCAAACAGCGCTGTCATGGAAACCAGGAGAAACATTGTGCCGTGAATGAACTAGTAATACCTTCGTCCACAGACCAGCAACATTCACCATGGATTTAATATAGTAACACTAACTGGAACCAGTTTGGCTGGAATGGTGAAATGCTTTCAAGTACTTCACACATCTTTTTCCAGCACTTCAAAATTCAAACATTATCTAAATAAATATATGTTTAAAAGTTATTTTTAATGTGATGACCAAAACATTATTCGTTCATCCTTCAAAGATGAGCCCCATTTATAAACCTGAAAGTTTCAAGATCTACTGTAGGAAAACTCACTTATTTAAAAATATTTTTTCTTTAAACAAATAGGAAATTTCTCTGGCATTCTTTCTTTTTGCTGTATCGAAAACGTACCGAACCGTGACTTTAAAACCGAGGTACGTACCGAACCGTGATTTTTGTGTACCGTTACACCCCTAATTTATAGATAGATAGATAGATCTACAGACAGATGGATGGATGGATGGACAAAACTACAAACAGACAGACAGACAGACAGACAGTTGGTACAAATAAGAGCTCTGTAAGGTGTTTATGTTTACTATTATTGTAATTATATGTGCTTTGAGATATGAGGTAATATATTGCCATCTCGTCTCACTTTGTAAACTCTGCTGTGTGCGTTCATGTGTTTTGAAGGAGTGGCGACTTTGCAGAGCGTTCTGAAGGGAGGGCGCGATTTTATGCTCTCAAAACTAAGGCTTGCTATTGCTAGCCTGTCTGAAATTGCCTACCCTACCTTTAATATAAAAAATGCCTTAGAAAATAATGTATTATGTGATATCTAGGACTCAAAGTAAATTCAAAACAAACTTATAAGATTCATTTTACTGAAACTGAAAGCTAAAGTGTTTTGTCATTTTCTACCATCCATTAGCAGAACTCTAAAACCCATGTTGGCAGTAATTTATGTTGTTAAAAAAGACAATATGGAGGAAACCTGCAATTTGAGCTTTGGGAGCAAAGCCAGCAGTTTAAAGGTCATCGCACTCAGTAGACTTACAAAGAAGAAACCATTCTGAAGAGTGATGGGGCCGCCTTTAATCTCAGCCAATTGAAGTCTCCAACTAACCTTACTCAAAGTCGTTTCAAGAGAGGAGGATGGGGTTATGTGTGGAAAGTAGCGCTGGAAACAAGCAATGCTGAGTTACTAGACAGTTTTGTGAGATTTGAGACCTGCTGTGTGTAGCCAAAGCTGTTTCAAATGCGAAACTGCCCCTCTCATCAAGCCCATGGTTATAATATAGCAAACAAATCTCTGCCAGCTCAGCTGCTGCTAACGTCTGCCATGGCCACTTCTGAACTGGCAGGAGAAGTGTTGCAAACTGATTGCATTCTGAACACTCTTATAATTATCAACATATCTGTTCATTAACAGTAATAGGATGACACGGACTCAAAGTAATACAAAAGCTGCTGATTTGCTGTAAATAGGGTTAGAAGTGTAAGATATATAGAAGTGCTTGTAGTAGAGCCTCTTTCAACTCAAGAATAACATTAGCATAATTTTAACATAACTGAACATTAAACACTATTTATCAAGTCTCCCCCTTTTCTCATCTTGCACAAAAACCCATAAAATAACATGTAATTTAAATATTTTACTCTCCTCATTAAGACCCAAGCAAAGCTGGTAGAAACTACATTTTCAGCAAAAAAAAAAAAAAAAACATTTTCGAGAAGGCTACTTGGGTTCACATTCGCCCTAAATAATTTAAATCAAGTAGCTTACACATTTTAGAGAATTGCATTAATCAAAAGTAAAGGAATCAAGTTTAGCAGAGAAACAATTTTGTTGCGTAGATCACAGATAATAAAACAAATTGAACAAGTAAATTCGAAATCCATTAAATCCACAAACAATTCTTCTAACTTAAGCTTTTAAGTGTCCCACAATATATACAAAACAAATTAAATTTATTCAATCCTGCAAATAGCCACTAATATTTATATACACATTACCGTTCAAAAGTTTGGTGTTAATAAGATTTTTTTTTTTAATAAATTAATATTTCTATTCAACCAGGATGCATTGAACAAAAGTGACAGTAAAGACTTTTAACAGACATTGTTATAAAAATGTTTGTTTCAAATAAATGCCGTTCTTGTGAACTTTCTATTCATCATAATCCTTATTAATATGTCACGGTGCCACAAAAACATCATTAAGCAACTGTTACAGCAACAAATTAGAATGATTTCTGAAGGATCATGTGACACTGAAAAGTGTAATAAATAATCTCTGCTAAAAAAAAAAAAAATCAGCAATAATCACAGAAATAAATTACATTTGATTAGATATTAAAATTTTCAAACAGTATTGTATACAGGAAAAAGCATTTTGAAAGGAAAAAGCTACTCACTGGATTTTCAAAATTTCCGAGGTTTAGCAATCTTTAAAAGAACCATCACTTTTGATGCACTGTCAATTTCTCACATAGAAACAACCAAAGTCTGCTTGGTGTTTCAACAAGTCAGTCAGACATTTGTTTGATGGAAAAATGGACATAATAAGCTAGATATCAAAGCTAAAGCGATCAGACCAACAACAAACCAAGACCTGAATAAATGTGAAAAGCACAAAATTGCTGTCACAGATTACCGACTTTGTTCGACCACTGAGTATAATTAATTATAACTTCAGTTCTTAACTGTTTCCCGAAGAACTCCCCAATCAAGTGTTTATATTCTGAGCTAACATCCAACCGCGGTAATTGTCAGGCACTTCATTAATTCAGTTAGATCTGCATGTTTTCTGCTGGAAAAACGTTATGGCCTATTCAAAAGCAGACGCTATTGACTCAGTAAAAAGCTCACTAGACAATCATTTAATCAAATGCACTAATGATTGAAGGGCACTTGGTCAGAGAAGCATGTGACAGATCAATTTGCATAACAGTTGACCCAGTTGATTTTTTTTTTTTAATGACCCCGAAAGTCATATTCTATTAGCCGGTTACACTTCAGAACTGTAGGCCACATCATCATGGTCCTCCGAGTAATTGTGAATACTCAGTAAATTAATTAGTCATACTGCCATTGATAGTCCAGGAAGAACATGTCCAAAGGGTGTTGTGAGCACACTGCAAACTGCTTTAATTAACACATACATGGCTCTGGAGGAACCTTGGCTTGGGTACACTAAGCACATATCAAAATACTTTTCTGGGGAGCAGTCAGCCCTTCCTCAGGGCTTCTGTTGTTTCTCACAACTCTAATCCATTACAGCAGCTAATCTTTGTAAAACCAATTGTTGACAACCAGGGTGGGGCTTTAGAAAAAGGACCGTTTTGGACAGCTTTCAAAAACGTCTCCTGGGAGAGAGCCTTTTTAAAATTGTTGTGCTGCGATGAAGAAACTTTAATTCACCGTAAGGGATAATTATGCAAAAATCCCTTTTCTTAAGCACCCATACACAGATGTTTGCTTTGTGCTGGTAGGTCTGTGGAAGGACAAACAGAAGAGCGGTAATGCAGAAGGTGAACCGTTTACCTGAAATCTTGACAGCGCGGATGTACTTTAGCAGGAGGGTTCCATCAACAGGGTCCATTTTGGAGCAAAGTCCCACCTTGCCAGGACACAGGTCTTTGTGCATGTTGTGGAGGGCGTGTGCCATTGCGTACACTGCGTCAATCACGAACATCACCTTTCCTTCTTGCTCGTAGGACGAGTCTTTTCCGATCCGCTCTTGATCTGACAGATGAAAGAAAACGTTTGCATGAACATCGACTGAAGTGTCATTAGATTTGAACTGAATTGTCACACTTACTCTAGTCTAGGAGAGTACTGGAAGCGGCTGATGTTGCACAGCTTGATGCTTTCTATACGGAGTTACTTGCCACCTCACAACCTCACTGTGAAACCAGCTGTGAGCATAAGGCAAGACTTTTGGTGAATCTCTGAATTTAATATACTTGTATCGGTAATTATTTTGTCAATTAAATATTATTTTACAATACAATAATAGTAGTTCTAATGTGATGCAATCAACCTATTTAAACTGTTCCTTCCTCAAGATTGCATTTTGAGCCAAACACAAATGTGTCTTATTTTATAAAATATTTACAAATTAACTGAAGTATTAAGCAAACAGCTTTTGAGGACAAGAAGAACATACTTGTAATATTTACCAACTGATAAAGACAATTTAATATATAATAATTTAGAGCGCATCGCTTCTTTAACAAGCATTGTGTACAGTGGTGTTAGGGTAAATCTTTACACATCAAATCAATCAGCTTGCCAGCAACAACAACAGAAATTGTTCAGAATGCATTCAGGAAATGTTTTGTTTCAGTTGCATGAAAGTAAAAAAAAATATTTTTAATAAAGAAGACAAAATGTACATTGAAAGTGAATGCTCCTACATGGATGGAGATGGTTAAAAACAAACAGTAAGCAATTTCTTGATCAATGACAAAACCTGGTTCTTAAACACATAGAACATAATTCTGTCGAAAAGTAGAGCACATATCCATTAAGGTAGCATCTCAGTGTTCTATCATCCTATCATATTGATAATAGACACATATGGAATTGTAGTAAGACTTCAGAGCTATAAAACCATTACAGGGATGTAGGAATGATCTAAAAAATGCACATTTATAAACCTCATCAAGCTCTCTTCACAAGTATGACAATTTTAAATGCCTAGTTGCTACGGATCACTAATTTGAGATGCCATTAGAATATGTAAGGAAGCATCATTCTAGCATTTTTGTCATAAATCTTTCAAAATTAGGCCTAAAACATAGTGGCAATTATGATATAATATAAAAATGTATATTCAGGCACAGCTTGTCATGAATATTAATTATGTGATTCACCGAAAGGCGCATATATATATATATTTTTTTTTTTTCTTACATTATACCAATTAAAAGCAATGCATAAAATGCTTACAGTACAAATATTACTAGATAAATAATTGCAGAACATAAAATAGAATGAATAAAACATTATTTAAAATAAAATGTTACAAAAAAATTTTTTCTTACCACACTATGAAAAATTAAAAGATCAATAAGTTATGACAACATATGTTTTTAAATTGCTTTGACTCACCAACTTAGACTTTATATGTTATACAAGATTCAATTTAAAAATTCGAAGTCATTTTAAGGCTATGTTTACACGGAAACGATTTGAAGAGAAAAAGCAAAAGTGGCGTTGCGTTATCACTTTTTATTCTGCGTTTAGACGAGCCTTATGGGTGGGAAAACCGCGTGCATATGGTGACGCAAAAGTGTGTGAAATTCGATGTAGTATGCACTCCAGGCAGCTAGGTGGCAATGTGAAGCACTGCCACACAACAACACCAACTCCGCACACCTGCGTACAACCTTCACTGTCTAGCAGAATCTTGCATTTTTACTCTTTAGACGGGAACGAGACGGTGGAGCGTTTTTAAGATTTCCACTCTGGAGGGTGGTTTCACTTTTTTACGTTTTCAAGCCCCAAAAAAGCTTTTGCCGTGTAAACGAAAGGCACATCCGATAAAATATTTTTTTTACGTTTTCACCCGCGACCGTCCTTGTGTAAACAGGGCCTAAGTTGAAATTAGTTAAATAAAATTAAAGTTAAATAATATATATATTTTTAAAAATTAAATAATACAATAAAAATTAAATTAAAAGGAGGGGCAACCCAACCAGTTGACTTCTTACAGTACTGTACAGTAGTGTAAAAGGTTGTATTTGAAATAATTTCGACAGGGCTTGTTAAATAGTATTTAAAGGGCAAGTTCGGTATTTTACGATTAAAGCCCTGTTTTAAGATCGTCCCTGATGAAATGGAATAGTTCAGATTGTTTTTTAGACAAATGCTCCTGTCACAAGAATTTTTGGATTCTGTGTTAGCACCCCCCACCTTTATAATGAAAGCATAGGTGCACTCGAACAATCATTCATAAAAACGCATAAAACTTTAGTTTACAAAGACGTGAATCTCACCGAGTGTTCTGGGGTGTTCACTGATATGCTCACACAAAAATCGCTGCAAAAGATGCTTTCCAACAGGTTTTATCGTAGTTTTTGTCCGACTTCATTTTCTTCCTGTTTTCGGTCGAAGTCCACAGTAATAAATTGTCGAGTTCACATGCGCGATCATTGGTAACTAGATCAATAGGATCGCGCACGCAAACTCGATAATCGACTACTGTGGACTTCGACCAAAAACAGGAAGAAAATGGACTTGGACAAAAACTACGATAAAACCTGTTGGAAAGCATCTTTTGCAGCGATTTTTGTGTGAGCATATCAGTGAACACCCCAGAACACTCGGTGAGTTTCACGTCTTTGTAAACTAAAGTTTTATGCGTTTTAATGAATGATTGTTCGAGTGCACCTATGCTTTCATTATAAAGGCGGGGGGTGCTAACACAGAATCCAAAAATTCTTGTGACAGGAGCATTTGTCTAAAAAACAATCTGAACTATTCCATTTCATCAGGGACGATCTTAAAACAGGGCTTTAATTGTAAAATACCGAACTTGTCCTTTAAATAGAAAGGGGAAGAAAATAATCAAATATACAGTATGCCACGAGTTGTCATCTCACATGTTCAGTTATCCAAGTCCCATATCTTGCTCTTTATGCCACGTATAAATGAAAGAGGTCTGGTAACACACGAGGGTGGAATAATAGACATGGAGAGAGCAAGCAAGATTAATTATCTCTGAGCGCTCATATAATCATGCCAGACAGCTGTATATTCATTAGTGCTGGAGTTGCTCAGCATGTTTTTTTTTTTTTTGTAAGGTCTTAATTGCAAAGGAGCTGTTTCAATTATGACCCTGCCAGAACAAACCGGAGAGATAGCTGTCAGATGTCAGGTTGGCAGATTGCAGGGTACACTCTTTAGAATAAAGCCTGCGACATTGTCATTCTGAGCTAATGCCATACGTTTACAGTACTTTTACAATATTTCAAACAACTGCAAAAACTGAAAGAACAATCATTACTCCATACAATAGGATTTCCTTTCAGGTCAATGCCGATTAGTGCAGTATTTTACTGTTGTTTGAAATTTCAAAAGGCTGGTTTCCTCTTTTACTCAATACTCTTTGCATGTTCGTCCAAGACAAACCCATCCATATCCCTTCTCTTCCTACATTTGCAAACCTTTTCTTATCTAAACAAAGCCAGAGTGTTTTTCTTCTTTTTTTATTTATTTATTTTTTTTCTAGAAGCTGCTGTTAGTAAAGAAATGTCTGTCCTATTCTTCTAGGGTTTCTAATCACCAGCACTTCAGCATTGCCTTAAACAGAAAGCCAAAGGCAATTTAACATCCTCGACAGTCCCTATGCATCTTGAAAACCCTAAATTAAAGAGGCAGGTTTTGCTTGTGTAATTGTTCACCACAAGCATAACTATTTGGGGGGTGGGGGAGGAATGTTCGACGTCCGCCGTGGAAAAAAATCCATTGTAAATCGTTCACACTGGGGGAGGATGGCGAGCCCACACACTTCTTAATGCTCTTCGTACGCAAACACACAAACGCATTAGCACTCTCTCTGGCAGACGAACGCACCCATTCATGCCGTTTGTGTGTACACAAAATCCTTCAAATGCGACTTACAAGTTAACTCCTCATCTGAGCACATTCACATGCGCTACTGTACAACTTGTTAACATTATTTATTAACATTCACTGATTTGCTGAAAAACAGTGTTTAAATTTTACAAATATATATTAAATAAAACAAAGTACTGTGACAACACTGAAACAAAAAAAGAACTTCTATTAGAACATAAAAATTGCGGAAAATAAAATACAATTTATTGACTTAATAAAAAAAATACTAATGAAATAATATAATTAATAAATAGAATTCAAAATTAATAAAATAAGTAGATTTTATCTTCATATGGGGCATTTCTTTTCACCAAATAATATGATTAATTCAATTAAATTGATTGCATACTTAATGCATTTTGATCCTGTTTAAAAATAATTCATAGAGATCAAATAAATAAATGTATGAAAATAATAAAAAAATAAAATAAAACACTGATTGCATCTTCATTTGGGGCATTTTCTCACAAAACATTGATACAAATGATTGGCATAAAAAAATAAACAAGCAGAGCGAAAAAAAAAAAAAAACTTTAAACACAAAATCCTACAGTTACGAGTACCAACTCCTCATCCTAGATTCTAAACGCATCCACGATGGCTGTAGAGCCGGCCGCCGTTTGAGGAATCCTTTGCAATTAAGGGAGGCATCTCGGAGAGTTTGTCGGGGGCTGAAAGGTGGCCGTGACAGAGTAGCACGCTCATAACCTTCTGTATACCTCTCGCTGCTCCAGGGCTTTAAAGACACTAGATGTCCTGCTCTGAGGGCTCATGCTCTCACTGGGAATAATGGCTCTGACTCTCCCCATTTGCCAGAAAAACCTCCAGAGTCTTTTGTCTCACTTAAGTCTCTTGTTTGTGGTTTCGGACGAGTGAATTATTTCTCAAAGGGTTTAGTGGAAACTCTGCTGTAGCCTTAACCTCAACAACTGTAAAAGAAAATCTTGATACACAAAGTGCTTTTGATTCAGACACAATGTGAGCGGTCTATAGAAATGGTTGTGGTGTGGGCCTTACTCAAGGAGTGCCAGTCTCTGAATGCACTTACTGTATAAAAGCAATCCATTAACTTCAGACAAATGAACTATAATATTCAGCATGGAGATTGCTACTATAATTGATTCAAAGGACAGAATGACTGCTTTAGATGTTGCATACATTAGTTTTGGAGCTCAGACCTCAAAAATCCCTCCAGCAATCAAAGAAGGGGGGTAATTATTTCGTTGAGAGGCTTCAGGATTTTTGTCTTAGGTCCAGACAATCTAAATATTAATAGTACATAGAAAAAAAAACTGTTCTGAAAGCAATCTGTTTAAATGTTTGTTTTACACAGTAAGTCATTCTTTAGCTTTTATGCCAACCGTTACACTTACTAATCAAAGGCACATTTTGATGACTCATATGTTCCCCTTGATAGGGCCCACCTCTATAATCCATACACAACATTTAGGTGGGATGGTGATAATAGATGGAATCTGCCTCACCTCTGCATTATCAGTCATATCTTCAGGATGAAAGATAGGTCTTTTTGATCCACACTCCCATGCTAAGCATTTAAGACATGATGATGATGATGATGTCTCCTCCACCACACCGGAGGGTGGTTTCGTTGGGAAACAAAGAACCTTATTAAAGCTTGGCAATCCAAATCCCATGAATTGCCCCTAGGAGACATCCTTCAACACTTTTTGTATACAAAGATGGGCGTCTTGTGTTCCATCTTTGTTTTAGAAATATCCCTATAGTAGGAAACCATACATTTATCCACAAGCAGATGCAACAAATCTTTGGTCTCACTCTCAACTTAGTTTCACTGCAAGAAATTCACTAAAACCTCAACAATACAAGAAAGTCCCCCTTTGCAAGGAACCCCAAAATATAAAGGCAGCTATACATATTCCATATATTAAAGGTACAATATGCAGGATTTTTGCAGTAAAATATCCAAAAAAACACTATGCCAATGTTATATATTTTGTTTAGTTGATTACTTACAAAATCCCAAATGTTTCCAACTATTAGTAAATCGTGAGAAAATTGTGATTTTTAACCAAGGAAACGGGGCGTGTGAGCAGGGGTGAGAAGTCGCCAGTCAATGACGTCATATCCGCGTTACCCCTGGTTTCCGTCAGGTTTGACCTCGTACTGCAATAGTAACCATGGCGACAGACATGGACAACTGGGTCAGTTATGCCCGTTATGCGTGCTCAACAGCGTGAGCGTCCCTAGCAGGGTTTTGTTCAAACATTATGGACCATGGCAAGCAGACTTTGAGACAAAAAGAGCACTAAAACGAAGATCAACACCTTTCTAGATGCCGAGAGCTCTACGTCCGCCACACGCTGGTATACGTCTAGCAATCGCGCCCTGCTTCATACTACAGTCATGTTAAAAAACATCAATGTATTCATTCACCCACAAAAGATCCATCAGCTTGACCATGGAGATCCATAATTCCGTTTAAATCCGGAATATACGTCATTAATACACGCCTTTGTAATTGGAAGAGGTTAGCGACCCCTGGTGGCGAAACAATCATGCATATTGTACCTTGAAGACCCATTAATGTAGTATGAGAAAAAATATATATATACATAAAATGTGCATATTTACAAAGTACATTTCCTAAATTAAATAATTGGCTAAATATTTTAATAATTAACATTCATTCATTCATTCATTCGTTCATTCATTGAATGAACCAAATGACTTGAAAAAAGATCAGTTCATTTTGATGAACGAGTTCGAACAGGAGAGTCACGAACGTGCATTACAGAACAGAGCAAGGCGACCATTTGAGTATAAAACTTAAATTCTGTTATTTTTTTTTTAATGACTGATCTGATTCATCGTCTGGAATCGTTTAAAGCCCTTTGAACAGTTTGCACTGAAACTGTTTTGGACCTCGAACCGTTATATGGAGAAAAATCCTGGAATGTTTTCATCAAAAACCTTAATTTCTTTTCTACTGAAGAAAGAATGACATGGATATCTTGGATGACAGGTGAGTAAATTATCAGCAAAAGTTTTTTTTTAAAATTGAACTACTCTTTAAACTTTGTCGGCTGAAGACACAAGTTTGGTTTGAAATCAGGAATGGTGAAAGTGCTTGGTACATCTTCAAACACACATTATATATTTCAGCCTTGCCGTCAGAGCAGAAACGCAAGTTGCTGTTCTCTGTATGTTTTTCTGTTATCTTCGAGCATGTTCATTATGTAAATTGCGTAAGCTTATTTTGCCCATTAGATTGAAAGATCTGCAAAAACCCTATACATTTACCATCCATACATTGCCTTGAAGAAATCAGGACAGAAGTGATTGAAAGTGAACAAAAGATATGGATTTAAATACAGGTGTAAACGGATATGTCTCTCTCTTGTCCACTTGTGATCTGATCGACCAAAACACATCTTAATACCAGATGTAATAAGGGCCAAACTTGCCTTACAATCCTGAGTGAGTACAAGTTGCAAGGAAGGAGAGATGCAAACAATGTGCTGAGTGCTGAGGTTGTGTCCACACCACGGGTACATACAAAATTAGCTTTGCTATATATTGCTTTGCTCAAAAAGCAATTAATGTGAAAATGTTTGTGGAATGACCACTCTTTTCTTAGTTTTGCTTCCTGCCAACACTATACATCTCAGTATGGTGGAAAAAAAAAAGTTACATATTCTTCACTAGTAGTTAACTGCAGGAGATTCACTTGGGTTACACATTTTTACGTTTCTGTGCCAGGTTTTTGTGCTTCCTCTTCAGGACAGGTCGTGTTACAATGGCAAATTTTGCACACACATATTCATAAACCTATTCTCACATACTCTTGGACCTGATAATTTAAATTAGCAGGAAATTGTGCATGCAAGCTTACAACAGCTTATTATGAAGAGCCTCATCTGCATACAATTTCCATATACTGCGATCCAGACAGGTAGCAACATATTTAACTTGATATTTTACACTTAAAGCCCTGTTTTAAAGTAACACCAGGGATCTTTTGCTCTCGGGGGTCCCCCTACAGTTGGGAAACAGTATTGTCTCTACTATTGTCGTAAACTGTCATATTACATACACGCGCATTTGTTGACAACCTTGATAGCCCTGAACACTGTAGGAGGACGTCAGATGCAGCTGTTCTGCTTGCGTCGCGTGTGAAATGTCTTCATCCCAGGTACAGTGGCATATATTTCAGCATGTCACATGAATATAATTTCATGGGTTTTATTTATTTTTTTCTAACGACAAATGACTGTGATGCTCACGTTTACAAGCCAGCGTCATTATAGTAGACTAGGCTAGTCTATTGGTTACCGTTTTACTGAATCTATATGATGCTTCAATGCAATGTTTGAGTGGTAGATAATAACCTTATATCGTCAATATTATAATATCAAGCTACCATAAATGAATCTGCAAATTTTACAAATCGATTTGCATTATAGCTTGAGGCAAGAAAAATAAACGAATATCACAGACATGTTAGGTATCCTAAAATAGGATTTTGTACATCTTATATATTTACTCACAAGAATGTAGCCCCTACCAAACGTGTACACGCCGTTTAGAAGTTAAAACACCAGTTAACTTTATTTTGAAGATAAATCGAGGATAAGATAGTAAGGCAGACAAAAAAAAAAAAAACAATGCAAGCAACATAACGTACTTACTATTCCAAAATAGCATGACAGCCAAGTACGCATCGGTCGGCCCCCTCCTCCTCCTTCAGCTCACGCCAGAAAACACTAGCCCAAAGTTGATCCTCGTTCTGCCTTTAACGCGATCACTTTCTCTTTTTAATTTGCTCCGATAAAACCTTGGTTTTCTTGGGGTTTTTTTGTGCTGCTTCGGTAATGACAGAGCCGTTGACTATAACATTTGGCTCGCACGTCCGATTTTAAGGAAGTGGGGTGGTGGTGGAAGTGACGTATATGCCGTCAAGCAGTCGAATATTGTAGTTCTCTTTGTTCGCGGGGTTACTACCCAAAACCCGAAGTTTAAAAGTACGATTAAAAACGCTACAGACCCCGTCAGGCTATGGCAGACGTGTCATTCAACCTATTGTAAGTCGATGTACCATCACAAAAGACTTAGAAATATATTATGAAGGTTGAAAAGTTCCCTGGTGTTTCTGATGAAATAAAATGGTTAAGATAAAAATTGACACTGCTGCTGGCCCGAGAATTTTCAGTTTCTGTGGTTGCACCCCCCAACCTCCACAATGGTTACTTTTGTAGTTTTAACTACACCAAAATGTAGTTTTTGTCCAAGTCAAGTGAAGAGTTGAACAAAAACTAATGAAAAAAACTGTTGCAAAGCATCTTTTGCAGCGATTTTTGTGTGAGCTTATCAGTGAACACCCCAGACCACTCGTGAGTTTCACATCTTTGTAAACTAACTACTCTCGGGACAGCATCATGTGTCCAAATTTTAATCTTAACCATTCTATTTCATCAGAAATGATCTTAAAACAGGGCTTCAAGTGCAAAATATCGAACTTGTATAGTGTTAAGAATGTTTAGATATTTTTAGTTGAAAATGAAACAAAGACAAGTATTTTTGCAAAGTAGAACAGAAACTTAGAACTTAGAAATGAAGTGGCACAGAGCTGCACAATACAGCAGATCTGTGTGCATCTTTACAGCGGCATCATACTTCCGACCATGAATACCACTGATCAAACTGATCCAGACAGCTGACAAAAGATGTTTCCACAGAACAACAGTCTATTCAACTCCTGAAGTAACAACTCCATTTCAAGCTAAGTGTGCATTATACATTGATGTTTATTCTAAATAATAGTTTGGTTTGTTTTTTAAACTGAAAATGCAATTTATGCAATTAATCTTTCCATTTTATAGCTTATTTTAAATTTTATAATTCCTAGATGAATGCATCTGATTTGAGTGCTTAACTCTATACATGAATTGATAAAAAATAGAAATGTTACTTTCTAAGGCCCATTTTGTGGTAAATATTTGGGCCACTAACCAACATATATTCTCCAACAATTAATTGAGATGCTTACACTGGAACTGCTTCTTCTAAATAAAAAAAAACATGGATCAAATTAAACCTTTTTGCCTTTTTGCCAGCAGCAACATTTCCCTCCAACATTTATACCATTTGAAACTAGTTAAATGAGGCATTTTGTGTACAATCAATACCCAGGCTACTATATATTTATCAGCATCAGTCAGTCTAATGCTACTCGGCTTCAGACAATGTGCATGTAGATAATTACTGACTATCTGGATACATATTACACACACAAAAAAAAATAAAAAATGGGCAAGAATAAGAATGGTGCTATGCAATTTGATTAAGCCGCTTAGTAGCCTGTAGCAACTAGATTAGTGGTTCTCAACCAGTTCTGCTTCAGGACCCAAGTGGAGCACCAAAATGGAACCCAAATTGTAAAAAAATAAGATGTTCCTTAAAAAATGCATTGGTATTTTATAAGTTGCTAAGCTTATTTATTTTCCAATCCTACCAATACATGATCATTTGACTTTTTTTCGGGTCACTACCCCACCGAAAACACTGAGTATAAGCTACAAAATGGATTCAAAAGTCAGGCTACACGTCACCCCAACTCAAGTGAGCAGTGAAACCATGTAACTACAGCAAACAGATGTCAACAAGCTAAAGTTTGTCCTCCCATCCTCTGATATCGCAGAGATCCATCTCAACATGTTCAATCCATAATCACAAGCTGCTCCCTGCATGGAAAATTTCCTGTATGTTCAACCCTGATAAAAGCAGAGCCGGGTGCTACAAACAGAGAAAGACAGAGAGCGAGAGATAGAGAATAGGAAGGAGGTAGAGAGGAGGAGAGGCAGAGAGAGCTGAACGCGGAGATATCCAGCCTTTTAATCCGACAGTAACCAGAGGGCTTTTGTGAGGGCTGGAAAATCGCAGCATTGATGTAGAGCACTCTTCTATCTCTGGCTGCTGGATCTTCGATAAGCGTGGGGGTCAACACAGTCTTTATATTCAAGCATTGCATTCTCTCTGATAAAACAGCAATCCCATACATTTCTGTACTCATTAACTTGCTATCCAATGCATTATCTAAATTAAATTTGACATGATACATACATGTGCTTTTGTACTAAATCTAACACACACTACCATATCAAAATTTGGGGTTGGTAAGATTGTTTGCTGTAGTGGTGTATATAGAGGGAATGCGCGTGACGTCACCGTCGGCCGGAGTGCCTACAGTTACTCACAGTGAGTGGCAAAAATGCCGCGAAAAACAAACACCTATATAGTGGGAAAGAGCTTTGCGATTGACTGTACCACTAGATTTGACAAAAAAAAAAAAAAAAAAAATCGGAGGTATATTTTTACAGACTGCTATAGAAAGAGGAGCAAATGGATCGCTGCAATTCACAGGAACAACTGGACTCCAGTCAGCGAAAGGTGGATTTGCACTTGCAGTAATCATTTTGTGTCAATATGCTGAATTTAGGTGTAAAACCATGCCCATATATTTTGTATTGTTATATATATTAACAACTCAATTCAATATTTATCATTGCATATTCAGCATTATTGGATGTTTTTACTGCACTATTAAGTTTTAGGGCTGGACGATATGATGATATATACACACATATATCTAAAGCGTTCACAGGCAAATTTGCTTTGCTATGTTTAGGTCTATATTGCTTTTGGCTACGTTCACACTGCAGGCTGAAACGACCTAATTCCGATTTTTTTTTGCCCCTATGCGACCTGTATCTGATTTTTTCATGACAGTCTGAACGACACAGATCCGATCTTTTCAAATGCGACCCAGGCCACTTGGGTACGTGGTCCAAATCCGATATGTATCCGATCTTTTGAAATGCGACTTCAATCTGAACGGCCAGGTCACATATATCCGACCCGCACGTCATTGCACGCACCTGTAGCTAGCCAACACGCTAACTCCAACGCGTTTCTGCACTGTTATGGGCCGCTGCAGATGTGTCTCTTCCCCAGTGTTGTGCCTGAACGTGTTCAATGAACGATAGTGCATGAACGCGTTCATAAACATACTGTATTACTGCCTGATGAACATTACTGTGAACACGTTCATTCTGGTGTCTGTGAACGTGCACTCTCTGTCAGTATAACTTCGTACAGTAGGGTGCCAGATTTCTATAGAGCCTTCCAGGCGAAAACCTGGCTAAAACACATGTATACATGCCTTAAAATGTAGCGGAAAAACCAGTCACCAGCCACCAGTGTCGCACCGCGGCCGCCGTGACAAAAAGCAAGGAGCGCCGAGGAGGACGCGCACTATCAATTAAACGGGTTTTATGACGAGGTCGGTGAAGATCGGAAAAATCACATTTATGTGCAAACTTTGCCCGTCGATAAAATAATTATTGTCTGTGTTTGTATATGGGCTGTGGCAATGACGCCGTTGACCGTTGATTACTCTTCTGCGCATGCGGGTCACTTCTGGGTCATTTCACGTTTACACAGGAGATCACCAAAAGGTCGCATTTAATTGGAAATGTGAACGGCCTTGCAAAAAAAATCGAATTTTTTCAAAAAATCGGAATTGAGCATTGAGCCCTGCAGTGTGACCGTAGCCTTTATTTCCCCGGTGTCGAAATCAGGCAAACATAAATGTCTGGCTGCATGTCAATATACATGTACCACTGGATCTTTAGTAAGTTGTAAGGAACACTATATTGAGTCCAACATTTAATTTAAATTGATAAAATTGTTCGTTTTAGTCGCATTTTCCCCTATTAAATCGAGTCATGCAGCAGATCTTTTGCCACTCGGTCAGGCGTCAAAGTGACGCCAATGCATTCCCTCTATATGCTGATTTCGCTGCTCTATAAACATTTCTTATTATTGTCAATGTTAAACAGTTGCGCTGCTTTAAAGTTTGTGGAAACCAAATTTTCTTTAAGGATTTTTTGACAAATAGAAAGTTCAAAAGAACAAAGTCTTCACTGTCAGTTTTTCAATTTAAGTAGTCCTTTCGTAATGAAAGTATTTAAAAAACCTCATACTGACCCCCCAAAATGGCATTTTAAGCTTTTTAAATCAATACACCAATAAAGTCATTTGATTATGGGGTCAGATCTTGATGTCAAAACTATATAGTCAGATAGGCGGCACACATTGGGACTCGTTCGTTAAACATGAACTGAACAATTTATGTAGCAACAGTTTTCTGAATGATTTACACAGAAATTGGTCCTGCACGTGTTTAATGAATTAGGGTAATTGGACAAGCTGACAGCATGTCAATAAAAGGTCTCAAGGTGAAAAATATATTTGTGCCATTTGTGTTTTGATTCAACCATTGACCTTTCTACAAAAAAAGGAAGAAATATGACATCAAAAGCCTTCATCATAGGACTCTCTAACAGTAACATCAGTGGATTAAGTTTCAGCGGGGGACTCCCCTTGAGCTCGATATGTCCTCACTAAGCTTCAACAGCAAATGTGAGGTGGCAACGGCAATATACTGGCAAACATTGCTATGATTGGTTTATTTACACTCTCAGTGCCCAAATCCACATCAATGGGTCAAACTGATGGAACAAGACTGACTAATTACAGAGTAAACAATTCAATCAATTGGTCAACACTATGTTCAGGCACGTCCGAATCAAAGTGAGTGAACCAGGTTTGTGAGCACTCAGCTTGGTTAAATTGAAGCTGCATCTCTGTGCTTGTGACCATCATTACATCTGCAATGTTTCCCAAAAAAAAAAAAAATGAATTCAAATAATAATAATCACTGAAAACAGTCAGTGATAAATACTGTAAATATAACATGCATTAAATACTAAATATATGCTTACAAAAATATTATAGTTAGTGATGCACCGATATTGAAATCGCGTCCCATACAAAAAGGCAACAATTATTTTCAGGCTATGGCAATAATTGTAAAAATTGTCAACATTATACTATTTTGACTACTCAAAATTAAAAAAGTAAAATTAGTGATTTTAACCACAACATTATACAGGAATTTACAGTATGTAAATGTTCATTAGAAGGATTTCTGAAGGCTCATGTGACACTGACGACTAGAGCAATGATGCTTTTTTAACTGTTATAATAATACACAATATTACTGATATTTGATCAAACAAATGCAGAACATAAAAATGGTGTATATATATATATATATATATATATACTCTAAAAATGCTGGGTTGTTTTAACCCAATTTTGGGTAAAATATGGACAAACCCAGCCATTGGGTAAAAAAATGTCATTTAAAAATGTAACCCAATGGCTGGGTTTGTCCATATTTTACCCAAAAATTGGGTTAAAATAACCCAGCAATTTTTAGAGTGTAGTATTGTGCTCCTTGACTATTGGTTTAATGGTATAAGCTAAATGCGGTTTCATAGGTTTTTAATCTGAAAACAGTTTCAACATCAAATAAATAAATAAATAAATACTGCAAATAATACCTTGCATAGTGTATTTAAAACCCAGCTCACAGCTAATGAAATGGATGAAAGACAGACACAGTGTTGTCATAGAATCAGCTTTGATTCATACCCCAAATACGTTTCACAGATCCTCCATCACATTAGTCATTATCGAAAAAAGTCAGCTGGAATTCGGGCAAATCTGTGGGTGCCTGTTGACTCATGCATTAGCATTGTCCCTCTGAGGCTATATTTGAGGATACACTGTAGTCTGTCTAGATGACTAAAAAAAACAACAACACTGTGCTAATAACACTATGCAAAACGTTGTTTTTTCTCAAATGCATGACATGCTAAGAACCATGCTAGCTAAACCTTAATGGAAAATACATGCAGATCTAGACTGTTAATCTCCATCAGCAGTTATTACAGCACTGAAAACCCCCAGACCCTGGAGACCGTCGCTTTGCTAACTCGAGAATCCACGGCGAACGATAAAGGTTTATCCAGCCACAGCCGTAGTGGCCTCCGGTTCTGAATTCATGCTTTCAGACAAATATTACATCCTCCCTTTGAGACAAAGCTGTTAGAGGATGCGACCCAGTTAAAACTGCATTGCATTTCAACATGAAGTCGTTTTCTTAAACTAATAAAGCTGCGCAAACAGTCTTAACACCATTTTCATTTCCCACGCGGCATTATAAGTCAGCTACAACGTGGATGGCAAATACCAAATTGTTCTTTACATGAATAGTCAAGCATGATTTCAGCATTCAGTATGTGCAATACACTCAAACGCCACGTTTTTTAGATGTGAACCTTTGGGTGTAGCAAAAGCATGCAAGAATATGCCACAGGAGAAAGAAAAAGCTGTGCTCAGTGGCATGGTTTGCATCTCATTCACACACTGAAAACAACCTACCATATTTTTTAATCAAGTGAATAGAAGCACTGCATTTAATCACCAATGGCTATTCAAGAATGGAAGGTAACAATGATGAATTTTCTTGTGGGCACAGCAATTAGCATACAGAAAAAGTGATTTATTACGTTGTGGTGGAGCAATGGATTTTGTTTCAGGCCAGATACTTCTTGCAGCATGCTAAAGGCCAGCCATTACAAGTGAGCCCACTGACAAGGATTATGCACGGTGACATTTAGCGCGTTGAGATGTTACAGTGAGCCCCTTTGCCACAGTCGCATATAATTTGGCTTCTGCCGTCTCTAAGAGGTCACCGCGCCGACACTGAACCAAGAGGTTAATATCCTGCCCTGCTTACTGGTGCAGTGCAGTAAGCGCTGTAATGCTTGGTAGGCTACATGCTGAGAATCAGATGCACTACCGTAAACTACTCGAAAAGGTCTGCCGGCGGAAACCCCTCCTCGTAAGATCACAACCCACACTGATTGGATGAAGCCTGAAATGTGTTGCTAGGAGTCAACCTTTCTTCACAGCCGAACGGACGGGCTCTGACCGGGTCTCAACTTATAACTGACGGGGCCGCCACGGGCGGCTCTTCCCCTGAGAGAAGGCTCGAATCAATTAAAGATCATCATCTTTTTTCCAATTTGCTGGTTCTGTGTGCTTAGCGTAGGGCTGCTGCTGCTGTGCATCAGGAAACATCAGATGTAGAACAGCTTCGCTGTGGTATGACTAATCAGACTCTGGTGTAAACAAAGGCCCATTTCAGGCGTTCTGAGAAAAGCAGGCCTAGTCTTTTACGATAAATTTGGCTTCTCCCTTTTCTCACTTTTCTGGAGCTCTGTGAAATGGAGTATTGCCAAAGGGAGAGATACTTACTTGTGCATTTCTTAATGCCAGATCCCTTCTTCAAGGCATGGCGGCTGAGCTTGCAGTTGAAATTGTTCTCCCAGAACTCTGCAAACCAGATATTCCTCCGGTTGTTCTCGAGTGTGCGGCTGGTGAAGTAGCGATCAAAGCCTGAGGGTAGATCGATGAGATCTGTGTCACTTTAATGTGCTCTGTCAGAGTCAAAGCTCTCAGCCAATGAACTTCAAAGAGCAATATGATTTGACGGAAAATTTGCATGTAACTTTTTTTTTGTTTTGTCACACCGAGAATGTTCACAGCAGGTTTATTTTCACAGCGGTTATTTTGTAAATTAATTGGTTCATTTTCATTTGATTAAAAATTTTATTAAAGGAGTAGTTCACTTTAAAAAAAAAAAAATTTTGCTGATAATTTACTCACCCCCATGACATCCAAGATGTCCATGTCTTTCTTTCTTCAGTCGAAAAGAAATTAAGGTTTTTGATGAAAACATTCTAGCATTTTTCTCTATATAATGCACTTCAGTGGGAACCTAAAACTGTCTTTTAGACCTTGAACCGTTTGGTTACCAATGAAGTGCATTATATAGAGAAAAATGCTGGAATGTTTTCATTAAAAACCTTAATTTCTTTTCGACTGAAGAAAGAATGACATGGATATCTTGAAGTTTTTTTTTTTTTAAAGTGAACTACTCTTTTAAATTATTATAATTTGATGAATTCATGTCATTAGACAATTTTGAACTGGTTATTGAAGCATAAAACAAAAACGAAAACAGAATTTGGGGGAAAATGGATGGTTTATAGATTTCATGGGCCCCATATTAAAAGTTAACTTACTCTGTGGAGTTTACTTGGATGTAAACAAAAAAAAGTTACATGTACATTTCCTTCCTTGTTAAAGAATATTGAGATATCAATATAGAATGATGTGCTATTGTGTTGTTCTAAAGTTCCATATCAGTTTTTTTTCCATATTGTTGAGTCCAACACACAAGATACTTAATGATGTCATTAACAATTAATCAGAATCCACCATATTTAAATGGGCTTTTCAGTGAATTACGACTTACAATTTGGTTCGTTATTCACACAAACCTTTAAACGGCTTTAGAAAGACTTGGAATAAAAGCACACAAGTTGATTGACCACTTCTATAGTGCTCTTTCAGAGCTTGCTGATACTTTTTTTGTATGGAAAAGTGCTGGATGAGGATTTTTCAAAGTCCTCTTTTAGTGTTCCTCTGAAGAAAGTAAGTTGCGTATTTATATATTTTTTTGTTTTTGAGTGAACTATTCCTTTAACACTATACATGCATCATAACTTGTTATAATTATTAAATGCATCACAAGTAGCTAATGTGTTGTCAGAAAACATTAAGCACACGCTCTGGTTCAGAACGGCTCTGTAATGGATGAGAGCAACCACTGACAAGTGGAGGATTTAATCTGTCACTTGCCTCTGATGGACTGTCGTTTGGGTAGGATGGTGACAGCTCCCTCGGCCATTTCCTCCTGGTGAAGCACTGGCGATATTTTCGAGCCCCAGCTATCTGACCCCACCCACAGGAAGTGACCCGTCTGATTGGCTTTTTTTGCTGCCTGTAGTAGCCGCCTGTTAAAAGATGAGTGGCAGTAAAAAGATGAATATAGGCTCTGAGTCACATCAACTCTAATTACTTGTTTGCAATTGTTGCCTCCTTTCTGTGGTGCTTTGGTAATTCTCCATTTACAGTAACTGCAAATCAATGTGTTATTGAAAGGTCAGTATTGACACTGCTCAGCGCAAAAAAAAAAAAAAAATTCTAAGCATTCTCCGTCAGGCACAGTAGCAATTGATGTCAAAATTAGTCATGCACAACTGACAGCAAAAGCTTTTCCCCAAGATAATAATGGCTCAATAAAGTATGTTTCAGGCGGTGCACACAAAATCATTTTCTGTCTTTTAAACAGACACAGACTTGAAGCATCTTCGCATGCAGAGTTTTCCATAAGCCGTGGAATACATTTTCTGGGCTTATATGCTATAGTAACTTATCAACATTTTAATAACTGTATTAAATTCGCCCACATCTTTGCCGACTATGCCCTTGCTGCTATTTATTTACCTACATTAAACATGAGACACCATTCCTAACACATTTTACTTTCAAAATGAAGCATTAACTACAGGGTTTGGAGAATGAAACTGTAACCTGGTTCTAGACCACAATAATTTATAAGTCTGGTGTAGGGCCTACTTTTGCGGCCAATACAGCATCAATTCGTCTTGGGAATTGTCCTTCACAGTGGCCAGAGGGATTTTGATCCATTCCTCTTGAAGAGCAGTGGCCAGGTCACTACAGTATGTGATGCTGGTGGAGCCAAACATTTTCTAAATTTGTTCCTCCAAAATACCCAAAAGCTTAGATCTGTGCATGCCATGAGATATGTACAACTTCACTTTCATAAACATCAATCCATTCTGCCACAAGTCTTTGTGTATTGGCGCATTATCATGCTGATACACGGCACCCCCTTATGGGTACAATAATTGACCATTAGGTGCACATTGTCCTCCAGAATGGTTTGTTAGTCCTTGGTAGGGATGCGCCAATCAAGCACAGTAGAGAAATGCCATGATATAGCAGCCCAAACCATCACTGATCCACCCCGTGCTTCACTCTGGACAGCAACAGTCGGGTGTTAAGCCTCTTTGAGGCCTCTAACACCGTAACTCCCATGGATGTGGGAAAGACAGTGAAGGTGGATTCATCAGAGAACAATACATGTTTCACATTGTCCACAGCCCGAGATTTGCAGTGTTGGCACTATTGAAAAAGTTAACATTGGGATGAGAGACCAAAGGTTTTGCTTAAGCATCCCGATCATCAATACTGACTCTGTGTGGCTCCCGATGAACAGTTTTGGTGGAAACAAGAGAGTCAAGGTGCATGCGCATTCAATTCTGCAGTGAGGTGGGCAGCTGTGGTTTTATGTTTTTTGAATACAACCTGGCTTACTAACTGAAGACAGCTTTCTCTTGCGTCGACTGTTACTCCTGTTGGATGTGGTTCGTCCTACGTGGTGTTATGCCGACATTAATCTGGATACATTAGCTCTAGAAGTCTTGATATACCACAGAGACTTGCTGTCCTGGTCACAGATGATGAGCCAGTGAGACGTGCACCAACAATTTATCCTCTTTTGAGCTCTGATATATCACACATTATGCTGTTTGGATTGGAATATTTTATGTACAGCTAGGCAATTGCTCTTCTAATGTAACCTTTACACTCTGTTCTTACTGATGGTATATAAAATCAATGAAGATCGGCCACAAGGCCGCACATTTATAGGCATGAAACCTCAGTAGGTCAGTATTTCAGTTTCATTGTCCAAACCCTGTACAAGAAAAGCCTAATAAAATTCCTAAATAACCATTTGGTTATACGTTAAAGTGATAGTTCACTTTGAAATTAATTTTTGGTATGTTTTAGCTTACCTCAAGGGCATCCAAGATGTAGGTGTCTTTGTTTCCACAGTAGTTTAAATTGATATTTTTAGGTCAAACCGTTCGTGTCTGTCAGTCATATAATGGAGGTCCAAGTGATCTGAGGGCACGGGCGCTTCGGTCTGCGCAAGCGCCGGAAAGTGCCGTAAGTGATCTCTCGTCACTCATTATTTACACCAAGATTTCGGAAGCGTTACCTTTCACTGTGAAGATCTAAACATATTTAGACATATATGAAATCACAATGGAAGATGATTTCGATATATCAACAGACAACGTTGAATTTTTTTACAACCATATTTAGATCACTTCCGAAGCACCCGCACCCTCAGATCACTTGGACGCGGCTGTGGTTACAAGTAGGGCTGTCGCGGTTATGGAATTTCCCTTGCGGTAATGTTGAGTGGCTCAATAGCGCGATATGCGGTATTACCGCCATTTATTTATTTATTTAATTTATAAGTATTTGTTGCTATATAAATAAAGTGTACGATGTGGACAAAAACAGGGTCATTTAACCAATAACCGAAACTAAACAGCGTCTATATGCGCATTGAAAGCATGATTGAAAGGCTTTCACTCAGCGCGCATATTGTTATGACAACGGACTTTGAACCGTTCATTCAACGAACACGTTCAAAGAAGCTGATTCGTTAAAAGAGATGTAATGAAACAAGATGTTAATTATTTTTAACTTTGAGTTCCACTTTTCAAGGCTCAGCTGATCAGCAATGCGTCGCATGGGTAACGCGGAAGCTGATGCTTTACTTATTAGAGACCAATATGGCATTGATTCAATGCGTGACTCTGTGATATTATTTTCTGCGGCTTCCTCGCGCTGTGGGATTCTGACCAGCGCTGCTGCTGACGCGCATTTGTGGAAAATACCCGTGACGTGAAGCTTAAAATGATGATACGACAAATATTTCGCTTTCCTTTGACACGGCAACCTTTTCACGACTTCAAAGACAGACGCAGGTAATCGCACGCGCTCTGCAGATCTCTCTCATTCACTGTCTGTGTGAAGCCTCTGTAGGCTACACATCACCAAGATAAACAGTCTTGTTGTTATCATTATGAACTTGTTTAGCGTTCAATACACATGCATGAAGTTCAAAACAAGAAGAAGCCTTATAAAAAAAAAAAAAAGTGAATATCGCGGTTGCTGCGCTAACGTGCAATCCTCTGCGGTTGACCTGTCAGAAGCGCGGTACTGCAATATTGCGGTTATCGCGACAGCCCTAGTTACAAGAGGTAAAAACGATATAAATACTGTTTATTTACTCACACAAACCGCTCGTTTCGTGTCTTAGGCCATCAATGTGTACTTACATTTACATGTCATTAAATCATGTTTAATTTGGACTTCTCTGTGCATGCTCTTTGAGGTGGTGACCATAGACCTCCATTATATGACTGACAGACAAGAACGGTTTGACCTAAAAATATCAAAATTGAAAATACTGTGGAAACAAAGACACCTACATCTTGGATGCCCTTGAAGTAAGCTAAAACATACCACAAAAAATAATTTCAAAGCGAACTATCCCTTTAATATTAATCAACAATCTGCATGGCCGAGGTGACACCAGCTAAAAAGGAAACTTGAAGCAAGTTAACAAGATGTTACATTGTAATGAAAGATATTTTTGGAATATCATGCAAAATAAAATCAAGAACATGTATAAAAGTACAAAGGGTCCATTTTAGTGTCATCATGATGTCTATAACGCTTCTTTTTTTCATTAGGAAAAACATACTTTCAGAATTACAGGTGTGTCGATGGTGAACATGCCATGGATAAACAAACCATTATGATCTCAAGGACAACGGCTGACAAACAATAATTAGAGAAACATGATTAAACAGTCATCCTGAACGCTCAAGCAAGCAACAAATTGAAAAAGTTTGACCATAATTATTCCTTCAAATTAAAACGATTATTATTCGATGGATGTCTAATAGCGCATTAAAGTGAAGGCTTTTTGTCAATTTTCATGAGAACAGCTGGGTTCTAATAGTTCTGATTAGGTACTCCAGGTGCTCATTGCTGGGGTGTTGTAGACGTTCCCATGGGGCAAAATTAAACATGTTATAATAGAGGTCAGGGAAATTAGTTTTTCACCTCCATGCAGAGTCCTTGTTGTGTATTTCAAATGCCAGATTAGAATGCAATACACATGTTGGTGTTTCTTTTATGAACTTTGTAACTCTGCAGAAGCAAATCAATAGCAGAAACGAGTTTAACTGCTTCATCGTAGCTACAATAAAGAACTTATACATTGTAAAAAAAAATATTTTCATGATTTGTAATCACAACATTTTTTTCTTTTGTCAAATCAACTTGGATCATTTATGTAGTTCATATAACATAATATTTTGAGTTTCTAATGATTAAATTAATCTCCTTCATTGTATTAACTAAATTTTTTCCATTTCAATGAAGTTAAAATTAAGGCAACCAGCTTACTTATTTTTTTTAAGTTAAACCAACAATATTTTTCACAGTGTACTATATCATTTCTGGAGAAAGAAATATAGTATAATCCTTAAAGATAGTTGCTCATTTAAAAAAAAAAAAACAGAATCCACTCACCTTATATCATCCTCACTTGCAAATATAATAACAACCCTCGCATTCGGATTTTCTCCCAGTCTCTTAATTATCTTATCAAACTCTCCTGGTTTTGGCTCACGGGGGATTTTCACCGACTGTGAGATACACACACTTCCTGTGAAAAAAAAAAAAAGTGTCATGATTACTAGTTGCAAAATAAAGAGCAACACAACTAAAACCTCCCATCGAACAGCTTATTACTGGTAGTCCTGTCCAAACTCACTGCACTGGTTGAGGGAGACGTTGCGATGTTTGGCAGGCAGCACAAATATATTCTGTAAAAATAGGCATTTGTTTCCGTAAGGAGCTATTTCAAACTGATCTGACCTTTAAAAATGGCTTGGTAGTGTAACCTACTGCAGTCAGATTTCTTCAGATATATTAAATCATAAGCACATTTAAAGCACATTTTTAGGTTACATGAAAAAAAACATTTTTAGTGTACTCGAATAGAACAATGTTTTAAATGCACCACAGAGTCTCAGTGTTTATAGGATGAAGTCAAGTTGCTTGTTTTATCCTTATTTTTTTCTGCACAGTCGACTGAGATCAATATCAGACCCCCTAAGACCAAGGCCAAGACCTGCCGGTCCAAAGGACCTGAAAAATAGAAGATACTGAATTTATTGTAGCATTCAATCAAAAAGATACTTTGTACAGTGGCTAAGTGGCCATTCGGAGCTTTGGAATTGTCTGTAATGGTCAAGACACCATACCCGCCTCTGCTGGAGGTATATAGGTATATTAAACTAGACTGACATTTTCAGAGAACATAAGCTGAGACCCATTTCCAAACCATGACTTACATTTTAAAACCCAGAACAAGACTGAGTTGAGTCTTTCTATATTAAAGGCACAGCTAAATGTGATTTTTATTATAATGGATTTATGGGAAGATTCTTTCAAAAGTTAAGTTATATTTTTAAAGGAGTAGTTCACTTTTTTTTTTTTTTAAAAAAAAAACAACTTTTGCTGCTAATTTACTCACCCCCCATGTCATCCAAGATAACCATGTCTTTCTTTCTTCAGTCGAAAAGAAATTAAGGTTTTTGATAAACTTTGCAAAGATTAAAAATATAACTTAACTTTTGAAAAAAATCTTCCCATTAATCCAATATAATAAAAATCACATTTAGCTGTGCCTTTAAAATAGAAAGACTCAACTCAGTCTTGTTCTGGGTTTCAAAATCAGTCTAGTTTAATATACCTATATACTGTACCTCCAACAGAGGCGGGTATGGTGTCTTGACCATTACAGACAATTCCACAGCTCCGAGTGGCCACTTAGCCACTGTGCAAAGTATCTTTTTGATTGAATGCTACAATAAATTCAGTATCTTCTATTTTTCAGGTCCTTTGGACCGGCAGATCTTGGCCTTGGTCTTAGGGGGTCTGATATTGATCTCAGTCGACTGTGCAGAAAAAATAAGGATAAAACAAGCCACTTGACTTCATTGTACTGTAAACTGGGCTTTAAACTATTCCAGACGATGAATAAGGGTCTTATCAAGCGAAACGATTGCTCATTTAAATAAAAGTTCAAGTTTTATAAGCTTGCTCTGTTCTGTGATGAGCATTCGTGACTCTCCTGTTCAAACTCGTTTATCAAAATGAACAAATCTTTTTTCGTGTCATTTGGTTCATTCAACGAACAAAATGAATGAGTTGACAACGGAAAAGATTTGTTCATTTTGATGAACGACTTTGAACAGGAGAGTCACGAATGCTCATCACAGAACAGAGCAAGGCGACCATTTGATCTTATAAAATTTAAACTTTTTTTTTTAAATGAGAGATCGTTTCGCTTGATAAGACCCTTATTCATCGTCTGAAATCGTTTAAAGCCCAATGTTTCAGTTTGCAGTTTGCAATGAAACGGTCTTTTGGACCTTGAACCGTTTGGTTGCCAATGAAATCCATTATATGGAGAAAAAATCTTGGAATGTTTTCATCAAAAACCTTAATTTCTTTTCGACTGAAGAAAGAATGACATGGATATCTTGGATGACATGGGGTTGAGTAAATTATCAGCAAAAGTTTTTTAAAAGTGAACTACTCCTTTAAATCCTATTAAAATTTTAAACACAAATTTTAACGGTAGAAAAATCTGGATGTTCTACAGAGAATCTTCATTGTTAAGCCTTGGATCCCCAATGGGTTTTGCTCTGCTGGGTCCTTAAATTGAACCAGTTCTCATTATCATTATTGTTTTGTTATTGTGTGTACTCTACTGTGTTTAACACATGCTACCTCTTTTGTTGTAGTCTTTTGTTGTAGAAAGTCTAATCTTTGCAATCTCCAACCCTCTTAGTTTCACAGATGCCTTGAATTAACCTCGTGTCATATCAGCAAATAGTCATATGCAGATTAACTGAAAAAGAGTGCATAATAATAAGCTCATTAAACTTCTTATATACTTTCTGAGAAAACACTGAGCCCTTGTAAACTTCCACACAAACCGACAGTTGCCGTACCAAGGAGAGGGCGTTTTCAAAGCGTTTGACCTGTCCTCTCTGAGAGATGAACACTGATTTGCATTAAAGGCTTTAATTAGACAGAAAGAGAACTCTCAAAGATGCCATATGGAGAGGCTTCCTAACTGCAGGAGTCTTGCAGTCAACTTGCATCCCTCTGCTGTGTGCATATGCTACTTTGAGTCAGGAGATATTTTAAATGACTGAAGGCCTCAAGGTAAGAACTCCCAATGTCACTGAATGAGACAACACTGGATGTATATGAAACAGTTGTTTGATTATATTTTAAATAAAGCGTTTTACAGTAGACAAAGGAGACAGACAGATAGACAGACGGAGATAACTGAAAGAGAATTACAAAAATAATGATGGTTTCCGATCAGGTTTTCCAAACCTTCCCATCGGCCATTGGTTGTCCCACCCCAAATTCACACCATTGGTTGAACCAATTCTCAGTGTCAGTCTAATGTAATCTATATTTGTACTCAAATGGTTATATTCCTTCACAGTACCTGCTGTAATAGAATTACACTTTAATCAAATTTAGCTTATTTATTTTAATGGGAATAAATGACTTAGTAAAAGGAACAAATGGTGTTTTGATGCATTCAAGTATGTCTTGCATGAATTGACCAAAATATGCACAAGCATTTCCAGCAGGGTTATATTTGATGCTTAACCAAATAATAATGAACAGCAGGAGGGGTGATCTGAGAACAGATGGGTACTGACAAGATGGAGAAACTGACTGAGTTATAGGAGTTCTTTGTGTGGGTAGGTCAGTTGTCTATTTATTTACTTGCTTATTTGGAACCAACTTTCAAAACAGATTGAAAGTAGCTCTTTCTGTGTCCATGGAAACTTATGGCATGAGCAATGTATTTCAATAGAAACTTAATAAAGTAGAAGTAACAAGAATTTGATAATGCAATTTGAGATCAAATTTTCCTTAGAGTTGGAACATCTATCATTTACAAGAAAGAAGGAAAGAAGGAAAGAATGAAAAGAAAGAAAGAAAGAAAGAAAGAAAGAAAGAAAGAAAGAAAGAAAGAAAGAAAGAAAGAAAGAAAGAAAGAAAGAAAGAAAGAAAGAAAGAAAGAAAGAAAGAAAGAAAGAAAGAAAGAAGATTGATTGAATGCATGTCAAAACGATTCATAAGGTCTCTAGGGAAATATATAAGAAGAAAAAAAAAAAAGGCTCAACCTAATTTTGTGAGAAGGCTCTAATAATAACAATGACACATTCAGAGTCAAGCCCAGAGTCAAAGTGACAGGATGTCAGAACTTGATCGCCTGATTGGTGGCAGAGTCAATTATCCTTTCCAGACACATTGTGAAAAAAGCTCAAGAGAAGATACTAACAAAGCATCCATATGTTTCAGAAGCCTGTCTCGGCTAACAATTAAAGGGACAGTTCACCCAAAAATAAATATTCTGTCATCATCACCCTCATCCCATTTCAAATATGACTGTCTATTGTCTGTGGAAAAAAGAAAAGAGAATTCTGAACAATGTTTCCATTCAACTGCAATGGATAGAAGCTTCAAAAAGGACAAGAAATCAGGTCTCATAAAAAGTTTTCAAATCTTCCTAACCCTCTGAAAACAGACGGAAATAAAAGTTCTCATTAAAGGCAAGTGCATTTTAATTTCTCCGTGAAACATTCACTTAAATAGCTCATTTCAAATCATTAAAATTTTGATTGAATATAAATTGCCAATTGACAATTGTCCCAATTTATTTTTTCACAAGAGAAAAGGAAGCTGATGCATTATTTCTACATTTATAAAGTAGCACACAATGGAGAAAAAAAGCTGTTTGTCTTCTTTCTTCAAGCAAAAGTTTCGGCTTAGGATTTGAGACTTTCGACTTCATGCCTCTGTCGTACCTTTGAAATCGAACACGGTAAACCCAGACAGAGTCGCATTTTCATGAGTGACTGGATGTCTGTCATGTTTTCCTCAAGAACTCCCACAGACTTCAACACGATAAAGAACCCTTGCAATCCACAACGTCAACTGGGATATCTAACTTAGATATATATATATTTCAAAAATCCCTTTTAGCAGGGCACTTTTATCAACAGAATCCGTACTGCATTTGCACCTCGCATGGAATGAGGCACGCATGGTTTCTGAGAACAGCCTGAGCCGACTCGCAGAGGAGAGTAAATGTCAGACTGAATCTAAAGCACTGTATATACTAATCTACATGTTTGTGTCAAGTAATTATGATAATTATAATTATTGATCCATTATTACAAAGCCTTAGGTAACTCACCATATGACTAACCTACCTCTTGATTAGATTTACCAGGGCCTCAGAGGTTTCTATTTGGATCTCCACATGGAATCAATTACAGCAGGCAAACCTTATTTATCAAATATTGTAGATTTATGTATGCTGAGAGCAGCATAGGCTGTTTATTTTGTTATTGTGCCATGCTGCGGCTGAAGATTGCTCATCACTCAGCAGTGGCCCAAGTCAACTCCACAGTACCACTGGGCAACCATTTTCCATGGTGATATATGCTAGTGGCAGTCACCTTTCAAAACTCACCAAATCTATTCCTTCATTTCAGAATTCGACCCTTCAAGGTCCCTCAGCAGCAAGCGCATTATAAATTTGGCCCATTACTGGAACCCAGAAGATATTGAAAATATCGAATGAGGTTCTGCTTGAAGGAGAGTCAACAAAGACAACCGGTGCAGCATGTTTCCCCATCAATGCCTCGGATGATCTTGTGGGGTAGCTACTTATCCCACACGAATGTGTTCATTTGATTAGCGTGAACTTGCTGCGGTATTAGATAAAACACTCGGCAAGCAAATAACTGATACTGATACAGGGTTAAGACGTCACAAAGCCTTCCTTTGCAAACAGCATAAAAGACAAAGGAGAAAAACAGTGAGGCGTTTCACAAACATAGTGTTTTTCAGCCTTTTCCCTGGAGGCAGGAGTGAAGACTGAATTGAATCATGTGCTGGTCAGGGCAGAAACAAAAAAAAAATGAAGTCAGGATTGCCTTCGGGTCTGGAATTGCGCTCAAAAGGTATGATTGAGTATATACAGGGAATGATGAACAAATCATAAGATGATCAGACATTGAGTGGCTCTTCATCATTTAAAATGTATGGTCATCGTAATCAAACATCTATAGCCTACGGACCCTCAATGTCACAAGGTGTCTTTACTCTGGCCGTTTTCTCTGGGGAGACAAGGGAGGCAGTGCCTCATCCAAGAGGGAGTCAAAAAGAAAAAGGTGACTATTGATAATATAAATAATTTACTCGATTATTGCACTTATTCTTTTTGAAGCAAAGTCAACAATGTAAACAACATGTTAAAATAAACATACAAAAATACGGGTTGCTTGTTGATAGTGGGAGGTAAATTTTCAATCCAACAACCGTGCAAAAATCAAAATGGAACAATAATTCACAAAGCTGAAAATACTATTTCGCTCTTTATTTCAGAAGATCAACACAAGTCAGTGCTCTTTATCCATTCAATTTGTCTCTGATTCACTGTAGCTAGCTGAGAGAATTGTGTGCACATCACATATTATATTACATTAAGTAAGCATTATTTATCAGCCTATCATGCAGAGATTACGAGGTGCAAGATACCATGCTCAGTCCCTTTGCTCTCTGTGGTACACCACTGCTCTCTCATCTGCATTATTTATTCATCTGTTGCCTTGAATTATGAATGAATTACTCCAAGCAGGCAAATATACTTTCATTCATAAACACCTTCAGAATAGGGCCTAAAAATCTGAGACCGTGTTGAAAATCTGGGGCCGTATTCATTAAAGGGTTAGTTCACCCAAAAATGAAAATTCTGTCAGTATTTACTCACCCTCATGTTGTTCCAAACCTCTATGTGTTTATTTGTCCTCCTATACACAAAGGAAGATATTTGGAAGAATGCTTTAATCAAACAGATCTCATTCCCCATAGACTACCATAGTAGGAAAAAATACATACTATGGTAGTCAATGGGGAATGAGAATCAATGGGGAATCTCCCATTCTCGTGCCGTTTGTGTCTTGGGCCATGTCCACACTAATACGTTTTCGTTTGAAAACATATTTTTCTCTCCGTTTTGGCCTTCCGTCCACACTGAGACACCGTTTTAAGTCAACAAAAACGTATCGTTTGGAAAACGCTCTCCAAAGTGGATAAATTTGAAAACGCCGTTTTCGCGTTGTAGTGTGGACAGTGAAACCGGAGGTATTTCAAAACGATGACGTAAGTTTAGTCATGTGAGCCATGTAGTATCAATAGATATTCATGTTTATCGGTATTGTGCCTGTTATGTGTTATTCATTTTTACACTATTGCTAAAATATGTTACTTTCTATGTTACTTAATATGTGCTATTCTTCATAGCACAGTACTGCAAAGATAACAGATAATGTAGTCTACTCACATTTGCTGTCCTGCGGCAAAACATATGGTGACTGAATGCGACCTGGATGCATCCGTGATGGTGAGATATTTTGCTAAATAAAATTATCCTGTTATTGTGCGATTACATTATTATTTATTTTCCCATCTGTATCATCTCAGTGAGCTTTTGTGAAGTTTCACGCAGGCGCAGTAAAGTGAATTTAGAAGTTTCTCATCCACACTGAAACGTCGGAAAACACCAGAAAACGCTAGTGTGGACGGAGAGCGTTTTTAAACGAAAACCCCGTTTTCAAATGTATCCGGATTAATGTGGACGTAGCCTTGGAGTCCGTTGTTTGTTTGCTTTCCATCTCCGTCTCATTTAATTATTCTTACTTTAATAAATGTTATTCTTTTGAGCAATATCCAAAATGTTGTCTCCTTTGTCACGGCTTGCGACCCCGGCCGTGACAATATGCAAGACAACAACTCCCACAATGCACCCCATTGCACAGTTCCGCAAGCCACTCCCACTAATCCAGAACAGCGCTCTTTAATCACTCTTCCATCTACAAGGCTAGCTGCCACCAGAGTTTGAAATTTATTTCACACAATTTCTAATTAGTTGGCTATGGTGAGCAGAATGAAGGCGAGGGACGTGAGCGCGGCGCGACTGCTAATGAAAGACACCTGTGAGACGCACCGGTCTCGCATCTCGCACCGAGGAGTGGAAGCATAAAAGGAGTGACGACAGTGCAGATTGATAGAGGAACAGGTCTGATTTTATGTTAGTGTTTTGCTTCTGTTTTATGTGGTCAGCAGTTGTCCATGAGGGGTGCTGGCTTATACTTTTGTTTTGTATTTTACTATTAAAATGTCTAAATGTTCGCCGGTTCCCGCCTCCTTCCCACAACAACGAACCCAACGAAGATTTCGTCCAGGAGAAATTGCCATCGTTGAAATGATCTGCAGTAGACGGACTCTATCTGTGTCCGTAGCGCACAGGCACCAGCAGTCCGCCTCAGCTCGAGCCAGTCCAGGCTCCTGTTCCTCCATCAGCCTCAGCTGCTCTTCACTATACTGCGGCTCGTAAAGATAGCCACGAACATCGGATTCGAGCAGCAGAATTTCAAAAACCTCTTCTTCCATTTCATGTTTAGTTTCTTCCATCATTGTTCCAAACAAGATGGCCGATATTGATTTAAGTATCTGCAAGTGAAGTACCACACCCTGGATAAATGATGACCTAGTGTTTGTAGTCTCAACCCCTTATACAAAGAAATGGGACTTCCTGCTTTTTATGACGCAAAATGACGATATTTACATCATAAAAAGCAGGAAGTGGAACACTTAAATCCTTATTTCTCCCATCTCAGGGGGAAATAAGGGAATAAATCATGACCATTCAAAAATATAACTGGGTTTCTAAAGATGCAAAGCTTAATGCAGATGGGTGAAGTGTCCCTTTAAACACTGACAATAAAATAAATAAAATACAATAATGGATTTTTAAACTCAATTGATATTTAATTAAAAATCAGTTCTCAGTTCAATTCTGAATTGCAAACAGCCCTATAAATAAAAGGGTCATCAGGCTTTACACAAATCAGTGAATTTCATTCAGCTTGACTGCTGATGTGATTAAAGAAAAAAAGAAGAAAAACCAAAGCCAAAAGGTATTCCAAAAATCATGTTTTAATTCAACATTTAACTTAAATTATTTTTCATCAAGTTATCTCAGACTTTTGTCTCCCAATGTAATTGAAGATCCTAAACTTAGGGATCAATCTTTGGAACAAAGGCAACTCATATGATTGAAAATTATCTTGTTTGTACTTAAACTGAATTCCTAAGTCATTGAGAAAATTTTAATAGAATTATTCAGTTGGACATCCTACTCATCTGCTGTATTACTGCGATGCAGAGACGGAATAGAGATATATGTGAGCAAAGCACCATGGGAGACATTCTATCGACCCGCACAGCCAAGACTTAAGCTATTAATTATCTTTGTTTGTTTGTTTCTGCCTTTCTTTCTCATTCCCTGTCGCCCCTTTTCTTTGATTCTGGCTCTTGCTCTTTCTCTAGGCCCTGGACAGATGTGCAAACACTCCCATGAAGCTGTAAGGAGACGCCATGGCACTGCAGTGACGCTCATGGTTATTCATATCACGGACCTCAAGTCTCACTCCATCCGTCCAGCATCCTCTAAATACAGCTGTGGGAGTGGTCTTGACAACCAGAGTTACATAATGGAACCTTTTATATGTGTATGAATAAAAAATAAAGCATGAATAAATGCATATAACCGTCATCATTTCTTCTGTTCATATTTAGCATCCAGCAAATGAGTTACAATAAATTTATAAGCATTTTTTTTTTTTTTTACTTTATTACAGCTAGGTTTGTCACAATACCAAAATCTGAGTAGCCGGTACCCAGAGAATGAAAATGAAAGAGGGGGCATTATAAACCTGCCTCATAAATATTCATTAGGTGATATGTCCCCCCAGTGAGTGCTAGCCATATTTGGATTACCATTTACTGATTGGGCGTTAATTTGATTGACTGCGGATGCAACCAGTGGACAGTGGATTTAGCTTGGTCTTAAAGTTGCCATTTTGCAGTGCTTTTCCTCCTTCACTACAACCAACCAAAATGCTCTAAAAATTACTATAAATGTATATTATTCAAATTATGAATGATTATAATAACATTTTGGATTCAGAAGACTAACCCAAATATCCTTAAAGCAGCATTTTTTATTAAGCAGAACCACATGTAATTGCAAGAATAAGAATAAATAAATATTATTTTTATTTAAATTATTATTTTTTTTCTTCAATATTTTTATTTTTCTTTAGTGTGTAATGTTGCTGTTTGAGCATGATAACAGACTACAAAGCACAAATTCTCTCCAAAGGGAGTTATTCTCTATATCAGTAAACATTGTTTCTGAAGTCCCTGAAACACCTCTATTGTAGTCTTGAGTTCTCTTCCAGGAAAGTATGTCACAATATCCCTCATTTAAATAATTCCCGCCCAAGGCATTAAAAAATAAAAATAAAAAAAGTGCCAAGGACTGGACTATTTGAAGCTTTTAAGAACTCTCAAAAAATATATTAAAAAAATGATTATGCAAATATGATTCATTTTCAATTTATAGGTCAATAAACTATAATAAAAAAAAAACTATTATACTAAACTAACTATACCAAACTATTTTAACATAAATTACACACATCAGCTTTAAATAAGTCATGATATGAATTACATGTGACTTTTTACCAGTGAAAGTAAATATGACCTTTGGGAAACTTTTCCAAGCTCTTTTGGACAAATATGACTTTCACAGTTACATTCCAAACAGAGCAGTTTCTTATTAACTCAACTTTCTAGAAATGCAAGCCCATTTTCATTTCATGGGTTTTAAATGTTTCCTCTCATTTAAATTGATTGTCTTTCCTATAGGCGAATCAAATGAAACTAGCTCTCCATTCTCGAGCACCAGAGCGGCTCTAAGAACAAAGATTTCCTGGAACACGTTATTTAACTAACAAATGCATTAATGTGTTAATCCATTTGACACCGCCCATCTACAGTCATGAGATGCTTTATTTGGCCACACGTTTTTAAGTCAGGGCGTATGACGGATCATATCACCACCCGTTGTCCCCATTAGAAGGAGGGAAGCGTGATTTTTCCACAACGAAAAGAAACACTTTCAGCAGTAAGTGTGACTGGAAGCATGCAAAGGTGCAATTATGCGTCATCAAACAGTAGCTCGCTTCTGCAGTTCGGTGAGTTCGCAAGAATGCACTTTTTCACACCAAGAAAATGAACTATAACTTCTGGGGTGGAGTGTGAAAGCACCCAGATTCTTCATTCACGAGGAAGGGCCAGATCTCTGAGTAGAATATTGGAAGGAACAGATGTTAGGAGAAACCATAGACAGCGAGGAGGACACTGTTACCCTTGAGACAGGAGAGCAGTATGACTCCATGTCCCCCAGAACTTCCTCAAGGCAGTTTTGAGTATTCTCACGAAGACTATTCATAGAACTTGACTCGAGCAATTTTAGCTTCCATCTGTTTGCATTCACCATTGCTTGAGGTTTGACATATTTTAAGATAACTGTATAATGTAATGACTGACAAGTTCAATATTAAAATTTTATGTAGTATCTAAATTTGTAACAATTTAGACTGGTTACGGGTTTTCCTAATTTACAGTATGATCAATGCAAAAGTAGATATTTACTGATAAAATAGGGTATGACGTTTGTCAGCAAAGCTTAACCTGAAGCACTCGTGAGAGTAACAGACATGGGAACACTGGAAGAAGTTTTGAAGAAAATCAATGGTTGAACTCAGTATTCTTCACACAAATTGCAAGTCTACTTTCCCCCTGGGGTGCACTTGAAGTTTCATTTCTCAGAAAGGAAATGCAGTTGGGAAGGAAAATGTTTGGAAAATATTACTGCTTCATCTAAGCTTAAAGTATTGGATTCTTTCACAAAACTAGATTTGCATTTCCAGAAACAAATATCAATTCTTTCAAGGCAATTGAATAGTGTTGAAGTTCTATTTAAAATGAAATAATCCAATATTTAATAGAAGAAAAGAAGAGAGATCGATAGAAATAGGCCTATGCTATATAGACACATTAAAAAGATGCCAGAAAGAAAAGTCCATTGCAATTCAGTATGCAAAGTTGGGTGGGGACTGTACATTAAGTTTAAGCTGTACACTTTAGCATTAACATAACTAAAAGAGTTATTATTATAGCAGAAAATTACAAAAAATTTATACTTTGGTGTGTACTGAATGTTTTCAGAAACTTAATTTCATGATAATTGCAATTTAAATGAATATGTATTTAAAGTTCAACTAAATGCATTTAATGCAAATTTTAACTTAGAGTGCTTTTTGTGCTGCCTAAGTAAAGGGGTCATGAACTGCATTTTTTCTATGTTTAAGTAGGTTCACTTATAATGTTATTAAGATTTTTACAAACAGAAGTAATAAGCTATTATCTATCCTGTTTTGACCCTCTCTTCCAAACACCCAAGCATATGCATATTAAAATAATGTTTTTTGTTCACAGCCAGGAACAGCACATCTGCGTGGCATTGCAATCTTCTTGTAAACGGACCGAAATGAGGAAAAGAGGTGTCTTGCACTGGAGGGGGTAGTATCTGCAAACGACTGGTACGTCACTTTGTACTGTGACGTCACATACCATGGATGAACAATGAGCGGTATTTAAAGCTTGATTAAATAAATTGTTCGTATACTGGGGAGGGTGTCTTAAGCTATGAAACTTCCAGGAAGTTTTAATGGTACAAAGATCTCTTATATACCAAAAGACCAAGGGAAATTTGGTTTCACATGTCATGACCCCTTTAAGAAAGTTTTAAGTACCCATAAATGGCATTTTAATTTCATTAATATCGTATTACGGAAGTACATTAAAAAATACTTATAAAGCTACACTGTGTAACTCATTTAGTTTATTCTTAGCTAAAAACACTTAGTTCTTTCAAAAATATATGTGCTCATTAATGTATATTTACTTCAAGTAATAAAGTATTCTCGTGAGTGTATAATATGCCATTGGAAACACATACGGGTAAGGGGTTCTAATGTCAGTCGCCATGTTGCCCTCAATCTTGAATGTACATTAGCCAAAGAGGGACATACCCATTAATTCAAGCTTTGCCTTTCGCGTTTACATTTGAGTTAACACTCATGGGCGAGTTCGAACTGGAAGCCATGTTAATCTTGAACTACATTGGCCACCGTAGGAGTTAAAACGAAATCAGAATTGAGAGGAATAGAAAATAATATTCGCTGGATGGTCATATACCTTTTCACCGCTAGATGGGGGTAAAATTCACACAGTGTAGCTTTAAGAACTTAAAGTACACTGTACAATACACACCTCTTTTCCACAAGGGAATACCAGTGGAAAACATGCAAATATTGTGGTTGGTCAATTTTTATCAGTCAGACAGTCTCTTCCTGTCTGAGTGGGCAGTTCTTGGTCATAATAAGCTACAATTAAGTCTATCTATACAGCAAGACAAAATTCGAAGCTAAGGTAGACAAATTTCAAAAATATTCCTAAATTGAATGCAAACACTCTCTTACCCTCTTCCCGAGATTTTTGGATGAAGGCATCCACGCCGCTCTCTCCGTAATTCCCCTCTGACGCCACCGTGGAGACGTAATTCCAGCGCATGGCCCTGACAATATCCACCATAGCCTGTGCCTGGTAGGTGTCCGGCGGTACCACGCGGGAGAAGAAGTCATAACGGGTGTTGTCGCTCAGCTCAGGAGCCGTGGAGGCATAACTCACCTGGGGAATCTGTAGGAGGAGACAGAAACATATATCCTATTCAGAATCAGGCACTGAAGTACACAATTCCCCCAAACCCCTGCTGCTTCTGAGCTCACCTCGGACAGATTATAACACGCTCCATCATCCCAGACTACATCCCCTACCAAGCTCTCTCTTACACAGCCACAGGTGGCACACTCAAGACCGCAGGAATGAGGACAGTTCGTTCAGAAATGAGATGTGTGTGGAAAGCAACTGGTCAACAACTATCACACTTTCACAGACTAGTTTACAGGAACCCTAAAGAGACAAGAGTCTCTTAAAGGAATAGCTCGCCTCAAGTAAAATGTTCTGCTTTATTTACTCATCCTCATGTCTCTGCCAGCTATTAGGGGTTTACTTTAGGTGGAACACAAAAAGTGCATTTCTGAAGAATGTACTGGCTAGAAAACCACCAAAAATACAAAAAGCACCATAAAAGTATGATTACAGGGGTCATGTCTTTTTAAATCTTTTTTATATTGTTGTCTGAGGTCAACTTATGACGTCCGCTTGGTTTTTATATTAAAAAAAAACATCAAAATGAATAAGTAATAGGCTATTTTCTACCCTAGTTTTGAGCCCAGCTCAAAAACGCTCGGTTTTTATGGGCGTCTCGCATTGAAGACTTGGAAGTAAAAACCCACTGCTGTGAGTGGATAACAGTTTTGCATATTATAATGAGTTTCACTCTCAATTCGGTTTGTCATCCGCGAATCAGTGGGCGGGGCTAAACCGGACGCGTTGAAGTAGGCGTTGATCTTCTGCGGGGGTGGTGTTTTATCCTCTTTGACGTCATAGTTCCCCACTTTGAAAAACGAGTCGTTTGATGAGCCTGGTGTCAATAAAAGCTTTTATTGGACTAACTAGGACATTTTCAGTTCTGAAACAGGATATTCTTATAATATGATGACCTCTTAGATGTCAAAAGCTCAAGGAAAATTTGTGGCTGATATGATATTTCTAAATTTCTATATGATATGGCATGTTCATTTAAGGTCATGAAAGAAACTGACGAAACATTTCGATCTGCCCCTAGTGGCTGGCTGCAGTATAGGTTATAAAACCCACCCTCTCTATGTAATTAAATGGGATGCAAGCCAAACTAAAAAATCCAAAAGTTTTTACTAAAGATGGTTTCTGTAATTTTAGGTAGGTCTTATTCTGCTGAGGTATGTTAAAGTGTTCTTTTTTTCATAAAAGTTTGGTTTTAGTTAGTTATTTAATGTTATAAAAATGGAGTGTGTAAAGCTCTAAATGACATAAATCGCAACAACCATTTCTGGGATATTATTGTATTATATATTTTGGCTTCATTTTTCTACGGTGGAAGTGGAGACACCGTGTCTTTCTTCCAGTTTTCCAGCCAAAGTCTGACTCTGACTCATGATCACGTCAATATTTCGAGTTGGATCTTTTCATTGATCCAAATGAAAACCCTTCTCAAAACCCTCTCAATATTTCACGCACTATTTTGATTTTCGACCTCAGCTCATGTGACTTGCTAAACCGGTAGTCCACAATGGTCCACTAAAATGGAAGAAATCAGATTATCAGCTTCAGCTTCAACATGTTTGTCACACAACAAGGCTTGCAATACAACAAATCATATGGGTTATTTTTTAGATACTTGTATGGTGCTTTTGATTAATTCAAAATATTGCAAAAGTCCTTCAAAATGTCATCATCTGAGTTCAGAAGAAAAACTGAGGACATGAGCATGAGTAATTTATGACCGAAAAGGGGTGAACTAACCCCTTAAGTATCTCCCCAACTGAATCGTGTTGAGAATTCATACACGGACTACACCGAACAACAGACACACAAATCAGGCGTGATGTGAAACTTAAGCAATCACCATAAAATGGATCGCTGGTGATGCTCGGAATACATTAAGCTAATGTCACGCATAGCATAATGGATGGCTTGCACCACCAAGAATGTAATTCATACAAGTTTATTAACTTGGCTATTGTGAACATACTCTGGCTTTTAAGCCCACTCTCTGCAGACATAATACCAGCGGTATGGCTCCATTAAACGGGATCATAAATTCATCTGCGTTGAGGACAACAAAAGTCTAAACAATGACAGAACGAGAGCCTCTTTTTCAGACCCAAACAGACTGCAAGTCAGTCATCGTCCACCTTGACATAGGCTAGTACTATTTTTTTTTATAGATAATGTCTAAAAATGAGCATGAACTATATAATTTGCTATTCAATTCAGCATGTTTTAAATACCATTTTAGTAAATATTAGAACCCTGCTTATCTACACAAACACACAAAGCTGCAATTAACTCACTGTGCAACTCATATTTTTTACATTTGGTTTCAGATGGACATTGGACTTAGGAATTCATATCATTACATAATGCTGAATGTTGGCCATAAATTCCTAGTTTTGACAAATTTACCAAGCATAAAAATGCCATTTGAAAAAAATTTCAAATTACATATTTAATTATTGATTAAATCTAATTCATGAATTTAAATTAGTCAAATAATGCAAGCATCATATGCAAGCATGTCTTAAAATTGAATGTACATAATATAGTACCTTAATGAATAGCTATAAATAGATGTACAATATGCATGCTACTAGTAATGCCTCTAGGTAACAAGGGGGCTTTCTCTTCATACACGTCAGAGGAATAGCGACAGGCTGAAAAGCAGCTCTTTGCATGGTCACGCAATGCTGGCATTCAGTGAGTGAATATGATGTTGCTGTCTGTTGCACATTTAGTTCATTGGTTCAACTTCATGAGCATCTGCTGACACTATCAGCAGCGCATAACCAATCTGCATAGCGGAGAAATATTTACATTTTACATGGATGCAGATATAATGTTTATATTGGGATCCAAACATCTGACACAACATTGAAAAATCTGGGATTTAAACCTGAAAAGTTTTAGGATTTAAAAAAAAAAAATAAAGCAAAGAATTGTTATGACATAAAACTAAGAAATATTTAAAGATTCACACTATTTAGGTAATCAAAAGGCAAATTTATGGCATTAACAATGTGAAATCCATCTTTTAAATTCCAAGGTTTAAGTTTTGTTAGGCAAGACATCTCAACAAGCACTGCCAACACAGCGTTGCAGAAAAACAAATGTAATCTCTAAAAATGATAACCAAATGACTGCCTCTTAGTTAGTAGGAAATTTAATTTAAAAATTACAGTTTTTTTACAGAAAATATGAATCTGCTCTTTTCTCACTATCTTGTGATTTATCTTTATCTTTCTAAAAATTGCATTGTATGGGAAATACCCACACCTGCAGAGGGAGCATGTCTTCCATAAGGACCACACACACACACCTGCACAAGAAACAGAGCTGTAGTGTACACCAAAAGAGGATTGGCACTGTACCAAAATTTCAAGTTGCCACCAAAACCAGTAGAATTTTATATGATTCTTAATAGTACCACAGCAGAAACGAATATGCTCCTGACCACAGCCCTTTATTTATAATAATTACATATTAACGCAAATACTAACAAATTCAGTTAAAACAATGGAATTTAGTCTTCGAAATTTTCTTCAATGTAGTAGCAAATCAAATAAAGACTGAAGCAAAAAACAGTGCTTTAATATTGTTTTTCAAAAATCTAAATCGAAACACCCAAATAAATATTGAATAAAAAGGTAATAGTAATAAAAAGCCAAAGTGAATGTACAAAGTATTGAATGCCCTTTCTCTGCAGAACAAAAAAAAAATGTATAAGAAGTAAACATTTACATAAAAAAAGGCCCACAAGAAGATCTGCGACACTGATATATTTGCTGCAGAGATATGCTTAAATATACGTATACAAATTCTGTCAGGGCCAATAACTTAAAGCATTACTCAACAGAGAAGAAGCTAACTCACAAGGCATTGAATGTGACAAGCACGGATGGACGTGTGTACACAAAGTAATGAAGACTCAAAATATTGCAGAGATTTTCTGACTGACACTGGATGACACAAAGACATTTTCAGAGCTGTTTTTTTTCCACAGCTGAAAAAACAGCTGTAAAACTATAATATCTACATTAGGGTTTAAGAAAAACATTTGTCAGCAATGAAAAAATCTTGTTTATATGCCGGATTTGATCCTATAAACCTTGGCATTGCTGAATTATTTGTAAATGTCGTTGAAATGGTTCAAGCCACCCTGCTGATTTCTCCAATAAAGATTTATTTAATATTCCATGCTGAAACATGGGGACAGAAAGAGGACTGTGATGAATCTCTTTTCTTTGTTTCCAAACCTCCGAGGAGTTCTTGAGGAGAGAACCAAAGGTTACAGCTGTTGCTTCTCCTAGCATGTGCATGTCAGATGTAATTTAAAATAAGATTTATTAAACATACGTTCTAGGTGAAGGGCACCTAATCATAGGCGGCAGCTTTGTATGAAATTAATGTGACTATTGCTATGCATTGCTGCAAGCCATGTGCGTATAAACACGAGTTTGCATAATTATGTTTGACTGGTTAAAGCAAAGGTCAGAAGTAGCATTTCTCTGATAAATAGTCATTTGCGAGGTGCGTTTAAATTAAGTATATCAAAAGCAATTATTTTATTGTCATTAGACAGAGAGAATGACTTATATAAATTATAACATCTAAATACTACGGTTTCAAGCGTCAATGAATGAGCAAAATGCAAAGAATATTCTATTTGCATCAGGTGCCGATGGCATCGGGCGAACCAGAAGAGGTTTGTGGACAAACTCATTTGAAACAAATATCCTTCTTCCATATCTAACGGCTTCTCAACTGGTATCAGCTGTTGTTTACACTGATAGTCAATGTAATTTTCACATCTGTTACTGTCAGCTGAGCGGGGCAGCAAATGGCTGAGCTGTGAGAACAGAATGACAGAAAACGCTGCGTAATTATTGAAGAAAACAGATTGGGACACATTCTAGCCAGGCAAATAGTGTTACAGTCTAGCCATTCAATTTTCAGTGAATATTTGCCCGAATAATTAGGTCGAGAAGCATTGGTCTAAATATATACTGCATTTTGTCATTATATTTTGACATGAGCATGAGAGTTGTGATGTGTTCTAACTTCTAAGTAGGGATGGGCAACGATTAATCGCATCCAAAATAAAACTTTTTATTTACATAATATATGTTTGTGTAGTGTGTATAATTCATTTGTATATATAAATACCCACACATGCATATATATTTAAGAAATGTGTGCATGTATATATTTTATATATATTTATTCACAATTAATATTATATATAAATATAAATATTTGATATATTAACATATTTTTCTTAAATATATATTATTTTGTATATATAAAAACCCACACATGCATGTATATATTTAAGAAAAATATGTTAATATATCAAATATTTATATTTATATATAATATTAATTGTGAATAAATATATATAAAATATATACATGCACACATTTCTTAAATATATATGCATGTGTGGGTTTTTATATATACAAAATAATTATACACACACTACACACATATATTATGTAAACACAAACTTTTATTTTGGATGCGATTAATCGTTGCCCATCCCTAGTTCTAAGGCATCAAGAAGCTACACCTTATTTCTCAATCACTGGATCCCAAATGTTTTACTTATTTTTGATGACACACAATCAATGACTCCTTAGCCATCCTGAATGACAAGCCCATTCACAATACAGCAGCATCTATGGTGCTCACAGAGGCGTTTAGTAACTCAATCTACCTATTTTGAAGGCCGGGAGCTAATTGAGAAATCTGCTGGTGCATTGGCCAAACTTCCCTTAGTCTGACAGTGTGACAAACTGTTCTGCCATCAGAGACAATGCCTCTCTACTTCCATTCACAAATGGATTACTTGGTCTACAAGCCTAGATTTTATCAGACATAAAAATAAAAAAATAAAATGTATAAATATCAATAATACTATATTGTAACTAAAACAATCATGTATATATATATATATATTTTTTTTTTTCTTTTTTTTTTCCAGACATTCATACTTAGGAAATTAGGGAATACAAATATATTTAAATGTTTTAGAGATGCTGTTAGTAGCAAGCGCATATTGTACATTTCAGCTCATTACCAAACATATAAGAATATGTAGCTATTTGTTCGTAATGTTTTTTTCGAAATTTTGTGAGATCAGGCCGGACAAACAGCCTTTGACATCGACAACCATATAGGAAGTGTTCTCTCCACTCTTAAATGCACAATTATATGGTTTGTTGCACTTAATCACTTACGTTTAGCTTTGTTTTGACCTTATCAGAACATACATGAATCACCAGTTGAGAACCACCAGTGCTTCTGTGCAATTCTGAAAAGCTTCCTCCAACAGGCATCCATATGGGCTGAAAATCTGTATAAAACAATAAGTGTTTGCATGAAATGGCAGAGCCTTAAAAAAAAAAAATCAGCATGTCACGCATGAGGAGTCGCGATATTCGAATAGTCGAATACTCGATCTGCGTTCAAAATTCAATTATAAAATTGCGTTTTCGATATCATTATATTTTCGCGCAATTCCAATGTGTCATAATTGACAGCTCAATTTACAAATGAATCACTATTTTGAGTCGATTCTGTTCAAAGACTCAAACAAGTTGGCATATCTGTCTAAATTGGTTTGCGAATCAGTTTGAATGATCTGTTCAGTTTCATGCATGCACTGGATCTGAAGCGCTTTAATTCACACTCGATTCGGAATCGTAACAGGAAGATTTAAGAACATCAAGAGCATTGAATGAAGTGGCCGTGGACCTACAGTTTAGTCTAGTGAAAGCAAATCTGCAAGTTTACGCATAATTTTTACCAGCGGTTTTACAGATTATTAAGCGACGTTAGCACCACTACAAGTATAATGACATTATCCGTTTATTGGACAAATTCATTCATTTATAGGCTAAATAAAATAAGCTACCATTGTCCACAGTTTATGAAATGAACACCCACCATCCCGCGGTAATGTTTGTGTATTGAGCAGTGGCATCACACAAATAGTTTTGGATTGAAACTAATTTGTTTAAAAAGTAGGCTATAGAAGTAACAAGGCAGGTTCACATAAAACCATTATGACATATGACATTACTTTTTTTATCGAGCATCTGGTTTGGCGATGCAAAAACGGACTGTTGTGCGTATTGTTTTTTTGGTAACGCTTCCTTTTACAGTACAGTACTTACAGCATACTTACAGTGTACTTACCTAGAAAGTACTGGCTAATAAGGTAAGTACATGGAACAGGGTTAGTACTATTTATTACCCAGTAATTGTAGTTACTAAAATAAGTACATAGTATTTACATGGGTAACTGGACTGTAAAAGGAAGTGTTACCGTTTTTTTCTATGTTGTTTTTCTATGCAATAACCGGTATGTTGAAAAAACGACGAAAACATGTTACTTGTTCAATTAATAAACAGTTTGTTTGATGACAAATCACTAAAGATGAAATTGACCTTAGGCCTCTCTTTCTGTCATTGTGAGTGTGCGTTTTTTTGGGGGGGATTTTCGAACGATTATCGTCTTTCGCTCCCCGATTTTCAAATGGCATTTTTGGCAGAAATCCACATCCCTATTAAGCATCACGCAAAAAGTCGGTTCATTAATAAGCAGATCTTGCTCTATAGCACTGACTCACCGTGAATAATATTTCCCAGCATGCCTCAGATATTTATTTAATATCTCCATCACTCAGTCCTGACCTTTGTAGATTAAGTGTTCTTTTCCACACTGGAAAATGGCATCTAGTCATCCTTATCTCTTTTAGCATCTCTGGTCTCATGGGAATTCTGTCACCATGGCGTTTCCTTATGGCATTTCCTTGGTCCATCAATTATTATACGATTCATTTTCGGACCGAACTCCCGATGCTTGACTGAGCAGATCCTTCTATATACTGTATTTCTACAGTAATGAGGCTCTCGTGTAGCACAGCCCTGGGTAATTCAGGCGGACGAAGTGATGAATTGGAAATTGGGAATATCATTTGGAAAAGGTCAAACTTCTGATCAGAGGTAAAATGTATGCGTTAGGAAGGGCCTCTGGTTGGAAAGGTACAGCGAGGCTTTGTCAGTTCATTATCTTCTTCGAGCTGATCAACATGTCACTTGTTAAAGTTGACAGCATGAGAGGAGCTTATCGAAGTGAAGGTTTAAAGAAGGCTTTCGGATATAGGCACTGCAGGGTTGCTGAAACCAAGCAATCAAAACAGAATCGACTCATCATCATTTTGTTTTTCCAAGACCTCTTAAAGATATAGGATATCTATTCCTGATGATAGATACATGAGAGGTTAAGTTCCTGTTATTTGGGAGCATAAATATAATAAAGTAATCCTTATTTCCAATATTTATTATATTCTGAGCATGTTTGCTTATATTGTCTGGGTCATTTTTGGAGAAACCCCTAGTACAGCGCATTAGGCCCTAATATTGTAGAAAAGCTGCCTTGAGTTTTAATCGCCTTAAACAAATTGCCATTTTTTCACTGTTTGAACCAGTTGGGCTGGAAATTTCCAATCACACCCACCCTCTGTTTAAAGAACATTAATCATGAAATGAGAGACATATTCAACAACGACATGTTAATCAGCACTGTCAGTGAGAAATGTCAAATCATCCACACAGAGTTTAGAGACCATCTATGAGTGAAGGTTTTATAGTCGGCTACACTGAAGAAATTAATAAGATCCTGGAGGAACAGTCAACATGATAGCACCCTGAAGGATCGATAGATAGCCTAACAATGGCTTACAGAAACACTTGTTAACTCTTGGTCTGTTTTCCCTGCTTTCATTTAAGGAAACATCTCATTTAATTGAAGTGAAAGCATAATGGAAATCAGCATGTAAAACAACAACTTGACTGTGCTACAATGAATAACACCCATAAGAATCTGACTTCATATAGCTCATCTGAATCTGCATTTTACAACTGTAGTACAATTTGTTGCCACAACCCTTTGATAAATAGGTTGCCAGTGGAGGCAATAAAAGCTGCCATTAACAATATGTGTGGGATAAACCAAGGGCCCTTTGATTTCCACGATGCGGAAACGCGGAATCCAGTTATAAAAGTGGAATTTACTGTATAACGTGGAATTTCACCGAATTTGTACATTTTTTGAATGAATAAATAAAAAGCAGGTCAGCGCACTTAAATCAAATCGTGATATAGACTAGTGTCTGTGATTATTAAACCACAAAAAGACTATTTAACAATAAACCCTGCAGATTTTGTGCCTGTGTGAATGAATGGAGCAGATGCAAGGTTTAATAATAACACTTAGAGCAATAATAACATTGCATTGAAATGAAATGAACACAATCCTTTTTAAGGACTATTCACAATTTTTCTTCCACGTTTTAATTTAACAGTAAAGCTCTGCTGTGCAGCACTTTGTTTGACAAAAAGTGTTTAATTTCATATAATTAGATGACCAATTAAATGTTAAATGTTTTATGCCTTCATTATACTGCCATAATTCAATGATTTGATATGCTTTTTGATTATTAAAAAGTAATTAAACCATTAAAATGGAATCCATAAAACTTAAAACAGAAAAAAAATGAATTTGTTAAAAAATAAAATAAAACGTATTTCATAGGGCCGTGAAGATGTAATTTTTGCTAAACCTTCAATAAATTGCAGTTAAATTATACAATTTCTATAAATTTATTTTTTAAATTTATAAAATATAAAAGCTTCCCGTGCGCCTATTTGAAATAACGACCTCGAGTGTGCAAAAGACGCGATACGTGAACTGGAGCTTGACATCGCTTCTGTTCTGTGAGTGGCTCATTCTCAGCAAGCAGGGGCGCCATTGCCAATAATTGAATCGAAAAAATAAAAATTTGAAAACTTTCGCGGCAGAGAGGATGCAGTTTTTTTTAACTGCTCGTGCCGTCCCCCATGTGACATAAAGAAATGCCGCCCCGGACGACTGCCCGGTTCGCTCGTGCCTAAAACCGCTACTGGGGCATATAAACCCAATGTTAGAGAATTCCTCAATGACACTGCATTGCTATCTTTCTCAGATGGATAAAGGCATAAATTATAAATGCTCACAAGCGGCATCAATTATTCAGTTGCCTCGATGCTCTAGAGCTCTCAGTGGCTGATGTCGGTGAAATATTGGCAAGAGAAAATACCACCTGCTTAATTATGGTGATTAGCATTGGGGGCCATCTCAGCCTGTCTAAACCATATATTCTAACTTATCTATTTGACTGCAAATTGAACCACTCTAGATGACGCATTAATAGCATGATCGTTGCTGATCTATTTGTTGCTGGGTCAAATCTTCCCTTGAAATGACTTAATGTTGGTGTAATAGCATATCACCACTGTCATTTAAAAAAATACACAGCAAAATCTAATGAAATAAATATCCCAGCTGCAGTGTGGTTTAACCAATTATAATGGAAATTTTAACATACAACGCATTAAGCAATATTTAATGCACAAAGAATACTTTAAATGCACAAAGGCTATGAATAGGAAGCTACTATTACTATATTACTATTACTGTATCCCACAATGCAATGCACTTAACTTCATTGCAATTGTCAGCAGAGAGTTTTAAACATCTTTAATTTTTTTAAACTTTATGAGGTCACATAAGGTTACAACAATGTACCATTCTACTAGCAAACTAAAATTTGAGCAGCAAATCAGCATATAAGAATGATTTCTGAAACATCAATGGAAAATGTGACTGGAAAATGTGTCCAATCAACAGGGGATATTTTAAATATTTATATAAATTGTAAATATATTTCACAATATTCCTATTTTTACCATTTGTATGATACAATAAATGCAGCCTTGTTTTTTTTTTTTTCCTTAAAAACCCATTAAATAATGTTTTAAACTTTTGACCGGTATAGTATACAGTTTATCTTGGCTTTCCTAGCTGACTGCTATATACAAACATTGTAATGTAGTTATAAATGAACAATTTCTTTGGATGTAGCCACTCATATTATTAAGGCACTCTCCCTCATTACCACAAATCATCTGAGAGAGCTGAATGTCTGTTGAAATACTGCAGCCACTAGATTGCCCTCCAGAGTCCAGTAGTCATATTTTCTTTACAGTTGTTTCAGGCCACCTTCACATTCTTGACCTCTGGATGGGTAATTAAATCTGTGCCTCCACAGCTAGCCATTTCCCCTGGTTTCTGCACTTTGGTACAGAACAGTTATTATCATTCATAGAAGGTCACGCCACCCCAGACATTTCCACAGCGAAAAGCAAAAGACTGACCAATGTGCTGAATTCATCATTGTTTTTATTGTTTTCCTGTCACAGACCTTTACATACAGTAATATGCCTTTATGCCTTTATCTCGCAGTGAGTCCTCCATCCATTTATCCCACAGTGATTTTTGCCTTCTTTACAAACATATGCAAAATGTGGAGCCCACAACAAAATGAAGTCTGTTAATTTAACACATTAATTTAATCCAAGACCTGATAATAATGTAAATTAACGGGATAGTTCTCTTTGAAATTAATTTTTGGTATGTTTTAGCTTACCTCAAGGGCATCCAAGATGTAGGCGTCTTTGTTTCCACAGTATTTTCAATTTTGATATTTTTAGGTCAAACCGTTCTTGTCTTCTTTTTTAATTATAAAAAAACATTCTCGTCTGTCAGTCATATAATGCAGGTCTATGGTCACCACCTCAAAGAGCATGCACAGAGAAGTCCAAATTAAACATGATTTAATGACTCGTAAATGTAAGTACACATTGATGGCCTAAGACACGAAACGAGCGGTTTGTGTGAGAAAACGAACAGTATTATCGTTTTTACCTCTTGTAACCACACCCACGTCCAAGTGACCTGAAGGCACGGGTAATATGACCGGCATTTGTCCCGGGATTGTTTGATTTCGGTTCATTCACACTGCCAGTGAATTTGCCGGGATCTGTGAGTGCGTTCACACATAACCCGTAAAAATCTTGGGAAGACACATGACGTCAGGATGAGACGTATAACGGACGCGTCGAAAACATGTACACGCTCATACCGTTCCACAAAGCTGGTGAACGATCTCAGCTTCAGTACGGATAGTGAGGCTCCTGGTCTCTGCTTCGCTCCAGTTTGCAGGTATTTGTTCGTCCTTTCTTTGTTGACAGAGTTGCACGAGCGTCATCACTATGACACACCCTTTACGGCATTGGTCCTGGCTTTTGTTCACACAACGAACGTTCCGGGACTGATCCCGGCAATGTTACAAGGTCCCCAACCCGGGATCAGTCCCGGTATCAATCCCGGGTCGTGTTTGCGTTCACACAGAAGGCGTTCTGGCAATTTTCCAGGATCAACGCGCTGTGTGAAAGGGGCTAAAGACACCTACATCTTGGATGCCCTTGAGGTAAGCTAAAATATATCAAAAAGAAATTTCAAAGTGAACTATCCCTTTAATTAAAGAAAATACAGTATGTGAATTCCAAAGATGTTTTCATCCGCACAATACTATAATATCAATATTTTGCAAGCCACCAAATGAAGAAAACTCAAAAAACGCCCATGCAATTAACTAGATTGGAAATTATAATTGATTAACAGCCCTAGTAAAAACAATACGTGTCATAAGGAAATCATAAATGAACTCAAGATGAAAACAACATTCACAAAAGCCCTTTTGCTCTGCCAAACTGAGACACGTTTATATCTCAGCACGGCATTAAGTGCTAAAATGCCCCTCTAAATGTCAACAGCAGCATAAATACACGCGCATTTGCAAACACAGGCACATTGTTTTCGGTTTTGTCAGGCATTTCTGGAGCGCTGCTCCGGAACGTTTTTCTCTGCGTGTTTGTGTAGCTAAAAAACCGTGTGTGTTCTTCCTGCAAATCTATATGGAGCCGGATGGCGATCGACTCCGAGTCAGCAGATCAGCGTTGACTTTATCACTAGAGAGAGGGCAGCTGGCCCATCAGGAAGAATGACAGTTCACAAGTCGCCGGAGGGGGTAAGCGCCTGCTCTTAACAGTCAGCCTGCGAGGCTTCGACACAGTGTCACAGATCACTCCGAGCTCCTCTTCTGCCCCTGATTCATCAGCACTCAAACAACCACACAACAAGTAATGATAGATGGCAGTTGTTGAAAGGGAGCTAAACTGTTGGCTTATTTGCTCTTGTGACAGCAGAAATGAATATAGGTGCTCAGAAAAGTCACAGCTCTTAAGTAATTCATAACAATCAAGAGTACGGTGAAGCAGAATCTGTAATTTGTCATGCATTAACAGCGCTCCTTTGTCACAGTGAAAGCGTTGCGTTGTCGCTGGCTTATCACTGTTATCACAAAAACTACAGTATTTACGGTTGGCTCTAGTTGGCGGGTGCAATGTTCAGATGCTGGAGCTGATAAATGATCTTTGTTATGCCAATATTCCAAGCACTGCTAACTGCACACAGGGCAAAGGGACTGGGCAAGCAGCTACTTTACAGAGTTTATCAACTGCAGAGGAATATATGGCAGTGCTTTTTAGAAATTCAAAAATCATAATTCAGCCCTCGGTATATTCATTAAGAGCTGAAAGCACTTTTTTACTCGGAACTTTAGATTTCCATAAGCTCATTAGTGATCATGTTCCTGCTACGGATCAGCAGGGTTGGGGCAAGTCGTTATTATGTAACAGCAAGGCTACGCTGTTTAAATAGGAATATTTTAATTAATAATGCCTTTGTGCGCAAACTCATTCAAATTCTAGGAGTGAATGAATACTCTAAATCTTGTTACACCCAGAATGAGAGTAGAAATATATGTAGGTTATGGTCCAACTTTTCCTTTCCCTAAAATAACTTGAATATTTTAATATTCCATTGCTTATGGTCTGCGTTCCACCCAATGAATATTTTATGTAAAAATGCATTTAAACGCGAAAGACCTAGGTGTCCGGGCCCAAGGTATTTATTAATAAATAAAATCACACTGCATTATATAAAGTGATCAAAAATGTAACAAAAGTGATTCCACGTGTTGATACGGTAATGGATTTCATGGTGTTTGAAATATTTTAAGCATCAGGTCTTTGACTTGCTTTTAAAGATTTAGTTTTCTTAGTCTCAAGAAAGGAAGGAAAAAACAGAGCATTTCACACTTTTATTTATGCATTGTCCCACGAGACAAGATGCAATGTCTTAGCAATTCTGTTGTCATGGCATTGCTTCTGTACTGATCATAAGTTTATTCTCGATTTAAAGGGATACTTCACCCTGACATCACAAATCCGTCATCATTTCATTCCAAAAAACATTTAACTCTTCCATCACACAAAAGGAGAAATTGTGAGGACTGGAGCTTGCAAGTCTAAAGCCATACAATACGAGACGATTTTTTGTGCCATAGCTTCAAATCACAAATGAGACTAATCTGATTCTCAGGTTCAACTCACAGACTCAATGATTAATTTGCAGCAGCCAGCAGCTAAAGAAAGATTATCAGTCTGCTCTTCATGCAAAGCTATCATAATTAAATGCATAATAAATGTGCCATCACATGTTTTAGTGCACATGCACTAAAATGATGAATCCATAAATTTAGCTTGAACTGTTTCTTCAGACTCAGGCCTCTTGATAGTCATACTATCAATCATCAAAATTGTTAGACAAGTAAAAGCAAGAATGAGGCTGCTTCCAATTTCAGATGCAATTCAAGGGTCAACTGCAGTTCAAATACATCCAGCGATAGACCTTCTCAGGAATGGGAACCATCGTTGGTTTAAATTACTAAAATCGACATTTGGAATTGGAGCTTTCTATTGGCACGTCCCAATCTCCTAAATGACACATCAGAATTGTTGAGCCTAAAGCCATTATGTTGCAATGTTTATACAATACATTGACAATAGGTTCAACAACACAAGCTGCTGCTTGCCATGCATGCATCAAGTGTGCCGCACAAGTCCTAAAAAGGGATGGCAAAATGTTTCGATCACTCCAAGGTTGCTAAATGCAGAATAGCTCATAAACCCTGTCCTCTCCATATAATCTAAAGGACTTGAGACAAAGTAAAACAAATTAAACCTCAAATATTTTTTCTATTTCTGTCATTTTATTCTGTCATTGATTTCTGAAAACGACTGTTCATGTAGTGTGGAATATAGCTCTAAGGGAATGAAAACATCCTCCAAAGATTTATAACTGAAAGTGCACCGTATATAAAGTTATTGTCTTTCAAAAGTGAGAGTCGACTCTGAGTCTATGAAATGAATTGTTTTTGAAAGGAGTCATTAGCTGTTTCGTAGTGACGTTGATACAAAACATTAGCTCATTGGCAGCTCCCAACAACTGCGCACGCAGACGGAAGTGTGTAAACTTGAAGTCTAGAACACATTCAAAAACTTCAGCTGAATAGCGTCATGTCGAGAAGACGCTGTGTTCTACATTGCAAAGACAGTTCAGCCACTTGTTTTCATTGCCCAGAGACGAGCATGTGAAGAATCAGTGGTTAGAGTTCATATTTGCAATGATACCACAACAGTATAGCCCGAACCTTGTGTTCTCATCATTTTAGTGGCGAATCATTCAAAAACATAAATTAATTAAAATGTGGATTCGCAAGCCGGTTGTTCCCGAAGGAGGGCTCAGTATCCAGTTTATATGGATCAGGTTCGTCGTCCTCCGAATCACAATCTGTAAGTATTATTAATAATGTTTTCTGTTATGTTTTCTGTAGCATGCACAATATAGTTATATTGTGTTGTGTACACTCCGCGCAGCTTCTAAGTGGGGTAAAGTTAGTTTTGTTTTTGATATTCACCAGACATTCTTTGAAAAATGGCAATTACCTCCTAAACGACCTTGCCAAATATGACTTCGCTCTATATAATAAGCACTGCCCCTCAAAAGCCGCCGCAATGCGAGTTTCGCCGGGAAAGCTCACTCTTGACGGAGACGCGAGTAAGGGACCGTGTGGAAAGTGCACTTTTTCTGACATGTTTGTTCAAACACTATATACAATTTTCAACACTTGACAAGCTATAACCCATTAATGGTGATTGGCGTTCTGTTTCCGACAATCTCTGCCTATGGTTTACCAATAACAACTGACTGGGTCATTTGACCAATCGCCGCAGATTCGCGTCACTCAAAGGAGGTGTTTGGGAAAAGGAATCGTCGAACAAATCATTTGGGAGTCGTTGAGCAAATCAGGTAAAAATAAATGCATATTGTAAGACAAATAAAGCATTTATCCTTGCATGCACGTTAAATTGTTTTTGGGAACTCCCAAAACAAAAATAGGAACATTTCAAATGCTATGATAGGGGCTCTTTAAACAACGTAGAGCAGGATGTGAAAATGATAACTGCGTCAGGCTGAAACTAGCAAAAAACACTCTACAAGAGTGAAGGAAAAGAGTGAAGGTGCATTGTTCATATTTTTGTACAGTCTTTGGTATGCATTCACACCAGCAAATAACACAATTGGAACAAATAAATCTGGATTCAATGTGAATTGACTACCATTTGCAGAGGAGTCTAATTGAATTGGCAATTAACTTAACTTTAAAATTTAATTTGAGATGAAAAACTAATATACAAAATTGCAAAGACATGACACTGGCCCAAATCTCTCTCTGGAAATAGTGAGTGCAGTCAGTCAGTCTGTCCAGAGGGAACACGGACCTTATTGTGCAGTAATGCACTCCTAATTCACTCTTTTGCTTAAAGGCCCACAAAGATGGTCCAGACACAACAAGACGACAAACCCATAGGGCTCCAAAGTAAAGCTCTGAAAACATAAAAGCATATTTTAAATATAAAACATAACATCCAAATTGTAGCTCTTGTAACTCAGCAGAAAAAAACCCTTTCAAGTTTAGACAAAAATGTAAAAAATAAAAAAAAAATAAAAATGTTTTGTTTCCATGAGCTCTTTCAAGACCTTTATTTGTGTCGGTGATGCTAGTCTGATACTCCATTAGTATAAAGTTGTTGTTTTTTTCAATACACGCTCCAATGCGAAATCTCCGTACACTCTAAAATCTTGCCTCCAGCGTGTAGCGGCTTTAAAGGCAAATAGAACAGTCAAAAAAGCAAGAGGTTATCAGATTGTGATGTAACTTAATAATAAACTCAACACCCAGTGGCCGGCATTTCCTGTTACACTGCCTGCAACCATTGATTTGTCTCTCAGGTTGCCATTTCAATTAGATACTGTATAGACTCCCCTCTCCCAGGGCAGTGGATTCAGTATTGCTCTCATTGTGTCTTACTCATTCAACTGAAATATGCTGGTCTGTGCAGAAAATTGTTTGTGTCTACATCTAGAAGTCCTAAAGCACGGCTGATAGCAACATAACTGTCTTCAAGGTGATTAAGGCTAAAATATGGGGCAAACACACTCGTGTTCAGTTGCCTCGCAGCCTATCCCGGAATAATTGTGCTTAATATATATTTATATCGATATCGATCCTACACTATAGTGGGAAAATAATTGGTCACACTTGTTAAACACCAGCAAGACAATTTCTTGTCACAGCTTTCACTCTCACAGTCGATCAATATCATGTTTGAACTTCATGAAGCAGTTACAGCTGTCATCTGAATCTGGCAGGTGACTTGATGTGTATATATAATCCATATTAAATTTGGCTTCACTCTCAGCTGATCAGTCCCAACTAGGTACTTCTAATGTCTCTGACCTTTGCATGCATGGAATATCTTGAATGGATAATGATTTGTATTGCTTGTGCTTGTTTTGTTACATCTGACCTCTTTCCTTGCTGAGTTTCGGTATATTTGTGCTAATTACAGTATTTACCTAAACAAATCAGAGATGAATGTGCAAACTCAAAAATGTGAATAAAACAGATCAATGCACCAAAATAAGAAAAACTGATTTGCATAACCCTGTTGGCCTCGTTAAACGCTTTCAAAATCTTTCTTTTCCCTCTTAAGACGGTTACAATAAATGATTAAAAAATGCAACACTAGCACCCTTGTGAGCAAGAAATGTATATGAGCTCTTTTGCTGAGGTTGCCTTTTGTGATATTGGTGGAGAGTATATACTGTATATTAAATATTTTAGAATTACAATTTAAACAAACATACAATTATATTCATCATTTTGAATTTTAGTTATAACAAAAACGTTTTTTTTTAAATATTGTAAAAGTTTACATTTTAAAGTCCAAGGCTCCTGAAAAAAATAATTTCCACAAAAAACTAAGCAGCAAAAAATAACATTGACATTTGATTTCATTTTTAACATTGATAATAAGAAACAACATTAATAATTGAGCATGAATAATATATATTATGAATAATAATCAGATATTAATAACTGAGCAGCAAATCAGCATATTAGACACTGACGACTGGAATAATGCTGAAATTATTATTGTAGTATATTATTATAGAATTTAAAAGAATATAAATGTAAATGATATTATTACAACATAAAAGACAATTCAATTAACAAAAAAAAAAATTACGATGCGCGTCAATCACGCAGCCCTACAGTAACTTTGGTGCAGATGAAATACTATAAAACCATGACTTCAATCAGTCAGGACATAAGATGGAATGTTGTCATCAAAATTTGGAGTAATTCACCAAGGGTCACATTACACAGCGGTAATCCTGTGCAGTGGGAATACTAGAGACATGGAGAATGGAGATTGCTATTATTAATGCTGGTCTACCTGACAAGGCACATTAGCACACTGGTGTGTGTCTGCGTGTGTGAATTAGGGTTCTGTAAAATGAATTCTTCGTTTGACTGCCCTGCTGAGTCCCAGAGCAGGTCCCTACAATTATTAAGGGACCCAGGTCACATTAAAGGGAACATAGATCTTTTAATCCTTTGTTAAGCCTATTTCCAAGCTCAATTAGTAATCGACGTTAGAAAGTAACACTGGCATAGTGAGACTGCAAGTGGTAAGTGTATCAAATACGATTGTATCAACATTTACAGGACAGAAAGAACATCAATTAATGAGAGTTTTGGCAAAGCTCCTTGAGAACGACAACCTCCCATCTGCACTAATTAGCCCATCTACTTTGTTCATGAAAAAAGTACGTCATCTGCTTCCTTGCCCTCCATTTCGGTTACTCCCATTGCCATTTTAGCAATTGTCCGTGTCATTTACTTCAATCTTCTTGTCACCATTTCAGTGGCCCAACTAATCAAATTTTTCCCAATTTCCTTGCCACCGCCTGCCATTTTTCCGGGGGCAGGTCAGATCCACCTCTAATCCGCGCTGTCTACTTGAAGGTCATGAAACACTAAAACCTGTTTTCAAGACGTTAACTGACGCGTACGTGCTACGCATGGTAAAAGACAACGGCAGCCTGCATTATTTTTTTTAACTACCTCAGTTTTCAAAGTGACTCATTCGTTCAAGTGACCATCGTGTGCACTTCACTAATGGCCCTTCAAATAGCATCCACTTCCCACAATGCCCTTCAAGGGAGGGAAAAAATGTCATTTGGAATTCGTCCTTGATGACTTGAGGATTTGATCCCCTTGGGACGTTGGGACTTTGCGTGTAAGATTAGAAGACACTGTCACATCTTCCAGTTGTAGCCAATCACATAATTTTCATAATTAAGCAGTACTTCAATGTGGCTATTAATATTAATAAGAGATGTCTTGTAGTTGAAAAGGTTATTGAATCTTTGTTATCTAAGATTAATTTATATTATTTTTTAATTCAAATAAATGTAAATATATTGAAATAAACTAAAAATAAAAATAAACAAATTCACATTGCCACTTAAACTTCATTTTTAGCCTTATATATAGAACTAGAATATACATTTTACCATATAACACACAATTTAAAGACGTGTAAGTTCTGCTGGATATGATAGCTTAGAAGGCTAACTAATTAGCATGTTAGTCATCGGAAATGTGTGACCAAAGAGTCAAGGTTGAGCTGGTTAGAATTCGGGATGCTCCGATCCGATATTTGTATAAAAAATAATAAATAAAATTCTATAAATAAATAATAAATTAATTAAAAACTTAAAAGCTTTTGCGTTGCTGCTGTGCTGTGTGCAGTGTATGACATCATACACTAGCAACATGAACAGCAAACAGCATGGAGCAAGCCAAAACATCTGTGATTTGGAGGTATTTCACAATAGTAATGCCAACAAGTTCCAACGCGGTTTGCAGTATGGTGCAGTACCACCTACGTCACTCCAAATTTAACGAGTCATATTTATGACTGATCTCGCCCGGTATGGCCGCCCAAACTGCCCATTTGAATGAGAGAGAGAGAAAGAGATAATTTTAGGCTCCAATCCTTATTTGTTACGCCCAGTTTTCTTTTATCCATTATTATCTGCCCCAGACTTGCCCCAATTTGCCTTTCATGATATTTACTGTATATCTATATATTTACACACTGGCCATCAGAGATTTACATTTAATCATGGGAAATGTGAAACGTAATAGGTATTATTAAAAAAAAAAAAAAAAAAAAATCAAATGTATGATTTTGGTGGTTATTTGCTCTGACAAGGTAGCGTTGTTAGCTAGTTAAGTAGCTAACAGCTAGTAGCCCCTCCATTCGCATGCTTGTTTGTTTTCCTCGTCTCGTCTTATTTTTGTTTGTTTTTCCGCACAAAAAGTGTTCTCGTCGCTTGATAAAGTCAAGATTGAGCCACTGAAGTCATTTGGATTATTTTAACAATGTCATTAATAGCTTTGAGGCCGGCAAGTTTCAATTCCTCAAGAAGCCTATGGACTAGTATGGAGGAGTGATCCAGCTCTCAGATTTCATCAAAAATATCTTAACTTGTGTTCCGAAGATGAACAAAGGTCTTGCGGGGTTGGAACAACATGATGGTGAGTAAATACTGACATAATTTTCATTTTTGGGTGAACTAACCCTTTAAAAGAAATATCTGACAAGTCTCCAATGTGGTCGCTACTTACATCTCATTAACCTTGTTCACAGCAGCACCATCTTTGGTTGTACTGTTGTTTTATGCATTTTTGGATTGTTCTGCTGACGAAACACTGCAAACATATCTTTCAGAGAAATTTCACAACAGGAGTTGTGTAAAATTATACGAGATCTAGGAGCTTTATGTAGCTTTTTAAAGTGGATGCCATTGAAAACACAGTAAGTCTATACCTCAAAACCTCGCTTTCATACTCATCATGGCGCTGCTCTGAATGAGGTATTTATTATCTACAAACTCTTGTGATACCAAGGGAACAAATGACACAATTGTATTAATTTCAAAAGAGCTCTTATCAGCCCCACCACAGTGGAAAAAGAAACCATATCCGTACCGGCTAAACCGGATCGGCACGGAATGGAATCGTTAAGCAATGAGAATGGTTTGGCCCGGCTAAATGGAATAAAAGAGCGGCTAAAGGTTGTTTCCATGCCAACAGTAAGCACTTTCTAGACATTTGAAATGTCTGACAAAGTTGTACGAAACTATAACATATATCAGAAATCACTTCCTGTCTCTGCCTGTAGTTGCCTTGCCAGACCTGAACCGATATGCACTTGAGAAGAATATGAAAGCTAACCCGTAGACATTAGAGAAGTGTTGTGCAAACGTAATGTAAACGGAGTTCAATTTCTAACTAATCTGGGGATCAGGTGGACAGCAAAGTGGACAGGCGCCTTGTTATGGGACGGTCTTTTTATCCTGAAACATAATCTGCCTCGATACGTGGAGAGGCTTTGGTTGAACATTTCCCTTGAGATATATGAAAGCAAACAAACCTCTATTCCAAAAGCAAGGCATTGACAGTAACATACTTTTCCGATAGATTCAAGTCGATTGAAGAGCATTCAGAGATTCTTATAGACCCCTCAAGGATACAGGAAGAAGACAGATGAGTTTCTGCATGACGTGAACAGAGTTGTGCGGAAACCATCTTTAATCCTGCTCTCAATAGCATTGTCTGACAGATTCCTCCATCTCTAAGCACAGGGCAACTATGTGCGACTGAGTTCCATTTCAGCAGCTCGAGATGGAGGAGGAGGAGGAGGAGGAGGAAGCAACAAGACCGAGTTCAACCGAGTGCCTCCCTATGGAAGCCTCATGCATTTTTCATGCAGACGCATGCCTTTGAAAAACCCAACACAATAATTTCCATCACTCCTCTGTTCTTCTGTAGTGATGTATATGTTCTTTGGCTCAGAGCGAGATTGCATTCCCTCTCTCGAAAGAGCCATGGATGAACCCAGATGGCTGAATGAAAGGACAAAATGAGGTTCCTGTATTAAATCGCAATTCATTTACTTTACAAGTTACCTAGTGCGCGATGAACAACGAAAAAAACGGATAAATATCTAGCCTATAGCTCATAAATAAACCTTAATAGTCAAGGATTGACAGAGCTAAATAAATACCTGTAAATTAATGCAACCTTCTGCTTCTTATGGTAACATATAAACTAACACTTTTTTATTCAAATCTAAAAGTAACATTACATGTTCAATACATGTTAAACTAAATCGACAGCATTTGTGACAACATTGATTAACAATTCATTTGAAATCTGAAATAAAATCTTACTTTATGAATTGAATCTTATTTAATCCTCCATATGAAAGTTTATGTGCGGAATTATTTCTATTTATTAAACAATAGTTCAAAACAAGACGTTAATAGGCTACTGATTACTGGAGTCCATTGATCGAACTTCCATTCCTCTTATATAGTAATTATATATTACTATGTAGTATGTACCAATTTACTATGCTCACACTCGGTCTCTCTAGCACGATATCGCTCGCATGCAGACACACTCGGTCGCTGTTGAGCGCACTCTTGGACACTTGGTCTCTCTCGTACACTGTCGCTCATGGAGGCACGTGATCAGACAGTGCAAAAAAAAACCTTTGATACGGAACTTCTGTGAACAGAATGGCGCAATTTAAATATCCCTTGATCACACAAATTTGATTGTGGGAACCTAAAATCGTAAACGTGATTAAAATTCGATTAATTGTGCAGCACTAATATAATATAATATAATATAATAATCCTAAAACAGTTATATGTGTATATATATATATATATATATATATATATATATATATATATACAGTATATATATATACATGCATACATACATACACACACACACACACACACACCATTTAGTTCCATAGTAAGTACAAAACTGTAATGTGATTTTTTTTAAAGGGAAAAAAATACAATAATTATTATGCCACAATCTTAACTTTTAAATCCACTTATTGATGAATGTTGGCAAATCTGTGAAGTTTGACAAACTGTTAAAATCTCTTGACAAATGACAAATTAGCCTCCAAATTGCAACATTTAATCTCATTACACAGCGATTTTACCTTTAGCAAAAAAACAAAACAAAACAAAAAAGACTACAGGGTCAAAGACAAATTTATTTTGCAAACTATAAGGAATATTAGATACAAGAATGAACATAGTAAAAGGCATGATTGATCAGTGTTGATAACTGGAAGCTACTATCAGGAGGAGATCTGGTAAAATCATACTTGTATAGTAAAAAGCATCTCAAACATTTGCATGGATTTTTAAAACATATGATAGACCATCCAACTAATCCTTCAAAAGCCCAATTACTTGCCCCCTCGCTGACATTTAATAATTCTTAAACACAGTCATAACTCAAAACATCCCATTACAGGGCTCCAGCCTGTGACTAAATGCTCGCATTTTGCAACTTTTTTTGTGCCAGTGTGATTAAAAATGTTTGAGTTTGCACTTGGGCCACTACAAAGTTGCCAAACTCTCTTAGATAATGCGCTGCCATTACTGTTGCGTATGAAAAACATCCATGGCAGAGCAAAGATAATTTATCAGCTCAGCCCAATGGAACCTTTTCACAGACTGTCATGACATATTTCCACAGTTATCAACATCACAAATCCAGAAAAGTTTTTCATAATTTCATTTTTAAATATGTAATATAACACACTAGCTATTACCTTGGCAGCATTATAACTACTGTGCTGCGTGAGTATTTCTAATACGGGCAAGGGAGTGCCAGCAAATTTCATCTCTCTTCTGATTGCTGTAATTAATCTCTCTTTTTTTTCCTCTTTTAGATAATGGTGGAAATGCCATCACGCTATTTGCTATTGGAGCAAATGGGAATACAAAAATGATATTTGCTGTCTTACACAGCACAGCATATAAGCTCAGGGAAGGTGTGTTTACTCACAGACCAATCTCAAACACACAACCATTATTAAACTGTGCAGAATCCACAAAAGTCTCCATGATTTAAACTATTTTTAATCTTGATGAAATGCCACTAACATGGAAAACTGACATGAATGATCCAGGCTTTGCAATTCCCAAAATTACCTAAATTTACCATGGATTTACTATAACCAATGTATTTTGACAGGAATGTGGCATTCACAATGGATGCAATTCATTATTTAATAAATGTATTGCAGGTTTAGTGGAATATTACAGCATTTTTTATTATTAACCATGGCAGTTGTTTTGTATTTAAATGTATACTAAATGTGCTAAACTACTGTTTTTAGCAAATATAGAAACCATATAGTTATTTTAAACTATGATAGAAACAATCCATGTTCTTACTTGTTATCATGATCAGTATGATACTATGAAAAAACAATGGTGAATTTTAATTGGCAAATAAAAAGAAGAATCAAGGGCTGCAGAGTCAAAACATTTACATTAACTATTAATATGAGGTTTAATTTTTAGATTTACTGTTGTGATGTGTATCTGCATCCAAACTGCATCCAAGTGCTTTACTGTCAAATATCCATTTCCTTGAGAAAATTATGTATTACTGCACTTATTTGTGAAATACAATAGCAATATTATAGTTATTATTAATTTCTGTCCTTGCGCCCGTTGTTACCATATCGGATGCTGGTGTAGAGTTTGGTTGCAGCAGTCCTATTGCTTTCCTGAGTTAGAAAAGCCCTACATTATATGAGTCAGATTCTCACCTGTGAAAAAGGAAAAAAAAATCATTGTGCCATATACACACTCTGTGCAACTTGATTTGTTATTATAGAGTCTGTGTGGGTTATAACACATGCGGTGAGTCCTACAGATAGCCTTGACAGTCAGAGGATAGATAAGCCTGGAATATCACTCAGTGGTGCTGTTGGCCGTCCTGAGAGCTGTGATCACACAGCGAGTGAAAATGAGCGATTGATGTTTACACCACATCAATAGGCATCGCCTGCTTTCGCGGTTATTTCCAACTATTGCGAAGCAGTCTCGCCAATCTTACATGCAATCCCATATGCTAGTGAATTTCTTAATGAATATTACAGAGAAGCATCCTTAAAACAGAAGCCATAATAATTACACCTTTATACAGCCACTCGGCTCCATTAGCTTAGTGTGGGGGGCTGGATGAAGCTCTGTAGATGGTTGGGAGCAAAAGCTGGTGGAGAGAATGAGACACAGGAGAATCATTTACAAGCTCCTCATCACTCACACTGCTCCAGACCCGTGTGAAATGTCCCCCCCTCCCCCCTCCCCACCTCCAATGGCCTGGTCAGGATTCAGCGCTGGGATAACTCCACACAAAATGAGGTAGCGCTCTAAAGGGAACGGCTAGCACCGTGGCTATGTCTCCCCACAGGCCCGACGAGCTCTCGTTGTATACAGTGTGCATTTGCACAGATTTCCCATAAGACACTGTGCTTTACTTTATGATGCAGTTTTTGTTTATCAGTGCTGACAGCGCTAACCCTCTGCGGACAATGGCCATACTGAGAACTGCTGTTATGACCATAAAGTCAAGCAATATTTCACCATATCTGTATAGTACAAAATATATATTACATATAAGGGTCATTCCTTAAAGGGATAGTTCACCCAAAAAATATCTGTCCGTAATTACTCACCCTCATGTCGTTCCAAACCCGTAGGACTTTTGTTCATCTTCAGAACACAAATGAAGATCTTTTTTATGAAATCTGAGAGCTTTCTGTTGCTCCTTGACAGTTGTTAATAAAGAGATCGTAAATTAATTGATCCATATGAACTGAGAGGTTTAGTTCAAATTTTCGGAAGACCCGAGCGCTTTATATGATGAACAGATTGAATTTAGGCTTTTATCCAGATTAAAACATTGATCAGCAAACATAAACAAGACGCTCAACTGAACCTTCTTGACACGTAGAATAAAAACCTCATTGGTTCTTGCTGAAGCTCAAACGTGCTGCGTAAAATGAGAATGAACCTCATTGGTTATTGCCATACATGTCAACACTCCCGTTTTTCCCGGGTTTCTCTTGTTTCTTTAGCCCTATCTCCGAGACAAGTATGGCAAGAATACCTGTTTGTTATTTCTCTCGGGAAACTCCCGTAATTTGCATGGCCCAAATTTGCATTCCTTTATGAATAATCAGACCAATATGTTTGTCTAATGTTGACCAGTTGCCAGATCTTCGCAATGGCTAATCAGAAGCATTTAAGATAGACTCAGCTCCTCGATCAAAACAGTGCTGAATTCTGTGTGCTGGCAAATCCTCTAATTATAACAAAGTGTACATTTTATGAAAGATTAATTGTGCAGTCAGCTATATTGATAATAAAAGAGATGTGTGAAAGAGAAAGCGAGTGTTGTGTTTCGACAATGAAAAAATGTCTTGGGTTTAAAACGAGGTGAGGATGAGTAAATAGCCTAATGACAGAATTTTAATTTTTAGGTGAACTATCCATTTAAATGCAAGATGTAAAATGAATATGCATTTGTTGCAGTTTACGGAAGTACGACTTTTAAAAATATGCTTTGATCAATTTAGGCACTTCAAAAGTTTAACTTCACTATTAATTAAACTTTGATTGAACTTAGCAGGATGGAGATCTGAAGTTCTCAGATGCAAATAAGGGTGTAAATTTGTTCTGAATTCTGATAATAATTTTATCAATAAGGATGGAGTTTTGTAGAGTGACACAAACCAAATAATCCCACAAAACATTACATATTTTATCAAATACATTGCTATTACGTACTGATGTTTGTGTTTTGTTTTCTCTCCAAAGTGATGATGTAATCGAGATGATGACAGTAAGAAAGTGGCTTTAGCTTTGTAAAGGGATCTTTTCCTATTTCTGCAATATTACCGTCTAATGAAGAAAATATGGAATATATTTAATAAACTGCCTGTTATTTATTTTAAAATGAAAGTTAACGTCAAAAATTAAACCACAAAAACTGAGACTATTGATTCATATTATTTAACCATATTGTTTATTATGATTAATTAATTTCTTACTATTCCACTTATATTATCTTTTAAATGTGTAATCAATATGAAGGGATAGTTCACCCAAAAATAACTACCTTTCGTCTGGAACACAAAAGAAGATTGTAAAGAACACTGGGGTATAATTAACATTGCATCGACTTCTATTGTAAAATATTCTGATTTTCTGAAAAAGAAATAGATTTGGAATAAATAAATGAACTACTGACCTATCTCTTTAATACATGTATCATAGAGACATTACAGTACTAAATTGTTTGAATTACATTAACTGTTATTATGAAAACTTTGTATGAGCTAATCATACACCCATATCACAGCAATTGGTTTGGTCAAAGCACAAGGCTAAAAATGTTGTATTTCTTGTGATTAAATTTCACCAAGGCTCACAGATGGCTTAGCTCACCTTAAAGCACCTAAGCTGATTTTATGAGCGTTAAAGCTGTGATATAAAAAAATAAATAAAAATAAAAAAGGTGTGTTTGGGGGTGGAAAATATTGATTTGGTGTTGAAAATCTGCTTTATTTCAAAGAGCGGTAGAAACGTTAAGAATATCATTCAAGTGAGAATTTTTGGAAAACAATGTTATCGGCACCTCAACATCTGTTTCTAGGTTAGGTAGTCCTCTTTTATGGTTAAATCTGAATTCAGTTCTCCACACACCCACTCTCAGATCCATTAAGGCTCTGTCTTGTGCACAGCAACCTCATCCTTCTGAGCCATTGGCCTAAAGAGTGAGCAGCTCGGAAACCGTCTCCAAGTGCAATCGATCCATGCATTTCAGTGTCTCATTTACGCTAAATGCATTTTTAACGTCCACCTCGTCTAAGAATGCCCAAGGTTCAATGATGCATATAGAAAATGCTGAACAGCAGCAAGAGAGAAACATAACAGTTCAGACAAAACTCATTGTGTAAATCATCAAAATGCTGTACTTTGCACCCAAAACACTCAAAAATGCAAAATATGGTAAACCAAAGGTAAAACGACTAATACTAATGGACAAATACGACAGTGTTTCATTTACAAACAGGGTGAAGCTATTTAAACAGCTTAAGCATGACTCATGATGATGGAGTATAATCTAATAGAAAAAACAAAAATTGCAATATCACACTTTTGTTCTAACGGTCTTGTCTTACTGTAAAAGCCCTGGGATTAATCTATGTTTGTTTCGCGTGCATAATTTAACCAACCTTTTTATGTTAACATATATCAGAGGGAATATGAATAATTAAAACAAACATGAAAAAAAGCAACAGCCTGGAGAGACTGCACTCTATTCTGCATTCCATTGTATTCCATTACTCCAGACTCATAAATCCAAGGAAACACGTCATGCAGGCTTAAGATTAAGGTATCTACTACATTAGAGCAGTGAAATGCAATAATGTTGCAACTGTCTATTTAACCACACTTTATAGCTCATTGAAGCTGATACATCAATACAGACACAGTCACATTTACATGTGACTACCAAACCACATAATCTTGGACCTCGCCTCCTGTATGAAATTTAGTATTCAGTAGATTAATATGAAGGTAACGAACTAACACAAATAGAGTACATTCAATAATGTAATAATGGACTGGAATACATAAAATATAATATAATCATTTTAATTAAATAATAAATAAGAAGTAACATGATAATAAAGCCAGATGATCCATGATATGATTCAAATAAAATCGGGAAGGAACTATTTGGTTTGGAATTAAAAATATACAGATTTTATTTCTTGTTTTTCTGCCCACTGTCCCCATTCCACCCTAAATCCTAAAACATTGTTACATTGTTTATTTCCTCGTCTAAATTATATTAGACTTTCAATGCAGACCCCCAGTTTTATTTAGCCTTATTTATTCAGCTGATTTGGGCCGTGCATAAAGCATGTCTCAAATAATGCCACTGCCTTTGTCCTTATTCCAAGTTTTGAAGTAATGAGAAACTACACTCATAATTTACCCTCGCTGCCCACCTGCAATGCTGCTATTATATAGTTCAATGGACCATATGCCTAACAGCAAAGTATTAAATCAGACATGACTGAGGCCAGCTGGAATCAATATCTCTCTGTTTTGCATCCTCAGACTCTGCTACGAAGACTGCACCAATACAATAATGTGTGATTATGGCCAAGGGCATTATGACGTCATTTCATTCTTATGATTTGTGGCCATAAATGTGATGTATGGCCATGATGTAGACAATATTTATTATATTCCCATGTTGTCTTTTTGTAGCACAACATAACAATACAACATATAGGTTTAGAAGCACATGCTTTAGAAATAAAATTCTGAATAATAATAATGAAAACCAATGTTTATATAATTTATATTTGGAATGTGAAAACAAGAAGTTCCTCCAGTTGGACCAGTTAAGGCGAGAGATCGACATTGGAATAATCATTTGAAGGAATGCAGCTACTATTTTCGGATATTGTGTTTGGCAGCTTGGATTTTCATTAGTCGAACTACATAAAATCTCAGTCAATAAACATCAATAGTCTCAATAACCTTTAGCCTCAATAGCCTCAGGTATAAAGTGTAAAAAGGAGTCTATGAGATTTCAGAGGCTTGCTGCAAGTATTGGCACGCATCCACCTTTAATGGCACAACATAACTGCATCAGTGCATCCTATTTCAAGTTAGTTGATCCATATATTAAACTGACTGTACTATGACATCCTAAAGATGTTTCACAGAGTTCATGTCCTACAAACAAGGATGTTGCATTCTGAAATTAGATAAATTCTTCTAAAACTATGTCTCGTCCATTACAGTATACGCGTTCGACTTTGCTATCTGGGTGAATGATGGACAGCAAAGTAGCTAGAGTAAATCAAGTATGTCCGTGTTCCTAGAAAATCACATCTTAAAAACACCACAAACCATTACAGCACATCCAATACCCTGAACAATTTCCAACTGATGCCTAATTCGATTCACCCTTGCCTACACGAGGTGCGCAGACCGGTGACACAGCAACAGCAATGGGTTCTAAAACTCTAATTAATTACAATGTGATAATTGCACATGCTTAATGTATTTTAGGGTGCTTATGAGGTGCATCATGTTCACTGCCCCACTCCCAGAACTCTTGACAAGCTGGAACATCAGAACACCATGTGCACCATATCTGAGATGGAGTGGTCTGTTTGGCATCTACTATCTGTTCCCTTTCTAACTCACTTAAATAACACACTCTGCACATTATCACATGAAAGAGCAACTACACGGAAGCTGTGGCCTATTTAATAGTAACTGAATTTCCCGGTATGGGGAGCAGAGAGCAGTATACATTACAGACACACACATCCATTTTCCAAACTGCTTATCCTACACAAAGACATGCAAATACATACACACACAATACACATACTGTACACATACATACATTCAACCTCTACCATTCAAAGGTTTGGGGTCAGTAACTTTTTAAAAAAGAAAAAAAATTGATACTTTTATTCAGCAAGGATGCATTAATTAGATTAAAAAAAATTGGGGTCAGTAGGTTATAAACGTTCTTCCATTAATGTTAGCAGAAAGTAATCTTTAATAACAATTCAAAAGTTAGCACAAAAACATTATTTATATATTGTTGGAAAAATTTTTCTAAAACATTTTAGTTGGACTTTATTTTTTAAACATTACTGGTTGTTTTAGATGGTTCAGAAAACGTAAATGTTCCCATAATGTTTGCAAAATTATAAAATTGAACATTCACTTAACGTTTTCTCTAACTTTTTAAAACATAAACAAAAATGGATGCTTTGAAAGATTCCTTAATAGGAACATTATCCAAAATATTCTTAGAACACATTTTTGTTTGCTGGGTTTTGCCACGAACACATAAATGTTCTTGTGGATAAATGACATTGCTGGGTCATCCATCTACTCAGAAATCAAGAAAATAGCTCCCATTGTTACATTTCTCATTTCGGTGCCCCAGTAAGTGAGAGGCACTGAGATGAGGAGACAGGTAATGCTCAAAGTAAGTCAGTGTCCGAGTCCATTTTTGGATGTTATTAGGGCTTTACTGCTTTGTAGTAGGGCACACTAATGCTCAAAAACAAAAGAGTCCATTGTCAAGATCTATCTAGTAAATGAACTCTTCCGGCTCAGGGAGCACCTTTAAGAGGCACTCTACATAAAAGCAATAACACACAGTTGTTTCCTCTCTCATGGTCTGACTGCGTGGTTGATGTTGGATTTTCTCCTGAGTGCACAAATACCACATTTTGGGAGCCTTTCTTTCTGCTTTACTCTTTATTTATTTGTTTTAATGGCTGTGTGATATGCATGTGTTCTATTTTCTTTCTTTTTTTTTCAGAAATGAACACCTTAATCAGGTAATGTAAAATAGCATGCAGTGTTTGCCCTAGGATTTTTTTCAGGGGTGGAAGGGGTAGAGGACAGTGCACCTGAAACTACTAATGTCGCGGAGCAGGCGTTACAGATGGTGTAAAAAATTTTGTAATAAAAAAAGCATGTCTGATTAATTTAGTCATGAAATTTGTACAATTAGTAAACTTATAAAAAAAAAATTAAATATAAGAAATGTTTTTTAAACAAATTCTGTTTTTTTTGTTTGTTAATCAAATGAAGACATAATACATTAATCATATCAAATTAAACACTTTTTGTCAAACAAAAACAATGAGATTTACTGTTAAAACTAAAACATGGAAGAAAAATGTATTCCTTAAATACATTTGATGATAATTTATTAAACAATTTATTAATTTATTTGTATTAGTGTTATTATTATTACCTTGGGACATATGTAAATTCTAGTGTACAACAGAAACATATTTCTGTCAAGTTAAAGCGAACTTTTATTTTGACGGGTTGCCATGAAGACCTTTGTGTTTATGACATCACCATAGTTTTTCTCAAAACTATGAGCGGTTGCTTATGAAGTATCTATTAGAGCGGATCTAGAGTTTGGAGAGGAAGTTCATGCATTCGTGTCCACATATAGGCAAAAAACAGTGCGAGCATCATACGTGTTTTAGTGTGTGTGAAGTAAATGAAACTACGCTTCGTCTGCACCATTCATTCACACATGCATTTTATATATATATATATATATATATTACGGTTTAATATAGTCTATATCGCGATTTGATTTTAAGTATACTGAACTGCTTTTTATTCATTCAGGCCTAAAAAAAAAAAGTTTGGTTCCGGTTGGTTGTCAGTTGAGGTCATGGGTCGGTGGGGAATTTTTTTTTTTTTTTTGGCAGCAAGGGATGGGTAGGAAATTATTCAGGGCTCGACATTAAAGGGATAGTCAAACCTAAAAATATCAAAATCGAAACTACTGTGGAAACAAAGACACCTACATCTTGGATGCCCTTGAGTTAAGCTAAAACATATCAAAAATTAATTTCAAAGTGAACTATCCCCTTAAGCCTTTTCACGTGCTTGTCCTCCGGACAAGTAAGTAAATCTGTCAATCACTTGTCCGAGTAAAAAAGTTGCTTGTCCGGATTTTTAAAATTTATTTATTTTTTATTCTGAAGCAATATTCTCATCAGTGTTCAATCAGCTTTGATATTTAAAAAGGCAAATTGTAATATCTGCACCTTTAAGGGCATCCCCTCCACCAATATTATTAAATGCCCTATAGTGTCTTATTATTCTAAATAATTGAATTTATTGATCAAATTTAGGAATTTAAAATGAAAGATGAAGCATACTGTTACCCTAGGTAGGGCTGATGAAATTAAATCATTTACACTGAAAAATTACAATTTCATAAAATAATGTTATGAAATTGATTTAAATGTGCAAATAAGAAATATTGGAAAGAATTATACTAGGCTACTTATAAACATAACACTAAACTGCCAATAGGTGGCGGCAGGCGGCCGTATTAATGAGTGAGTTATTGATTCATTAATTCAAACGATTCGTTCAAACGGTTGATTCATTCAAGAATGAGACAGATGTTGATGTTTATGAATGGGTCATTGAATCCTTGACTCAACCAATTCGTTCAAAATACTGAATCATTCAGTAATGACAACAGGATGGGTTCCTGTGAGATGCGTCGTGGTTCTGCTGTGACTTTTCTTTGGAACTATTTTCGCTGCTGAAATGGAACAAAAACACCCAATATTGCTTATAAACAGTAAGTGACTTAATCTTAACTGTTTATTGAACTGTTGTAGGAAATCAATGTCACTTTTTCAATCGTGATGGTATTCAGGAAAAAATAATTGAGGCTGCTTAGTGCTTAACATATGTTAAAATATAAAAACTCCACATTTAAATTTTTTATAGACAGAGTATGTTGTTAACTGTGTGTGTGTGCTCCGCTCATGTGTGTAGATTTCTCTGCGCGAGCGTCAACAAACAGCGCAAATTTACCATCAGTAATACAGTAGGCCTGCTACATTTATTATCCACAATCGATCGCAACTTGCAATAAATGTAATAAAATCAGAATCATTCTCTCGGTTTAGTGATTCCCTAGTTATTTTTTTGTTTGTTATTGATGTTCTAATCAGGCTACTTGTCCGTTGGGGCGAGTAAAATTCTCTTTTACTTGTCCTTCAAAAATCCATTTGTCCCGGAAAAGCGGACAAGTTAGACGGGCTCTAGAGATACGAACCGCGGCAGGTTAGAGTGTTTTGGATTGCGTAAAATAATGAAAGAAACGAACAAATACATGGCGAAAGAAGTGCTAGACAGCAGAAGATGGGATTGGGATCATGATTGGATCATGATAGGATGATTTTTTAATAAAACTAGGCGGATGGAGGTATTAGTATGTGGTGTGTGCATGCCTATGAATGCATGTATTTGTATGTGTGCGAATATGAATAAAAATATCCTAAATTACAAAAAAAGACTTGAATAATATGTATTATAGACAGTTCAGTTTGACGAACGATATCTGCCTCGTTTGTTAATAGATTGCTGGAGGACAAGATGCATCTTACATCGCGTGCTATAAAAAGACGGAGCTGTACAAAAAAGTAAATTAATAGTTCGCCTCAGAGTTTTTTATTTGTGTATTTATTTATTTTTTTATTATTTCTTCCCCAAGGTCATAAAAGAATTTTGGGTCGCACATAAATTGACAGGGTCGGTCGGAAACCGGAAACAAACAATTTTTTTTTTACGCCTCATCAAAAAACAGTAAATGAAACTATGCTTCGTCTGCACCATTCATTCACACATGCATTTTATATATATATATATATATATATTACGGTTTAAAATAGTCTATATAGCGATTTGATTTCAAGTATACTGAACTGCTTTTTATTTATTCATCAAAAAACATGACAATTCTGTGAAATTCCTCTTTATACAGTAAATTATAAAATGTTAGGCTACTACATGGAGCTTGCACATCTATTTTATCATTATTATCATCATTCATTTATTCAAAACAATGGTAGGGGAAACACTGGCATGCTCCCTAAAAACAGAAAACGCATGGGATAAAACAGTATGGTTGCGGGTACCCAGTGGTAACACCATCTTAATATAGCAGCATGCACAAACAGATGGACCGATTCTGCAAGAAATAGAGATAAACCCTCAACCTTAGTAATTTGTCTCCAAAGAGATTGGAGAGAGAGAATGTGAGGCAAAGAGAGACCCTAGTTGACAGACACAAAGGCGGTGGAGAAATTCTCTATAATAATCCCAATACCACCCTATTTGATGACCTCCAACAACATCAGAAGAAAAGACTTTGATGAAGTTTAGGCTAAGTTCAGATGAGGCCAGATTCAAAGGAAAGAAGAGAATGAAGGTTTTGAAAGAATGCGGCAACATAAGCGGCACAATATTGAACAGAACTAAAAACTCCGGGTTGTCAGTCACAACAGCATAATTTCAGTCATTAATACTAATACCACCAAAATGTCACAATATTCTATATCAATTTCGACACCACAGCAATATCCTTTAGAAACTATTCTATTGAATTCATGTACCACATTTATTTGCTACGTAAATATCAAAAACTTTTCTTTTTAAGGGCTTTATCTTGATTTCAAGTAAAACAAGATAAGAATTAGTGTCAAAATAAATCCTATTTTCATAGAACATATCTTGAATCCGGTTTATTTTTCCTAACCTGCATGTGCCCCACTAAATTTTGTTTTATACTTTAAAAAGGGGAAAAGCTATGAATGTATAAAGAATGTACAAACAGCATTTATGAATCTATAAAGAATGTAAAAACAGCATTTCATTTATATTCTATGAAAATAATTATTAATAGCTTATTCTATTTTCTTGTTATCTTTAAAACAAAATCTTGTTTTAAGGATGTTTATACATTTTTTTAAGCAAAATATCTATATAAATAATCTATATAAATACTGTTCGTTTTCTCACACAAACCGCTCGTTTCGTGTCTTAGGCCATCAATGTGTACTTACATTTACGAGTCATTCAATCATGTTTAATTTGGATTTCTTTATGCATGCTCTTTGAGGTGGACCACATAGATTTCCATTATATGACTGATAGACACAAACGGTTTGACCTAAAATTATCAAAATTGAAAATACTGTGGAAACAAAGACACCTACATCTTGGACCTACATCTAAGCTAAAACATATCAAAAATTAATTTCAAAGTGAACTATCCCTTTAAGACAATTATTTTTGCAGTATTTTCCAATGAAGTAAATGCCGTTTTTATAAGAAAAATATAAAACAAAGAAATAAAATGATTAATGACTGGGCTGCATTTACACCGCAAGGACTATTTACCCAAATCTGATTTTCTGTCCAATTAAGACAAACCAACCAATTACTTTAATACATCTCCAAGTGGTCTCAAGTTGGGTATTTGACTGTTCATATACACAGCTACTTTACTGTACTTAAAAAAAACTTTATATATAAGCATTTAAAAGCAGCAGGTTGTCAGTCAGTCTGAATATTTAACAACATAGTGGAAAAACTGCCATCTTTACATTTTTTACTATAGTAAAAGGTACTTCTGACATCCCTATACCCTCTTCTGCCAGTGCTTTCTGGCACAACTCCATTTGGCCCCATCACTATAGCAGACCATTAACCAATGGGCAGTTACACAAAAATACGCATGGCTATACACACACACACAATAGAGTATAGTGAAAAAGAAACACCCTGCATGGTTATCCATCAACGTCGCTGCAGTGAGAAAATGAAAAGCTTTCATAAGGCGGCTCATTCCTGCTGGTGCATTTGCCATTGAGTGCGCTTGACAGTGTAAACAGATTTGTTGGCCAGCTTGGCTATCACCCCTCAACTAATGGGGTTGAAGAGGAATGGGCACACCACGCAGATATTGAGCAGAAGCGTTAATCTTGATTCAGCCGTCATTCCCCCAATGAGGTGTTAAATCAATACAGATATGGCTCCCCAGTTCTAAGCTTTACTTCTCAGGTTCGCTCTCAACAAGAAAGCTAAGACTTTAATGAGGAGCATGTAAAACATTTGGCGAGACTCTCTCAACAAAGACAAATTCATCGGGCGCCGTGGTCTATCAGCTCAATCATGGGGAGTTGTCAAGGGAAAATCGGATCTACCCACCACCACGCAAATAATGCACGCTGTCGTCTATCCTCTGCAGTGTGTGCGCTGCTGTTAGTGAACCAAGACAATCCTGTGAGCAAACAACACCAATCGGCTCAGAAAAATGGCTGTGCTGATAAAGGTTGACTTGTTTTGAAAATGAGTGCTGACGTGCAAAACCAACAAACAAATGAACAAGCAAACTAAACGAGAGCTACAGTATGCCCGCAATCAAATTGCATTGTCAAGAATTATGCACATATACATATCAACAAGCAAGCCCTGCTGATAAACCTTTCATACTTTGTGGTGATCTATGGCTTTGGCATTTCTGGGGTTGTTCATTGGCCTCGAACTCTATTAGCATCACCTGCAGCCTGGACATTTGCATCAAAAGAATAACTTGTCCACTCGTACAACAATATAGAGGAAGGCGCAAGTGAGACTCACTTGAGAAATAATGAATTGATTTTTCATTCATCCTGCTTTGTATCATCTATCAAATTTTATTATTTTTTTTAACCAAATGCCAGATACTCTTTGCAACAGAGAATGGAAAAGACTGGTGAGCTTCACAATTTAAAGATGCCTGTACTTCTCAGCAACTGGGGGAATGCATCACACGCTCATTATATTTTCTCCATTCATTTTCTCAGTCTTAAAAGGTTTTGTTCACATCTTGCACTGATATTAACTCACTTTGATCTTGTCATGGTAGACGAGTTGCTGCCTTGTGAAGACAAAATGTATCGCAATCTGAATAATGTGAAGTCTGAGGTTTCTGTTCTAGCCGAATGTCCACAGTATGTGTGCAGGGGTCCGAGACAAAAGGTTTATGGATGGGCCCCCTCTGCTGGCTCAATGTGACTATATCACGGGGGCCCTTTAGCCTCAACATTTCTTCTGACTACGGCCCTGGCGTGAAGTAAAAAGATCTGATGGCACATTGAAAATCTGTCATTTTATGTAGACCTGAAAATAAACAAATTAAATTACGATAACAATATAACAAAATGCCAGATACACTTTGCAACACAGAATGGAAAGGGCTGGTGAGCTGCACGATTTAAAGGTTAGTTACTTAAAATGAAATTTAAATGAGTCTCTTAAAGTCAAGTCTCTTTGTGAGCAGTGATGCCTGTAATTCTCAGCAACAGGGGGAATGCATCACACACTCATATTTTCAGCTAAAGATTTTCTCTTTCATTTGTCTTAAAAGGTTTTGTTCACATCTTGCACTGATATTAACTCTATTTGATCTTGTCATGGTTGATTTGTAATAAATAAAATATTTCTTTTAAAAAGAGCAATAAACAAATACAACAAGTAATATACACTACCATTCAAACATTTCTGCGCTAAGATTTTTTCTAAAAAACACAATTAATGCTTTTAGTCCGCAAGGGTGTATTACATTGATCAAAAGTCACAGTAAAGACATTTTTATCATGACAACTCTTTGGCATGGTAATAGGTATGACAATATTGATATGTCTGGTCTTGGCGGAATAGACCTGCCAAGGTCTGCTGCTTTCAATGCTGTTGCTGTAGAGCAAGTACAGGACTCACTACTGCCAATACATACACAACACGCTACGGTAAGCAAGTCAGACATGCTGCTGCTTACATAGGTTCCATGCAACCAAATAATCCATTAGCAATCAGACTGACTGCTCAATCGGACTGAAAAAACCTTCATGTAAACACCTTAATGATCCGATTGAGCTCGATCCGAATTCAATTTCGATTGGATTGCAAGGGGTGGTTTTTATTTTATTTTCTAATCCAATTTATAGGACATGTAAACGCTAAATCGGATGGAAAACCGAAACTGAAAGGATTGCGCATGTGCAATGATGTAGAAATTAGGGGTGGTTAATCTGTCTGATTTCCCAATTTCGATTCGATTACAAACGATTCTCGATTAGCGATTATTGCTTTTCCATTTCACAACAGTAAACGAAAATACACTAGACCAACATTTGATTATATTAGCAGTACCTTTATGGTATTAATTGCACTTTTTAATTGTTTGAAATTCAATGAAAATGTTTATTGAATTTTAAATTATTTTTTTTTAAAGCAATTGTTTTGCACCTGGTTCTATTAAGTGACAGCACAGTACAACAGTTCATATGTTAATTGTCCCCAAATTATGATCAGAAATGAATAAATATTAACTGTTTAAAACACATAAAGAACCGGTGGAGGAGAATGGTTCTTATACGCGAATCTATTCTGATTTGAAGCTTGTAACATATAAAAGCACACCTAAACTCAATCACGTATAGCGTTCGTGTAAACTGCATTCAGATTAGTTAATCGTAATGAATTCTGTCCGATTTAAAAAAAAAAGTTGTGTAAAACTTTAAAAAGTTGACATAAACATAGCCGTGATTATTACCCACTGTCCCAAGATCCTAGCAAAGCCATCCATCAATTATTCAATGATCAAAATAGTACAATTTCCAATTCAAACTGGCATTGGTGATGTGGCTATATCAAAATATGAAGCCAATATGCTGCTCCAATCATTCTAATCATATGTACATCAAAAAGATATGTTCTTTGGTTGTACTTAAATATGATTGGATGTAGGTATCTCCAAGATGAAGGAAAATATTTTATATGAGATATAGACAGGATCGTAAGCCTCTAGCCTTTGTGATATTGTTTGTGCCGCACAGTGAAGGAAAAAGCCCAAAGTAATAGGATGGGGGGAGGGCCGGTATGCTTTGAGGGAATTGACCACCTTGACAAGCGAGGTGGAATGGAAGTCGAAGTCAATCTTTGAGCAGCTTCACCGGTGTGACAAGTATACTACAGAAATCCCTGAAGGGAAGGGCACTGAGTTTTCCCAAGTTTAGTTCCAGACATTAGCAAATAGACAGAACCACACATTCAGATATTAATGCAGTTTTGATACTGTAAACTTATTCCCAACAAGAAGTTAGGGCAAGTAGTAATATGTGCTAAACATTCCATGCAGATACAGTATGTGCTAGTATAGAAAAAAGCAGAAACAAAAAAAAAACGTGCATTATTTATGCAACAGGTAAAAAAAAAAAAAAAAAAAAAAAAAAAAAAAAAAAAAAAAAGCAAGAAAAGAGCAAAGGGGAAAAAAACAGCGCACACAACATTGAGAAGAAAAGAAGTAGCCGACCGCCATTACACGCAATCACACACTTGATGTGCTCTCTACCAAACAACATGAGCACTTTCTGCGCTTATTCAACATGACAGGGACTACGGGCAGATCAGTCTGTTTTGTTTTAAGAAGACATGATTCAGTCATTGAATTAGCTATATCACCCCAGGCAGATTTGCACTAATTCACTTTTACAAGGATGCACTGGAGACTTGGGAAAAAGCTGGACCGGGAGCAAAATCGTCAAGCAAAGCAAAGCAACCTGCTTCAATATCACAGCACTGCGAAAATGTACCCTGGCCTACATGATTCCACCTCATGCATTTCATTTCTCATGAATTCTACAAGTTGACTGATATAACAGGCTGATATTACATCAAAATATTACAGAATACATTACTCTGAAGCTGCTCTTTTATAGACAACAGTGGCTCAACATATCAAGAGTAGCTATAAAGCTAACTGACATGGCGTCAGATAGGCCTAATTTGGTTTCAGCCAAATTTCACATTAAAATATGTTTTCTGACAGACTTTATAACGGTTTGTACCATTGGGTTAACATACTGTAAAATAAAATTAGGTTACCATAATTGTATTTGACCGCGTAATGACAATTTTCATAGCATTTTGGGTGTTTGTGAGACTGAAATTTCAAAAACTTATATTAGACGAAGTGTGAACGTGAACGAACCGCAAATCATAATTACAATGCAACAGGCAATTCTGACTGTTGTGTTTTCATATATGACTCCGGTAACTTTCAGATATGCCGAAATTAGCTGTGTCTCACCTGAAGTTTTCGAACGTCGTCCGTCTTCATCCGACGCGAATTCAGTTTTCCGGTGTTACGTTAAGCCTGCGTGCGCGCGACTCAATGGGCTATATGCACGCATAAATTTCGCATTTGACGCAAGGATGCTCGTCCATTTCCGGTTGTGGAGATTAAAGCGGAGGAGAACAGAGGAAAACGGGATTATGGCAGAGTCTTCAAAATTTACTGTCCTCCAGTCTTTGAAATGAAACGTACATACGTTTAGATGTAATTTTATATAGTTATATTTATTTAATATAATTTTAAAAAGAAGCATAAACACAACAAGGGGTGTCTGTTTTATCTGTTTTTTGTGACTAACGTTTCTTTAGTATAACCATGAAGTATAAAATTCAATATAAATTCTCGGTATTGCATTGGACTCTACGATCGGCGGAAGTTATCGAGCATCCCTAATGCTTCACCGGAAATACCGCCGTGCATAGAGCCCATTCCCAAATAGCAGCTGCCGTTGGTTCTGACGGGTGATGCAGTTTTCCAGTACATGTCGCCATATTTTATATTTATTTTAATCACTAGCTGTGTCCGAAACCGCTCACTTGTTCACTCATTCACCATTTGAGTGCACTAACGTTATATCTGCAAGGAGTGAACGAGATGAAGTGAGTGAATTCGGAAGCTGACGTTTACACTGTGCGTCGAAGAGTTGGAGCTGTCGCAGAAAAGGCTTCGTCACACGTACTGATAAAACTCCTCTTATCTTACTTACTTAATAAAATAATATTAACAATAATAACATTCATAATGACTTTATTTTGTATAATAGGCCTATTTCGCAAGATGGCGACCGAGACCGGAAGAAGGGTAAACTTTTTTCCGGGGAAAGCCTTAAAGGGATACCAGAGAAACTAATATGATAATATGCGCCGCCGCTAGCTTCCGAGTTGTCCTACAAAGTGACATCATCACTTCGGCACTCTATAAGCTCATTTTACAACTCCCCCAGAGATAAACAGTTGAGTTTTACCGTTTTCGAATCCATTCAGCTGATTTTCTGATATTTGGAAAAATATCAGTAACCAGACAGTTTCTGGTCTCATTGACTTCCATAGTATATATTTTTTTCTCCTACTATGGAAGTCAATGAGACCAGAAACTGTCTGGTTACTGATATTCTTCTAAATATCAGAAAATATATAACGGCTGATAATCGGCATTATCCGCTTTACAAAAGATTTGCTCTTTTTGATGAACTGTTCTTAAAATCGGTTGATTGATTCGTGAGTGAATCCATTCCGCTCAGCCCAGTGTCTGAAACTAATCAAGTTAATTGAACAGACTCGGTTCAAAAGAACAATCCTGAATCTAGTCACCTATACAGTCAATGTACAATGGCTCCCATGTTGGACAGAGTTGGGTTAACGCATACATTTCTAATATCCTCACACATTAATGCAAAAACCATGAGAAACTAGTGGGAACCTCTGAATAGGAAATTACATTAAATGTGTCACTCCAATCTCTTGCAATAGAATATTAGTTTGTGAGGTGGTAGAAACATGATCACACGCTGGGTAGGTGTAATTGAAAAATGGAGCGCTCTTAGACGGAGAGCTATTACGACGTAACCCTCTTTGAGATGGAAGGCGATGTCAAATTGAACCTCTAAGCAAGCTACTCAAATGATGGCAAGTTTGCTTCAGAAATCAAAGAGACCATAGTGTGGTATTTTTTTTTTTTCTGCAGGTGGCGGGTAAAAGCCCCATCAGTCACACAGGAAGAGAGACTATTTATTTGCCATAAACCTGTACTGAAAGAAAGCAAATTAAAGTAAATGGAGGCCTATTTAAAGCATTTAAATCTTCAAATACACGAAAGTTCATATATCACACATCGGCGCGTAAATAGTTTTTACTGTGCCCTAAACAAATTATTAAAAAGATATTGAGAAAAATTAAACTCACTGATATCAGTCTCTCAGAACCACAATGTCAAGAAAAAAACTCACCTTAAACCAGAAATTTTATGAAAAGGTTCAATGCCTCAGATAACAATGTGGATCAATTGCAATTTTCCTGGCCTATAGGCCTAGCAATTGCCATTGTCTGGGTAAATTCAATGATTCATTTTAAATGTCAACATTGTGTGTGCTTGCAGCTGCTCTCTCATGAAATGTGCTAGAAAATCTAACACCACTGAGTGATTGATAAGCAATAGACTATGTCGCTTCACATTAGATTTGAGTTAATAGGAATTAATTTCCATAAATGCAGAGCAGTGCTTTGCTTTCGAGAATTAAAAATCCCTTAGATCGGTGTACTTAAAGATGAAGTGTGTCATTTATTTATTTTTCCATTAAAAAATACTTTATTTTATCATCCAAGCCAAATATATAACAAGACACTTTGACAACATTAAAAAAAAAAAGTGTTTCCATCCTGCCGCCAAAGAAATGACATGCTTCCCTTTTAGGTTTTAAGTGTTGAAAGTTTCCTCACTGAAACAGTTTAAAACAAATGAAACAGCTGATTGTGCTCACTTTCTCTTTGAAAACTATTCTTTTCACTTTTTCTTCCAACATCACTTCAAATATAGCCATCAGCAAGTTATTTGGTAAGAACAGTCAGGTCCGAATCCTGGGTAGTAAGACATAAGAGGACAAAGAAACGATAATATGGAGGAAAAGAGAGCAATATGTCGTGACATTTGAGTGAAAACAGACAGTGAGACAACCGTGTAAACAGGCCAGTTGAAGAGTGCAGTGTTAACAATTGTTGTAGCGACCCCTTACCTGATTCTCTGAAACTCTTTATTGCTCACTGCAGCTAAAACAATCAAACATCCAGACAGACAAAACAACCACTGAGAGAGTTTATATCATGAATCGACTGTCCTCCTCAAAGTGTCTGGGCAGGAATTGAGCTTTAAAATGGCTCTCCAATTTAATAGCTAAATTGCAAGCTACAAACCATGTGGCATACACATTCACAGCCTGCATTCAAAGCACAACAACATTGATCAGTGATGTACGTGAATACAAAACTCAATGCCAAGCAGGCAGTGATTATTGTAATTAATTGAGGCTAATTAGCACCCTGAAAATGCCTTGAAACCATTGACCTTTTTTGGATTGAAAATAAACATCTTCTGTCAATGTCAACACGAATACGCCATTTGCAAGCCATTTCGATGCATTTATGATATTCATTAGGACAAAAAAATGTTGGGTTTTACCTGTTGAACATTGATTGGATCATTAAAAGTGGTTTTGGGCATCATTGGAGTGAATGGACTAAAGAATATGACAGCAAAAGCCAAAAAGCCATTATACATTTTGAGATGTTTTCTTTGGAATAATGTGCACCCACGAATCATGCGAGAATATGAATGTGTATTTTGAATGTACACAGGGTCAGTTTTGCTTTCATATTGACTAAAATAATAGGGATAAATGACACAATGTAATGTTTTGAGTTAATGATGTACATAAATTTATATTAACAGTCTTTTCAGAGAACAATATTGCTCGAATAAAATAGACTGGTGTTGTTTATTAGCATAGCCGTGAACTCAGGGCAGTTCTATGACCCATAATAGCAATTCTGATGGTCTGCCACAACATAGATTTTGAACAGAATGTTCACATTATACCAAGATAGTGGGGTAGTTTTGCTTTATAGCCATGGAAGTAAGAGACTCTGTAATAGCTATCAGTGGTGGTAAACATCTAAAATGCTTCAGAGTTTCATTTCAAGCGTTTTGGCACTGAAAATTCGGCGATTAATCCAAAACAGGCTTCCATTTTACTTCAACAATAATCAAGAGGATGTGGCTGTAGAGTTTATGACAGCTGTTTGAGTTTGACTGCGCAACTCTCTTGTTAGATAAATGATACTGGCAAATTTCACAAAAAACTCCAAACAACTGTTAATGCTTTTTCTTTCAGATTCCAGCCTCTACTCTGAATGTGCTGTCGGATTTTTCAATACATAGATGTCGGGGAAGGGTAATTTGCTGCTTCTAGCTGCTGTTATGTAATGCTGATGTGAAATATTAATCATGAAAAGCTCAGAACTGCCAAATCTATGCTAGGGAAAGTGCTTTTTGTTAACCCCCTAAACTGCATGCAGGTGGCAGACCTTCCATCTTGAGGGTGTTCTTGCAAGAGTATGCAGTTTTCTTTCTCCCCGGTGTTTGCGTGTGTGCATGTTTGAGGCTGTGGGTGAGGGTTGTGTGTGCATCTGCGTATGCAAGTATGCATTTTTTCCTGTTCCTCACTGCTTCGGATTCTATAATTGAAAACTAGCAAAATGCAAGCAAAAGGCCAATGGCTTCATCTGGCCTGAGACATGTTTAAATTCAGGGAGACAGTCTGGAGCATTAAATGCTTTTTGCTGATGCACATTTTTTTTACTGCCTTGGGTAAGCATTCAGATGTGGCTGATATTTACAGGGTTTTGTTTTTCTCTGTAATGCATAGAAGCTTTTATTGCACTAAATAAAAATTCTATGGTGCTATATTCAATGTCTGGTTGAAAAAGTATAGCTGAAATTTATTTACTGTGTATTTAGTAAAAATTGTGAAAATTATGTAATATCTTTTCAATTACATATCACATTTTATACAACTGGTCCTGAAATTGAGTGCTGGTTAACAGTCCAACAACATTGTGCAGTTTCACTGTTTGATTTTTTTTTCAGTGTCTTTTATGTCGTCTTTCTGTATATATTTGTATTTTTAATGCAGCTAACTTCACATCGCAAAGTTTCTGGATTGACAACCGTATTTAAATGCATGATTGAATCCGACTGACAGTTATGACCATATGGACTGTAAAAAAAAACTGTAAAAAAATATTTTCATAATTTGTTATCACAACATTTTTTTTCTTTTGTCAAATCAACTTAGATAATTCATGTAGTTCAGATAACATAATATTTTGAGTTTCTGGTGATTAAATTAATCTCCTTTATTGTATTAACTCATTTTTTCCCATTTCAATGAACTTAAATTTTTAAGTTAAACCAACAATATTTTTTTTTTTACAGTGGATAAGTTAATATTCTTTGTATTTCTTAGCATAACTGTTTCTTTGCATTTAATTTGGATTTATTGTTAGTACTATCACAAATCACATGGATAGGGTATAGGCTACTTTGTTCTGTGTGTGACTGAAAGTATTCATCTGCCACCAAGAAAGACCATTTTTGAACCAAGAAAACAGATTTTTATTCATCATGAGGCGTTATTGCTGTCATTGCTTTATTACTTAAGAATTTTATGGTTTATTTTCTGAAATAAGCTAGCTTTGAGCTAATAAGCTAGCTTTTTAAGCTAATCTAACATCATTAACCAGCTCCATATGTTCAGTTTTACTGCCATACCAAGCTTGCAGTAGCTGTACTTGTGATGCAGAGGGCTCGGGTACGAATCCCATGAAAGAGGAGTCACAATAAATGAGTTTAAAAACAAGCTAAAACACCGTTTTTACTATTGTGTTTTTATGACATTTACTTTTGTTAACACTATCGGGTTTAGGCTTTAGTGTAGGTGTACGCTATTTTAAAATGGAGCATTAAGCTTTTGGCGCCACTCACTGGACGTTTCAATTTCAAACAATTTCAATTCAATTTCAATTTTCAATTCAATTTCAAACTCCAACCTAATAAATCATTGCCATGTTCACGTTCATCTGTTTCGGAAAAAACTAAACACGCTTTTAGGGCCACTCACTCACTGGGCATTTCACTTTGAAACTGTCGTGAAACGTTCACGATGCAACAAGTTTTGCGTTAAACAAAAATGTTGCCATGGGTACATTTAAATAATGAGCCTGGGCTGCTAACAAGTATGCTAAAGACCACAGACGCTAGTATCAGTCGCTAATGTGCCTCTGGAGATCAGTTTAGTGAGGTTTACCTGCACAGTTCTCACTGGTCTCCGTTACAAAGCCGTCAAATGTGGCCTTTGGAGAGCACAGCCTTTAAAATTAGACACAGCAAGTGACATTATTTACTGAGCGAGTCATTGAATCAAAAATAGTCAAGTTTAGTGTAGTTTACATAGGCCTAGTAGTTTTTTTAACTGTTGTATAAAAGCAACAGAATTAAAATATCTATATACTTCTTTATACAATCGCAATCTCACTTGTCAAAGTGTATATTTATGTAAATGTATGTAAAATACAAACTACATTTACATATATACACTTGCAAGTGCAAGCTTAGCTAAGGAAAACAATTATATGAATTCATATTTTTTTATGGATGAATTCATATTTTTTTATGGCTGATTTCTAAATGCAATTTGACAGGCAGCTTTTACCATTCAAGTAGATAGTAGCATTACCTAACATGCCTGCCGAGAGACCTAACTTTGTATATAGTACTGAATGATTACACACTCTGGTACTTCAAAGAAGACCATGATATTACTACAGTACATGATCAAAATTCCAGGGTAATACTGCCATGATACTTTTTTTTTGTCACTGAGGACTCTCAGGCTAATCCAACATTTTTCAGTCAAATGAAACCATCCCTATTACCATTTATTTTTTTACATATTGTACTTTGATGGTCAGCATGAAAAAGCTGAATCCATTATCTAAGTGGATTATGAAAAAGATTTCATCATCTCCCCGACTGAAAAATAGCGGTAAAATAGCCCTGAAGATTCTGGAAGGATCGGCCACATGTTGTAGATGAGAGAAGGAAATTGCGAATGACTGGGAGAAGCGAGCCATATATGCGTAGAGTGCAGGACCGCGTGGTTTATGAGCGAGGTGCATCTTCATTAACTGCAACTGAGGTGGGCAAGGCTAATACGGATGCAGTTTGTCCTTTTGAAAGAGAAGCTCTTGTAAAACAGTTGATCTGAAGATCCTAATAAGAGGGTTTGCACAAAAGCACTCAGTGAATTTATGAGCGTACGAGCTCAACCCGCAGAGAGGACTCCCCAGTTGCCCTGTCGCTGCACCTGCTGCTTCTTTTTCTCAATAACACCAGTGTTTTAGCTGTGAGCTTTAAATGCGCTTATATCCCCACTCGTGCTCGAGGCATGTCATCTCCACGAACGGCTGCTTAGTTTCCTCCGCCTGCGATCTGTCTTTGATCACAACTCTCTGGCTGATGAATGGCACTGTGTAGTCGGCATTTCAGAGGGTAAATATCCATTAAACGTTGGGCATCTGTCTCTGGGCGGCCTGGCTGAAGAATGAATGAGAATCAGCCTCGCTGATGCCAGGTCAGTACTACTCTGAGCTAAACATGGAGTCCTGCATTATTCATATTCCTCCGCTGTGAACAGATGCAAATCTGATCTCCAGATTCAAACAATTTTTTTTTAAAACATAACCACAGTCCCCTGCAAAAGGGAGAGGTATTTGATCTCTTAAATTGAAGAGTGCATTAACGTATGCACGCAGAGGGTCCTAAAGAGCTTATTCAATGGTTAACCTTGAGCATAACAAACGCTTATAGTCAGGTTGATGCTCACAATTCACAAATTCAATTAACAATTCATGCATTACATATAACAGACAAGACACAGTACATCATGTTAAACCCATAATCCACATTATCCGTATCCCATGTTAACTGCATATGTTTGTGGGCGCAAAACTATTTCAATTTGCATATTGAGATTATCCCCCCAAGGTGATCATCAAAGTGTGAAAGTGTGCAGTTATATTTCGTCAATGAAGAATTACCCACCTCCATAACAATCTTGAAGACTGCAAGTGCAGTATCCTAATTCGGAAATCTCTCTCGACTGTTTATCTCGTGAGTTTTAATGTAGTAAATATTAAGTTAACATTTGTTTGGAAATGAGCCATGAGTGCATTATCACACATGAGCCTTGCAATTTGCCCAGAATGAGTTTAGGAATGCTACTGACATTGTTTGGTCATGGCTAAGTGAATGTAAGAACCCTCCGATTGCTTTCTTATCAATTATACATTCACTGGGATAATACCACTCTGCTTACCAAAGGAGAATGCCAAACAGCAGGAAAGGAAAGATACAGACGCAACAGCGACAAAAATCCAATCTCACACATCAATGTATTCATTTCAAACCTGTGAAAAGATCATGTCTCAAGCATATTTTGAAGCTGGTTCAGTTGTGTCCAAACCAGGCTTTTTCATTTCCAGCAAGACCTCCAAAATACCAATTAAACCTTTTTTATCATGTCATTAGCCCATTGCAACACATTCTCATCTAACTGACGCTTGACCTGAAATGTTGACCATACGTCAACATTTAACGTTTTAGGGCGCCCTTTAACGTCAGTTAGATGACGCTATCCTAGGACGTCATCTAACTGACGCTAAAGGTAAACTGTCAGTTAGATGACGCCCTAGGATAGCGAGTAGTGAGTAGGTTTAGAGGGTTAGACAGCGTCATCTAACTGACGTTAAGCCCTAAAGCGTCGGATGTTGACGTATGGTCAATAGCGTCATTTAGATGATGTCTTGGGATGATAACGTAAAAACATATATTATCCAATAATTAATTATTGTTTTATCATTTATAATCATAGTTTATTATTTTCGTAATTAATTCATCAAATAATTTTCTTAATTTATTTTACAATTTTATAATTGTATGACTTTATATCTATAATACAATAGCAGATAAGGATGCTAAAGCGTTTGAAACTATTAATTCTTTCATCAGTAAAGAGTCAGCGCATTTAGTTCCACCATGACCAAGTTCAATCCACATAAACCCCAAACATTACTGTATGATGATGCATTTACCTTAAACAGTCGGAGGATATTAGCCACCATTATGGACACGGAACTGGACGACGCTCCGATGACACCCACCACCCGTTCTGGCTTGGTAATGATGGGCGATCCACCACCTTGGCACTTCACATCCGTGCCGTCCTTTTCGATGAGCGCCTGGACAAAAGTGAGAGACTGCTCCAGAGCGTGAGTGTCCCGTGAGCATGTGTCCAGAATGCGGGCCCCCAGCGTGATGTTTGGGAGCAGTTCGTGGTCATTGTTGATGCGGTCCAAAGCAAAGAGCATAGCTTCCAGACGATGGATCCCCTTTTCCTTTTTTAGCTCCCCGCAGGGTTTCCCCTCATGACCCCGAGCGTGAACTGGAAACAGGCCGCCCAAGGCAATGTCCCCATCAATCCGGATAGAGTTTAGATGCGTGTGGCCTGGACCTTTGGGCTTTGCAGCCAAAACAATCAGGAAGAGGTAGAGAAGAACTAATGTTGAGGCCTGACAGTGACGGTTGGTCCATCCAACCATTTTGCCCATGGCAGAAGACATCGCACCAAGCTAGGTTCAACCCAAGCGTGTCTATTTTTGGATCGGAGATGTGTCACAACTGAATTAATGGGTCAATGGAGGCACCCTTTCACAGGGCACAATCTTGTAAAGTTCATAGTTGTCACGTTGCGATGCATTTGTAATTGAATGGAATGTTCATCGGGTTCTTTAGGCAGCAGTTCTGAGTCAATCCTCTTTATCTCCTGTCAAGGAACTTCCTCTGGGTTCCTTTGATGAGATTAAAGGTTTATCGTACGTCTTTGGTCCCTTGCTCCCTCTAGGTTTCCAATTGCCTTGTCTCCTGGTGGAGGAGGTTGGGGGTGTTGTGCTGCCAACACAAATCTTCACCCACCTGTGACGGCCTTCCTGGAAGAAAAAAAGATCGGAAGAAAGGAATGAGTTAGCACCAGAGAATCTGTCAGTATGGGCATTGTAGGACTTGTGTTCTTTTCCTTAAATTTTCCTTTGGAGCATCTCATTGAAAACCTTTTTCTTACAGAAAACACCCTAGCTTTTTCTCACATGCACCCACTTTCTCGCTATAGTTTGAATTTAAAATGTTGCTATGGGCTCCCAAGGTCGAGAGAAATATGCTTTGGCTCCCACATGTCTCTTTTCAACATTCTGAATGAAGGAGCTGAATTCCAATGAAGAGCTCCTATCCTGAGAGTGGGAGAATTATCTATGTAATGTGATGTTTTAGGGTTTTTTTGGGTTTTTTTTTTTCGCCCCATCTGAAATGACAAACTCTGATAAAGGAAATGAGCTTGGTAGATGAAAATTGTTCCACATGCTGACATAAAGCAAACCCTTTAATCCTTTCCCCAACGGTCACCGCAGGATATTCAAAGTTCTCAGGATGGATTGTAACTTTGGCAACCTCGAGGTCATAATTTAATTTAAGAACTGAGATTTAATTTGTATGACGCTGATCTCGACGTGGGGACGACGAGTTATCTCCCACAACTTTGACAGACACTGTTATCATTACTCCCTTAATCGTTGCCTAATTGGGTTAAAATTTGCATACTGGAATATTACAACAGGCTTTTTTTCAGTATGCATGTCCATATATTTGAATTGTAGAGTCTTTCAAAATTTAGTTTTAATTAGTTGGTGAGTTCCAAATACGGCAAATTCATCTAGCCATATTTTTAATGCCTACACAATATCGTTATCATGCACCATCGTGATTCACTGCTTGACTTGTTCTCACCTCCTCCTGCACTTTCTTCCACTTGTGTATCTTTCTTTTTTTTGTGAGAAAGAGTCAAGCATAGCATTAAAAGCTTCCTTTTTTACAGTACTTGATATTTTTAAATGATCATCAATTACGGTCTTGCATACAAATACTGTGCATTTCATTAAACATTGATGCAGTTTAAACAAGCCTTGATCGCTGCAAATCGTTTCGTTCAAGTCACTTATTTACAAGGTGAATGAAAAAGCTCGGAAATTCTCTTTTATGCCTTTGTAAGTTCTAACTGACCTGCTCTCATTCTATCTAGTGTTTTTTTTTTTTTTTATCTCTTTCCACCTCATCCTCTATTAGTACACTATACGCTTGCTCCACACTTCTCCTCCAGTGCACAGGCACTTCAAAGAATTACAACAGGGCTTCTGAAGTGACTATGAAATGCTTTTTCAATGTTGGCAAATGTGCTTTGATATTAAAGAGTTGAACTGGGGAATCCTTCCTTTGGGAAAAGAAGTTCGTGAGAGAGACCACGGTGAGGCTTGAAGCACATGTTCCACTCTCCCACGCTCACAGCTAAGGGAAACATTGCCAAACACGTGAGAGATGGAACGCAGCCTAGATTCAAAGGTGTTTGTCTTGAATGGTGTTGTTAACAGTGTTGGGGAGTAACTAACTAAAAGTAGCAATTCTACTAACTCAACTACATTTCTCAGTATTGTGTCAGTAGCTTGGTTATTTTATTGTTTATAGTATAGTGTCATGGCTAATACAGCAAATGGTACCTAGGATGACAAAATGCTATATTTTGTTCCATGTGCATCCATAAAAAATTCTCAGGGTTTAGCTTGACTGTTGCTTAAGTAAATTCTGAATAGTCATAGCTTACCAAGTAACTTCCCCAACACTGGTTGATTAACTCCCTGGGATTTTTTAAGGAGAAGCCAAGCTTGTTAGGTGACTGTTGACCCATATGAAGCTGTCAGCATGATCTGCGATCATTGCTGTGATTTGCGGGAGTGTCAGCCCTACCACAGAAGTTAATTTAATTCATTAGTTAAAGTTAATTGACAGTGCATGGCTGTCTGAGGACGTAATGGAGATATAATAAGCGCTGAGAGTTTGTTTTTTTTATCAGCAATAGGCTTGGAACCGATAGTGGATAACAGCAATTATACATCGTTTGCTCTTTTTGGGGTAATGTTCAGTTATATCAGATCTGGAGTGCTACAAACAGTTTGGTGTATTTAATTAGAAAATTCAGAATCATTGAAATGTTAAAACTTGATTGAAGTTCACTTCTAGCGTAGAAGAGGTAGAATATACACCACCTTTAATGCTTGCGTTTTTAAATAAAGAAAAATTGATTTGAGCACATCAGTGCTATTTGACTACTACACTTAAGAAATGCAGCATGTGAAAAAATCAGCACGACCTCATTCGTCTGAATGGATTCGAAAACGGTGAAACCCAACTGTTTATCTCTGGGGGAGTGGTAAAATGAGCCTATTTTCAAAAAAAGTGGAGTATCCCTTTAACTGGTTTCCCTCAAAGATGCAGCTGGAGAATTGAGATGTATAAATTGTTGTACATTTTTTTTTTACAGCGTATTCATTTTAATAGACGAACAGAAAACTGCAATCAAGGCATTTGTCGATCGGAAAGATATTTTTGCAGTCCTTCCTACGGGATTGGGCAAAAGTTTAAATTATCAGCTGTCTCCGATGGTCGCTAAGAAGATGGGACGTAATGAAATGCCTGTAGTCCTTTCTCCTTTGGTTGCACTCATGGAGGAGTAAGTAAAAGAAGCAACATTTGTTATTTTACTTCTAAAAGTAAGTTCTATAGTTGAAAACTGTGCTATGCAAAGTAGTTGACTGCGTGTAGCTGCAAGTAGTTGCTCTGATTGGTTGTAGGCTCAAGCTTTTTTTCTTGGTTCAGTTAAGACACGCCTCATAATCAAAGCCCTATGAAGCGGTTTCAGACTCACATTCTCACTAGAATATGAGTATGAGGAAGTCAAGCTACAGGTACGCTCTAGTCCTTGAAGTTTAACTTTTTATTGATACCAAATCTACATTTTTTAGTTTCACACCATAACCGGCCACTTCGGAGCTAACACAATCTCGGAATAATAATACACTAGACAAAGTTTTCAAAATACTATTTAGGAAATATCTGCATTTGTCTCCTTCTCAAAATGCCTCCTACAATTGTCCATAGCACGTAACTCGATTGTTAACCAAAACCGCATTAGACCCAGTGAGTGAGCATTCATTCAATTCTTTTATGAAAGGGGGAAATGGCTGGAGCAGACTTTTGTAAGCCTATAAAGCAAAAAATCCTTTAATGCAAACACTTTAGCTTTATTTGATGTTTATAGGATGGGAAGACTGTCAAAACAACATCCTCATACTGGCAAGTAAGTACTCGAGACATTGCAAAATCTCACAAATGAGCCCACAACCAGGTGCCTACTTTGTGCTTCACACTGGATTATGTTTGTCTGTTTGTGTTTTTCAAAGCACAGAGCAGCCACAATTTTAATGTGGTCAATAAACAAAAGAATCACAAAAACAACACAGCAAAGTAGCGCTCCTTGCTATCTCTAGATAGCCGTTTAAAGAGTTGTTAAGTCGTTTCTACAGGAGATTCGGCAACTGCCAATAATGCGTTGCCTTTTTAAGGGCACTTATTAAAAGTTATTTCGATTTTCAGTAACCCAAGAGCACTGCACTTCCTAATAATCCATATGTGTGCAAGATCTAGCATGCATACTGTAGAATCCCAACAAGCTGCCCAAGGGAACCTCCACTTAGCAACAGGCTAATAAATCTTCGCTGGTGCAGCGTGCCGCAGAGAAATTGTGTTGTTCCTCATATCTAATATCATATTCAAGTGTGTGCTCAAGGAAATATTAGTTATGGCAATTATAAATAGCGCTAATGAGATCATTATCTGTTTCTCATAACGCAGTACATATTGGATGCTTGTTTTAGGCTCCACCTCCAAGACTCTTAATGCTAAGCCCTTGCTGCTGTAAAAGGACAATTACTTATAGTGCACTGCCAAATTAAAAGCACAAATTGCCATCTCACTGGGAGTGTTTTTACAGTGTACACATTCTTGATAAAATTAACCCACCTGCACAGTCTTGGGGAAAGTCACGTGCAAAAAAAAGCTGCGCACGTCGCCCACACATGCCATTCATGGGTTGCTTTTTAAAGCACCTCCTTGTCTCGGTTTCTTTAAGCGTGTTGGGCTGACACCATTCAGTCAGTTAGAGCAGTAATTGATCTTAAAGGAATAATCTCTTTCCCATCTCTTCTAGAAACAGATGAGATGTGGGCCACAATGGGACGAGGTGCATTGGAAGACCTGGGAGCAGATCCTTTGTAAGAAGACTGAAGGTGACATGGTGAATTTAATGCACACTCTTTCGAGCGGAGTAGTTATTTGGGCCTGATCATTCACCGCAGATTCAGTTTAATCAATGTAGAGTGAATCAGGCAGGCTAATGTCAGACCTGTTTTCCAATTCACAGCTCAACTATGGCTTCAGTTCGAGTCTCGGAATAGATAAGGGGCTTACACAAATAAAGTGACTGTGATTAGTAGAGAGGAGAGATGGAGACGTTCAAACACAGTGAAGAGACGGATTCATTTTTAATTTGGAGTTATCCACGCTGACTTATTAGTTCCCATCAGTACTAACAAAAGCCAGTCATTAAATACGTTTATTTTGCGAGGTTACTCTAGCAAAATTTCCAAAATAAGATGTGCTTTTCACACTCTTACTTTGTACTTTTTCAGTTTGCACTGTTTCCACCGTTGAGTCCTTCATAGATCATTTTCCTATTTAGCACCTAAACCTTAGAACAGTCTCCCAAACATTGTCACACACTCTGTCAGTTTAAATCTAAACTAAAAACACATCTCTTTTACCTGACATTCACATAGAACATTATACATTTCTATTATTCAAATCAGTTAAACGATTATTAGGCTGCAGGTCAGCCGGAACAACACCCGATGTACTCGTTCAGCCCGTTCTCATCCCAAGGCGTCATATACTGACGCTTTTGACATTTCGTCTGCATACAACGCACATGGCACCCTTTAGCGTCAATATGAGACACAGTATATGGGCCAGAAGGTGCCTCCTAGTGGTCTAACCCTAAACCTACCCCAGAACTAAACCTACCATAACCAAACAAATGCGTTGGATTTAGACGAAATTTCAAAAGTGTCACTATATGACGCCCTAGGATGAGGATGCGTTGACTCGTTACATCATAAGAAGAATGGCATCTACGCTAATATTAGTCTTTCAATTTTTCCGAGGTTTAGTGAAGTCAGATCCAGGCCGTATCCGGATCAGACGGTGGACCTGCTAGACACGACCACAACGCATCAGCCCTGTGAAGGCCTCGTGGACACCTCAACAAACTCATCTCCATACCGGCATTACGACTCTGACCCCCAACCAGATGAAACTGGATAAATATTGTGAATGTCCTGATCCAATCTGACTTCTGACCTGTTATGTTGCCTGAATCATATACATTGTTCGTTCGTTGACCGACTGAGTCTGGGTTCTCCATTCTGTCCCTGATGGAGTTTGGGTTCCTTGCCACTGTCGCCTTGGCTTTTGGCTTGCTTAGTTGGGGACATTTAATATTGAACAATATTATTGATCTGCCTTACTTCAGGTGGATGATGACACAATTTTCTTCTAGAAACAAACTGGTATATTCATATTATCGCTGTGAAGCTGCTTTGATACAAGCTATTTAAATAAAGGTGACTTGAGATTTCTGATTAGTTTATCTGTGTGTTGTTAATTATCCTCATTTGAATGTAAACTTAAGTCCTTTGTCTATTTATATGCTGTCAGGTCTCATCTGTGATATATGTCGTAAGCCGTTCTCTTTGTGTGATTTATCTTCCTTTGGATTTATTAAAGATAATCTTTGCCTTCATCGTGTTCATCAGGGATCTACAACCCAGCATTGTGACAGTTCGTGTATGGTTTCGTACCATTTTATTGTTAGGAAGATCGAGATCACATTTAATTTAAAGCCAAAAGAACAACTATAGGAAATATTTTACAAAAAGAGAAAATAAAGCCTATATTGGGGAACATTAAAAATGTTTGAATTATTCCATTACAGCATATTTTTTAAATATCTTTGAAAGCAATTACTTGAAATAGTAATCTTTCATAACAATATAAATTTATTGAATTTAAGTTTTGACAAATGTAATGCATCCTTGCTGAATAAAAGTATTAATTTCTTTTAAAAGAGAGAGAGAGAGAGAAATGATGTGGTGCTCATAAACATCTTGATGGTCCTAAAAGATTCTTTGTTTTCTTTAAGTTAAATATTATTTCTAATTTCCTCCTCGAGGTGAAAAATGACTCAGAACTGGCTGTTGGAATTTTGTTGGATCTGTGTTTTAAAATAACACAGCAAAAACACCACAAGTTGAAATGACTTTCAAACATTATCGTGTATATGTGCATGATTTGTTAATATTAGTTGAGCTGTTGTTTACTCATTGTTTCTGAAACCTAAATAATGCGATCTGGGAATTTGGAGCCACATAATCCAATGTATTTTAAACATCAGTTCCCTGTATCTTACAATCACCTGGTTGACTCAATGCCTAAAGAGACACCAATGAGATAAACACAACATGACAATTCACAAAGCTTTGTCAACGTTTCCATCACATTAGTGAAATAACAGCATATTATCACATCCAGATAACTGTACAGCCAACAACTGAAATTAGCTTTGGGATCGAGAGAGCGCGTAGGAAATATTGTTCATTTGAGAGTTCCCTCGGGCTCCCTTGCTGATTTAGGCAAATACCACAAAGTTTTTGGCCCAGCCATTAAAATGTTGCCACGGTAAGCATTTCGTTGACTCACTGACCTTAAGGGCCATTATTGTTGTCTTGTGATTGGCTGACAGGTCTTTCAGCCGTGCCGATCTCTTTCTACAATACAGTGGACTCCCAAGCACACACTGTATGAAGATAAGAAGCTGAGGCACTTAATATTTTACTAGCTGCCTGCTAGGGAGTACCATGGGGCTTTCACCCCGCCAAAAGATAAAGATAGAACTCGAATGTGGGATGTCACAGTCTCCAAAAAGCTTCGAGACTGCATGGCAAGCAATAAATCAGAACACACACATAATTTTAAGGTCAGAAACACACTCTATGCTACCACAGAACACTTGTTACATAAAAGCATCAATTTAATTGAGTATCAATTTAAAGATACGGTGGAAATGTATGACTAGAAAATGTATATCCAAATTATAGATCAGGCTTAAAAAGCAACAATACATTTGATGATCTATTTTATCAAATAATGTCCATCTTTCTATTCAGCAATTGAGTTAAACCAACCTTGTTCAAACCGATGGACCATATTTGATCAAATAGATCAGGCTTAAAGCAGGAGTGTCACAGGTGGTTATAGAGACGTACAAGGAAAATTTAAAAAAAATAAAAAATAACAGTTCAAACAGGAACAAAACAGGCAAACACAACCAACACATTGAAGAGATGGGACAAGAAACAGAGGAAAACTCAGATTCTTAATACAGAGGGACTATTAATTAATAGAAAAGGTGAACGGAGTACATATGACACACAGGGAAAACGTATGCACCCCTTGAGGAAACACAGAGAATTTAATTTGAAGACCTGTGCCGAGTATGTTTATAGCCACGTGAGGACCATTAGATTCATTGAGAGTTGAGAACTGTGAGGCCAAAAACACAGTATGACATTTTATAAGAAGATAGGAGCCCTACACATGCTCTAATTGAATATTCCGATCTTTTCCCTCCAGAAAGATGGGAAACGGTCAACCCACAAAATTAAAGCTGTAAATATCTTCCAGAGCACATTTGGACTGGAGCGAATAACCAGATATCTTACAGCGGCAAAATGTCACAGACAGCTGTGGGACTTCCACACGGCACAAACACACACCGCAATATCACCACATGTTTGCTGAGGCCAGTCATGGGCGAGAATAAACAGATATCTAAAGGTTGGGTGTAAGATCCTATAGGGAACGAGATAAATGTCATTTCACATTTCCTTAACCTTTGCACTGATAACAACACCTGCCTGGGTTGGAACCATCATGTAAATGCTGACTTTTATTTTTTTATTTGTTTTACTTTATTGTCTAATAGCAATTTGCCTAGCTAAAAAAAAAATGCTTTTGCCTAACAAATAATGTTGCTGATAACGGACAGAAAAAGAGGACGTATACATGTATTCTTCTTTTATACTCAGCAAAAAATAAATAAATCTTGTTTTACAGGAGAAATAGTACATGTAGCGCAAGTAATTTGTCACGTCTTGTTGACAGAAACTCAAATTTCCATTAAAAGAGCTTATTATCATGTCAACCTGGTTTAAAATATGGTGTTGCTGCATGTGCAAACTGTTTTGAGCTTAAATTATTTGCAAATGAATTCCAGTTGGTCTTCGTCTTACATATATTTGCACACTAAATCATTTTTGGTATTCCTTTTTCAGCATTAATTATATGTAACAGAAAACCAAAGAGCTTAAAACCTAAACTTACTTTAAATTGTAACCCCTTTCTTTGGCAGGCTTGAGAGCACTGGCTTTTCCTTCAGGAAGTGCAAATTTGTCTTTGCTTTATTACAGCAAACGCTCTTAACATCCTTTAAAATTTATCCATTAAAAGAGAACTAAAAAATGCTTTCAAGCTGAATTTCAAATGAGGCCAATTTTGTCGTGACGGAGGCAAGGAATTACATTCGAGGCGCATTTAGCACAGGCGATATAGAGAAACCCCCACATTAATATTTTCGATCAGCCATGCAGCGCGTTTCTTTCCTGATGTTTTCAGATGGGAGCGGTGCGTGCACACTGAGGCGCACTTTGGCGGCACTAAAAGAGGGAAACCACCAACCGTCTATTTAAACTTCAAAGGGAAGCTGTGTCGGCTCTCTGATCCCAACACATTGGCACAACATTTGGAAAAACCTAGCAAATGAGGACAAGGAACAACATCAAGCAGATGTGTTTTTCTGACATGCTCATATCTCTCTTTCTCTCTTCCATCCTCTCTCTCCAACTGTTCTGCGGGGGAAAGAGGAGGAGCTCAGTAATTCTCATTGCAGAGGAGCCATGCACAGCAGGAAAGTAGTGGCAGGAGGGAGAGAGGAAGAGAGGAAGAGACCTCCAGACACACACAAACTCATTTACTCGTGCAGCTGCCTCTTGCACCGCAGGTATGCGGCAGTGAGATCACCATAGGGGTGCTCAACTCCTGGACAAGGGACCAAATATTATCGCAGAATCAGACACTGAGTTTAATTTACATAAGACACGAACCAAAATTATTATAGTAAAAATCAAACTGACTTTATGTCTAAGAATATATTTCATATATTAATTGCGAAAATGATTTTGATACTGCGTCCAATATAAAATTTGTTCCTGGAGAGAGAGAGACAGTGTGTGTGTGGGTGGATGGATGGATGGATGGATGGGTGGATGGGTGGATGGGTGGATGGGTGAGTGGGTAGGCGGATGTGTGGGTGGATGGATGGATGGATGGATGGATGGATGGGTGGATGGATGGGTGAGTGAGTGGGTGGGTCGATGGATGGATGGATGGATGGATGGATGGGTGGATGGATGGGTGGGTGGATGGATGGGTGAGTGGGTAGGTGGATGGGTGGGTGGATGGATGGATGGATAGATGGATGGATGGGTGGATGGATGGGTGGGTAGGTGGATGGATGGATGGATGGATGGATGGATGGATGGATGGGTGGATGGATGGATGGGTGGATGGGTGGGTGGGTGGATGGATGGGTGAGTGGGTAGGTGGATGGGTGGATGGATAGATGAATGGATGGGTGGGTGGATGGATGGGTGAGTGGGTAGGTGGATGGGTGAATGGATGGATGGATGGATGGATGGATGGGTGGGTGGGTCGATGGATGGATGGATGGATGGATGGATGGATGGATGGATGGATGGATGGATGGATGGGTGAGTGGGTGGATGGATGGATGGATGGATGGATGGGTCGATGGATGGATGGATGGATGGATGGGTGGATGGATGGATGGATGGATGGATGGGTGGATGGATGGATGGATGGATGGATGGATGGATGGATGATGGATGGATGGATGGGTGGATGGATGGATGGGTGAGTGGGTAGGTGGGTGGATGGATGGGTGGGTGGGTGGGTGGATGGGTGAGTGGGTAGGTGGATGGGTGGATGGATGGATACATGTATGGATGGGTGGGTGGGTGGATGGATGGATGGATGGATGGGTGAGTGGGTAGGTGGATGGGTGGATGGATGGATGGATGGGTGAGTGGGTGGATGGATGGATGGATGGATATTTCACCAAAAAGCACTATATAGGTATCATAAAAGTAATCTTATGTGAAGACCATCTGTGGCCATAACTTCACAAAACCATTACCTGTTTAGATGTTCAATAAAAAGCAAAATAAAAAAATAAAAATAAAAATAAAGAAATTGATGCACCAAAAAACATTTATAGATGAGACAATAACAAATGCATTTGTCTTTAAAAACAAAGCTATTGCGTGACTAGTTAAAACTTGGAATATAGTGCATCAGTTGTATGCACCACTTTTATGTTGTTGTTTTTTCTTCAGTTTTTTTAATTTTTGGTTCAATGTAAAGGTACTTTCAGACCAAAATTTAAATAACAAGGCTGAAGAAAATGCATGGACAGTAGAGGGGCGGATTTCTGGATAACATAAGAATGAGATGCATGAGAAAAAAGTTCAACGTTTACTTCACCAATAAAAACAAGTCATATTTGCTTATGGTTGAACTGAATCATCAAAGACAGCAACAAGTACATTGATCAATAAAGTGAGATGAAATGCATAAAAACATTAGTTTTATTTAACATATTTAATTATTGGAGGTTTGCGTATTATTCTGATTCTGCATTTCACTGATTTAGGAATACTGAATCTTTTTGTGTGCTATAGTGAGATTAGTAAATGCACGCTCACATTTAGTCAATAAATACTTATCATGTTTACATCCTTGCGGTACTTATTTGAAAAAGTGACAAATATTTTCCTGCAAATTTAAAAGTAATACTTTACTTGATAAAAGCAATCTGATTACGTAACTCAAGTTGCTTGTAATGAGCTGAGTAGTACTGTACACTTACACATACAATTGTACAGTGGCTTTGAATTCATTTTGGGTTTGACAATTTCCTCAATATTTACACTGAAGTGCTCCAATGCATATCTCTGAGAGCCTCTTGACAAGCCACATGCCCACATTACATAATCCAATCTCCAGTTCAGTTTAGTTCAGGATCATTTTTATTTTGATGACACAATTATACGATTATCATTATCATCTCCAAAAAGCAATGGATTGTGAATCTTTTCTGAATAATTGTATTAAAATGAGACTGATTAAATAAATAGACAAAGTAGACTCATTATGTATCGCAAACTAATATCGCCAGCTAACAAAATAGTCATTTAACAGATGATCTAGGAACTAATTGTATTTGCTATTTTACTGTATTCCAGTAGACTGTTGCTTAAACAAAGCTGCAATGTTTTCTCCATGGTAATCAAAGTGCACTACTGCGGCGTTCAGAGCATATTGACTCATCTGTCAAAAGTCTCGGAGGTCTGCCATGCAGAACAATGCCCTCGCATCAATAATGCAGAATGCAAGCTGCAGAATGTATGTTGATGAACGCGATAAGACTCATCAATTATGCATTGTGTCTGACCGTTGCATTTTTCCACCAGCTCTTTTTGTAAGTGATGGAATCCAATTGGTGTGCTGGGCACAACGTGTTTTGATTCAATTGACAGTTTTATGTCACACTGCAAGAGGAAAACACAGTTTCAAATGTTCAGTGCTCAATATTGCAGGATTTCTGTGCGCACCTGCAGCAGCACCACCACCACAAGGTAGAGAGCCTTGAACGCTTGAAAGGAAGTATTTCCGATAATCACGCCTTTAAGCACCCGATAAAACAGCCCGACTTTTTCCCTCAAGAATTCGCTGAGAGCCTACAGGAAAGTTTTGTGCCTTTGAACCTTTATACGGATCCAATGCAGAAGGATAAGGAGGGCGTTGTTGTTTTTTGAAGCCATTTGTTGTTGCACTTCCAACAGTAAGAATTGTGCCTTTAAGATGTGCAAATTACTGTGAGTCTCCGCATCAGAATAAAGAGAGGAATGCTCTCATTAAAGCAAAAGGCAACTAATGAATGAATGATGCAAAGAGGGAATCATCAAAGGTAATAAGATGGGTCTAATGAGAGCAAAAGAGCAAAGCAAGGTGAATATTTTACCATAACAGTCTAATTAAATGCCCAAGCGATCACCCTCTAGTTAATTAACCTCATTATGTAACAACTAGTGGACACTTGTTTTGTTTGGGTGTCTGTCTTTTGTTGTTTTATTCTGAATTAGGCCATCCATGAACAATGACCAGCTATTCAGCGACACTCCAATCAATGTTACAGAGAAAGAGGCCATATAGGTCATTTAATAAATAATTTCTTGATTTTTTGAAATAACAGTTACATTAGCATATAACCGCCCTGTGGTGTGTGTGGTTCCCCGCATTGTTTGCTACTATGGTCGCAAGTTCTGTTGAATTGTGTTGGGAGGGAAGGAACTTCAGGAAATGCACCCCAGATTGGCACATCAACATATATTAACGACCCCTACATGATTTTTTTATTTATTCTTTTATAAAAAAGTCATGGCTGCACCACCCATATAGGCCAGCATTGTTTATTTACTTCACATGCAAAGAGTTTAATAAAAGTCTTAAAAGATATAGTGACAAAACTGCCCGATTAATACTAAAATTAAGAGATGATCACGTAAAAGTAAAATGATAACATAAAATGATGACAATTCTATCATAATTTAGACAAATGTTGCTCTTAAATCTCATTCAGACAAAAATGCATATATTAAAATGTTGTGCATTGTTATTAGAGACAAGCAAGAATCACTGGTGTCCAAAGTGTGAAAATGTAAATTTTGATTAGCTGCGTTATGACTTCACAAGACTTTGCACTACACTGTAAGAAATAAAACCGTAATTTTTACGGCGAAAAACGGCAGCTGTGGTTGGCAGAACTTTACCGTTGAAAATACGGTAGGAACGTTAATGGTTTTACAGACTTAACTTAAAATTTACAGTAATAAACTGTATTTTATTTTCTGATAAAATGTTGATTTACCAACTTATTGATGTATTGATATCTGTTTTAGACCATTGTAATACACTGACAACCAACAATCATCCTACCAAAGAAGCTGCACAGTGTCATTCACACATTAAACACCATCATGGTAACACACATAAAATAACAACATTAAATGTAATATAAAACCCTAATGTACAACTGATTATAAAAAATAAAACAATAAAACTATGAGGAACCATAGTTATTTCAACAAAAACTCATCAAATGTGAAGTGTCACATTTTGTTGAAATAAGGGAAACAGGGAATTGTGAGCATGTCAATTTACGGTTTTTCACTGTAAATTATGCGATTTGTTCTTTTTCACTTTCAAAAACTGTAAACGGTATTTTACTGTAAAATTATATCACAGTTATTTACCGTGTATAGTACGGAAACTTTCTGTTAACCAATTAACAGTTTTGCACTGTAGCATTTTTACAGTGTTTTACTGTTAAAATCACGGTCATTTTTTTACTACTGTGGTGTTGGTATTCAGCAGGAAAAAACAATGCAAGCCATCAAGGTAAACAATGATAGAATTTTCATTTTCTTTTTGTTATTATTTTTGGTAACACTTTATTTTGATGGTCCCTTGTGAACAATCTGTTGATTATATGTAACTTTGCAAATACTTGTCAACTAACTCTCATTAGAGTAATCTGTCTGCGTGACAGATATTCTACTGACTAACTTTGCAACTACATGTCAACACGCATTCTCATCCTAGGGCGCCATATAGGTGACGCTTTTGACATGCGTCTAAATTCGAAGCACATGGCACCCTTTCGCGTCAATTTAACACGCTCCGGTTATGTGTAGGTTAAGGTCTGGGGTAGTGTTAGGGTTACACCACTAGGAGGCACCTTCTGGCCCATATATATCTGCGTTTCATATTAACACTAAAGGGTGCCATGTGTGTCGGATGTAGACCCAATTTCAAAACAGTCACCTATATCACACTTTGGAATGAGACCAGGCTGGTCAACCTATTCCAACCCGAACCCTACCAATACTCTACTAACACTCTAATGAGAGTTAGTAGACATAGCAACGTTACTTATAGTCAACAGAATGAGAAAGGGATCCTCCAAATAAAGTAAAACCCACTTTTTGTTGCAAAAAACAACGATAAACCATTATAAATGGGAAAAAAAGCAACAATTAATGTAACATATCATCACCCCTTTAAACGGATGAGTAGTTGATGATAATAAAAGAGAAGTGTACTAAAAACAAATCTGGCCAACTCTGTTGTCGGGGAGAATGTTTTCTGTGAATAAAGGGGACATGATATTATGCATGATCTGTCGCTCTGCAGCTGTTTGATTTCCCCTGGCTCTGAACTCAGTGAAACACTGGTGCAATTTGTCAACTGAAAAATACAGCCTGAAAGACATCTACACTAGTGAGAGACTCCGAGTCACTCCACCGCCTAGCCGAGATGCCGTTCTCCCGAGGAGCTCGACGAAATGAATGCAACACTTATGAAAATAGAACTCTCAACTGGGCTACATGTCAGACAGTGAGCCGGTTTATTTTGGGGGAGATGGAGCCATTCAGTTCATCCTAGAAAGCTCCCAAGACATACAGACGAGGCCAGCGACAAACTACCTCGGGCCCTGTATGCTAATTAGACCCTCTTGTGAAAAAGAATAAGCTCTCTTCACGCGGCTAACTTTTATTTTAGTGGCGCACTTCAAAACCCCAGATACTGAGAGAATCAATTAAGACAGTGCGCAGTACAGAGGACATGAGATGAAACGGGAGGAGAGCCCTGACCCAGTTTCAGGTACTCTTTTGCAGAGATGAGCATCTTTACAGGCCTGAGGGAAAATGAAAGGGTGCAAATGTGAGAGGAGTCAGAAGCCGGCAGGTCCAGGGGAGGCTGCTCTCCGCGGTTGGCGCTTTTCATTATTTTTTACCAGTCACACAACCTTCCGGACTTCTCGACCTGCTATAGAGAGCCAATTTAGTCACCTCAGAAAAGGAAGTCACCTGGGTGTCCAGCTATTACAGAAAGACTTGATCTGCTTGCATAAGTCGAGTAGGGTCTTTAAGTGCTGTGAGAGACTGGCTGTCTATGAAAACGGCCACTCTCAACCTGTTATTAGGACTAAACTGAATGTTTATTTAAAGAATTCGAGTTGGGGAAGCTTGGCAACCGTAGCTTGCCGAAGTGCCACTATGCTATTTTTAAGGCTCATAATTTTGTTTTGGATGTCTCCTACAACAGGTTTACTTGCATCAAAGGTCAAAAACACTTTCGTTTTCGCATATTTGCACATCACCACATTTTCCAATGATTCTCAAACGACTCGTCGGATGAATCGGTCTCTCTAATTCCCTCCTTTCTGCGAGCCTATTCTGATACCTCCCAGAGGACTAAGAACTACTACATACAGGGTCATAATTAATGTTAATAATTTATACTTTATAATTAATTCTATAAAGTGAAGTTCGTGGTAACCCACTAATGATGGAATAGCTAGTTGATTTCTCCAACGATGCATCGTACTATGGAAGTGAAGCAGCGAACTACACAGTCGTACGGGAAACGTACCCGTCTGACTAGAATAAATAGCCTATATGTGTCTTAAATCAGTCCTTTTTACTTTTAATGCTTGTTTCAAAATCAAGTTATTTTGTGCTTTAACTCAAGTAAACCCCAAAAATAAGTACTTTTACTATATATTAGTAATATAATATATTCTTTTACTGAAGTACTAGAGGTGTGCACCTTGCCCATCTTTGCTATTTTGGACTGGTGTCGCACTACTGAAAAGTTAATAGCCTTACCTTTAGCTTACTACTTACTGCAAAGGATGCCCTTACCAAAGCATACAGAATCCCAGAGCTGAATTGTCTAAAGTAGACGGGTCACGAACCATTCTAGCCGATTAGACTACTGTAAGTGGCTTAGCATGAAACGCATCTCCTAAATGGCAAGTGAATGATTTGCATGACAATATCTTCATTCTGAGTAATAGAGCTCAGCTAAAGGACGTAATGACAACAGATTCAATAATGAGGCTTCTTACAAAGACAATCTCAATTTGTTAGTAGGGTCCAAATGAAGGGTATCCATGGTCATCCATTTTCCGAAAATACGGATACAGATGACATTCAGACAGGCCGTTCAAAGCATATGATTCAAAACATTAATCCCTGCTATTCACTGGAATACCAAGTAACGATATTTTACGGCTGTCAAACTCCCTGCATATTGCTCAAAAGTCCTCGCAGTGTCTTACCATATTAAGATGAAGTGGCTTTATGTGATTGAAAGCTGTTGGTTAATGAGCCTGTGAGAGGATGGAGCGATCACAGCAGTGCATCTATGCTGCTGGTTTCTCGATAATGGCATCGACACCAGCCGCTCTGGTAATGATCCAGGACAAGGTGAATGAAAGAGAGTCTCGCTTAGCCACTCAAAGTCCAGCTGAATCAGAATGACTCAGATGTTTGTCTTTAAATATATATATAGATTTATTTCATTTTCCTCATTTGATTCAATATGCAACCTAGACACAATCATTGTGAAGGGAAAGAGTAAACAACAATGTGGCAAGGAGGCTGAAACAAGCGTTTGGCGTTATTGGAACTGGTGGGTTATAAAAATGAAATAGGATGGAAGGGTTGTGCACTATTCAACATCAATGATAATAACAACTGTTTCTCGAGCTCCAAATCAGCATGAGTACCATGTGACTGGAATAAATGGCATTTTAAAATATATTAAAATAGAAAATAGTTATTTTAAATGGTAATAATATTTCACAATATCACTGTTTTTACAGTATTTTTGATCAAATAAAAGCAGCCTTGGTAAGAATAATAAGGATCCCAATCTTTTGATTTGGCTAAATCAATGTAAGTCTATGAATACGAGTTGGACTCACATGATATGACTCATTCATTCAGTTCGTTCAGAAACCAGATTTAGGTTCCCACGTTATATTAGGTGTCTTTAACTACTAACATTTAAAGTAATCATTTGATACAATGCTCTTATTGTGTACATACATGATTTTATAAAGAATATTTTTTTAAATACCACATGTAAATCACATGTGTAAAGACTTAGCCTACCTTAACCCACCCTTAAACCTACCCATAGACCAAAGTCCCTAACCATACCCGTATCCCACTTCAATAGCAGCAAATGTGTTTTTGCAATATAACATTTTTGATGTATGTATATAGTAGGCCTAGTTAAGGACACATAATATAAAGTGTGACCAGATTTAGTGCCAAAACTCGTTCAGTGAAGAACAACATGTGTTCAGTATCAATATTATGCTTTATAAGGGCTTTCATGCTAGCAAAGCAGTGACAAAGCTTTACATAGGAGGGACATAAAGGGATAGTTCACCAAAAAATTGTAATTCTCATTAATCAATCGTTCCAAACCTTATGTTCGTCTTCAGAAAAACAAATGAAGATATTTGGTAACACTTTACAATATGGGTGCACTAATAAGCATTGATTCACGCTTAACTAATGCACAAATAATACTGAATTAAAGTGTAACTAATAATTATCTAAGCTATTCATTAATGATTACCACATTAGGTACTAATTAAGAGTCTGTAAGGTTGATTTATTAGTTCATAAATTAATTGTTATCAATTAAATATGTAATTGTGGATTAATTCCAGTATAATTTTTTTAACTAATAGTGTTAATTAATATGTTAATTACCAGAATGAGCCAAAGCCTTGTAGTTCAACTTCCAGATAATATGACAGGTACACTAATATGCATTAATTTATGATTAATTACTTCATTGTTAGTGCAAATTAATGTGCAAATTACTACAATTACTAAATGACTAGTTAAAGGGTTAGTTCACCCAAAAATGAAAATTCTGTCAGTATTTACTCACCCTCATGTTGTTCCAACCCCGTAAGACCTTCGTTCATCTTCGGAACACAAATTAAGATATTTAAGATATTAAGATCGCTCCTGCATACAGTCCATAGGCTTCTTGAGGTACTGGCTCTTGCTGGCATCGAAAAGTCATTAAAGACATCGTTAAAATAGTCCAAGTGACTACAGGGGCTCAATCTTAACTTTATCAAACGACGAAAACACTTTTGTGCGCAAAAAAACAACAAAAATAACGACTTTATTTCAACTATTCACTTCCTTCTCCATGAGCCTGTAAGTCAGTTAACGTAGTGTGATTGCGTAGAGCTACGTCACACGTAGGCTCACTATTGGCCGACGCTGGTCATGTGTGTGTGATGCGTGTGACGTACAGAAGCTTACGCTATTAAACTAGTAACCTGACTCGCGCAGAGGGAGAAATAAACGAATAGTTGAAATAAAGTCGTTATTTTTGTTGTTTTTTTGCGCACAAAAGTGTTCTCGTCGTTTGATAAACTTAAGATTGAGCCCCTGTAGTCACTTGGACTATTTTAACGATGTCTTTAATGACTTTTCGAGGACAGCAAGAGCCAGTCCCTCAAGAAGCCTATGGACTGTATGCTTTTAGATTCGAATCGACGTGCTCTGAAGTTCTGTAGCGATCCAGCCATTTTATTTCAACTGTTAAGATTAGTGCGCTGACAAAGCCAGATTTCTCGTCCTCTTTGACGTGCCACTTTGCTTTCAGCGTTTGCAATAAAGACACAAAGTGTGTAGACTCTTTGAGTGTGATAAGATCTGTAAACCTGACAAGCAATGCAATCTCATCTATATATAGTCTCCACAGCTGTGATAGTGCAAATGACAGATGACAGCTGCTTCTATAACCAGAAGCATCAGCCAGGATGCAGATGAAATGTCCCAAAACAGTGACTCACAGCTAATAATTATATATATGGTAAACTCTTTTAATTAATGATTGAATAATGCTGTTTTGGCCCTTTTAGAGCTAATCCTTAAAGGGTTAGTTCACCCAAAAATGACATTTATGTCATTAATTAATCACCCTAGTGGGTCAACCTTAATGTTATGAAGTAAAAAACAACTATTTTTTCTCTTCGTCTCTGGCGCCATTTTTCTGGGCTTTGAAAGTGGTTATGAAGTTGCACATGGGGGGGTCAGAAAACTCTCGGATTTCATAAAAAATATCTGGTAACACTTTACAATACAGGTGCACTAATATGCATTAATTCATGTTTAACTAATGCACTTATAATCATGAGTTAATGTATAACTCATGAAGAACTAAACCATTAATTAATGATTACTGCATCAGCAACTAATAAAGAGTCTATATGATTAATAGATTAAGTAATACATGAATTGCTATTAATTCAATGTGTCATTGTGTATTAATTCCTTAATAACATATTTTATTAACTAATAGTGTAAATTAATGTGTTAATTACCACAATTAGTCAAAGCTATGCACTTCAACTTCCAGTTGTCTGCTTTAATTAATCATTAGCTAATGATTTGCAAAGGTATCATTATGTTATGGCTTTACTTGTTGAGGCACATCATTATTAAAGGGTTAGTTCACCCAAAAATGAAAATTCTGTCAGTATTTACTCACCCTCATGTTGTTCCAACCCCGTAAGACCTTCGTTCATCTTCGGAACACAAATTAAGATATTTAAGATATTAAGATCGCTCCTGCATACAGTCCATAGGCTTCTTGAGGGACTGGCTCTTGCTGTCCTCGAAAAGTCATTAAAGACATCGTTAAAATAGTCCAAGTGACTACAGGGGCTCAATCTTAAGTTTATCAAACGACGAGAACACTTTTGTGCGCAAAAAAACAACAAAAATAACGACTTTATTTCAACTATTCGTTTATTTCTCCCTCTGCGCGAGTCAGGTTACTAGTTTAATAGCGTAAGCTTCTGTACGTCACACGCATCACACACACATGACCAGCGTCGGCCAATAGTGAGCCTACGTGTGACGTAGCTCTACGCAATCACACTACGTTAACTGACTTACAGGCTCATGGAGAAGGAAGTGAATAGTTGAAATAAAGTCGTTATTTTTGTTGTTTTTTTGCGCACAAAAGTGTTTTCGTCGTTTGATAAAGTTAAGATTGAGCCCCTGTAGTCACTTGGACTATTTTAACGATGTCTTTAATGACTTTTCGAGGACAGCAAGAGCCAGTCCCTCAAGAAGCCTATGGACTGTATGCAGGAGCGATCTTAATATCTTAAATATCTTAATTTGTGTTCCGAAGATGAACGAAGGTCTTACGGGGTTGGAACAACATGAGGGTGAGTAAATACTGACAGAATTTTCATTTTTGGGTGAACTAACCCTTTAATAATGATGTGCCTCAACAAGTAAAGCCATAACATAATGATACCTTTGCAAATCATTAGCTAATGATTAATTAAAGCAGACAACTGGAAGTTGAAGTGCATAGCTTTGACTAATTGTGGTAATTAACACATTAATTTACACTATTAGTTAATAAAATATGTTATTAAGGAATTAATACACAATGACACATTGAATTAATAGCAATTCATGTATTACTTAATCTATTAATCATATAGACTCTTTATTAGTTGCTGATGCAGTAATCATTAATTAATGGTTTAGTTCTTCATGAGTTATACATTAACTCATGATTATAAGTGCATTAGTTAAGCATGAATTAATGCATATTAGTGCACCCGCATTGTAAAGTGTTACCAGATATTTTTTATGAAATCCGAGAGTTTTCTGACCCCCCCCCCCCAATGTGCAACTTCATAACCACTTTCAAAGCCCAGAAAGATGGCGCCAGAGACGAAGAGAAAAAATAGTTGTTTTTTACTTCATAACATTAAGGTTGACCCACTAGGGTGATTAATTAATGACAGAAATGTCATTTTTGGGTGAACTAACCCTTTAAGGATTAGCACTAAAAGGGCCAAAACAGCATTATTCAATCATTAATTAAAAGAGTTTACCATATATATAATTATTAGCTGTGAGTCACTGTTTTGGGACATTTCATCTGCATCCTGGCTGATGCTTCTGGTTATAGAAGCAGCTGTCATCTGTCATTTGCACTATCACAGCTGTGGAGACTATATATAGATGAGATTGCATTGCTTGTCAGGTTTACAGATCTTATCACACTCAAAGAGTCTACACACTTTGTGTCTTTATTGCAAACGCTGAAAGCAAAGTGGCACGTCAAAGAGGACGAGAAATCTGGCTTTGTCAGCGCACTAATCTTAACAGTTGAAATAAAATGGCTGGATCGCTACAGAACTTCAGAGCACGTCGATTCGAATCTAAAAGGGATCGTCTAGAGGTCAGCCATGCATGTTTCATCCGAGGTTGCTCAAAACATACGGCCTAAGAAAGAAAGGGACAAGAAGGCTTTCAGTGTTGTAGCAGGTCTGATTGCCTCAATCAACGTGCTTCCACCACAACCCAATCAGCGTCCCACTCGATCCCCCCTTCTAAAATCTTTGTTCTTATCCTCTTAACGAACCATTCCATTTGCTATAGGTCGGACTTTGATTTTGTCCCTTCTCCCACATTAAACAACTCATTGTGGTCGTGTAATCCTGATGTAAAACCTTTGATGCGGAACCATTTTGATATCTGGATCTCGCTCCCCATCCGTAACCTGCCCTCTACCTCGCATGTCTTTCCTTATTTCCCCTCTCTAATGCCACAATTTTCTACTTAATCAGCTGCTAATTAAAATATGACTCCAGAACCCCTTATGGGGATTGTTACTCTGGAAAAAAAACCCTCAAGGAACAGTATAACATGTCTAATGAATGGCTAATCAAGGGACTAAATTGACAGATAAACCCGTTTGGTCTAGTTTAATGTCTGGAGTGTCGCCTCTGTGGAAATGGCCTCATGGTGATGAAGAACTGACAGTGCTCTCATTTTTATCAGCAGCTAAACCCTCGTACAAGCCCTGAATATTAAGTCTGTCGATGGGAAATGTACTAATTCAGAGGGATTCCTCAGCAAACAATCTTTGTTTTCTTGACGAGCGCTTGTGTTTTCTGAAGTGAACCCGGCTGCTTTGTTAATCTCTCTGTTCATTTTTCTGCCGTTTCATGTGGGTCTTGATGCTGAAAGATACTGTATTCAGATACGGCATTCGACTTACTGTTCATTGTGTACGTTTGGTCCTTACGGTCTATTGGATGCATAATTCATTTTATGTGCGTTGCTCCATTATATGGGTCTTATATTTCAGTGAAATGAGGGGATATATCAGGGTGATTGATCACAATGCTAGGCTCAGGTCTCTGGTTGTCATGGAGATGGCTATGAATTGTAGATATGTCAGCGCTTCATGGCGGCTTGTCAGAAATGGTGCACAAACCAGGATTATGCTCTCTCATCCGCAAACATTTACAATGAAAATGATGTATGTGCTCGTGTCCTTTCTTTCGGATGTCATTTGAAACTCAATGGTTGTACTGCAGAAAAAAAAAAGGCCAATGCGCTTTGTACTTTTTTTAGAAAGCAAACTTACCGACAAACATATGCAATGTGAATTGATTTTCTATCTTATTCCACCGCTCCCAACATGTGGACTTAAAGTGTCAGTTGAAAAAAAGGGCACGCTGCCTCGGTTTAGAGGTATGCCAGGGATTTATCAACATTTAATGTGTCAACTGTCCACGGGAATACATTGATTTTTCTATCAGATATGATATATATCCAGAGTCTTCATATCATATCAATCTATTGCATTGGAGAATTGAGGAAGAGAGGAAAAATGAGCGTCTTATAAGAGCAAGATTCTCAGAAATCTTATTTACACAAAGTCCCTGAAGATACTGTATATATACACACACACACACACACACACACACTTTAGATCAGGAAGAGAGGTTTACATGCACAGCTCTTAGTGGTCTACATCCCTTACACTCACCCCCATAAACCTTACTCCCATCCGGGTCACGGCACCAAATAACCAGTCTTACTTGCTTCGCTCTAAGCTAGATTTGAACCGGGTTCTCCGGTGTGGGAGGCGGGCACATTAACAAGGATGCTAAATTACTGGCCTACGTCCACTAGACTGGGATAAATAATTTGCATTCATTTTCGGAATTATACCTGTCAAACTAATTGTCAAGATATTTTATTTTTTATATTTTTGTTGTTGTTGAAAATATTACTTAAAGGAGCTGTATGCAAGATTGTGGCCAAAACTGGTACTGCAATCACTTTCAAATTAGGGTGTATCCCTGCCTCTCCCCATGACTCGAGGTTGCCAGATATGCTGCACATTCCAGCAGGAATGTAGGCTGCTACAATTAGCGTCCAATGGCAAGTGACGAGTCCTACACCGTGAGTTTTTTTCTGTTAATTATTTATTTTGGAGTTTGTAACAAAGTATTTCGGATTCATATTGAGTTTTTTGGGGTTTCGCAATGTTATAATTTTTTTTTTATCCGATTACGACGCGTCTGTATCTGCAGCTGTGGTAACTAGAGAAGAGCTAGCAACCCGAATGCCGCAACACTAGTGAGTCCGTGATTGGTAGATCGGTGGAGGCTGACGCATCAGAACAAAACACAACTTGACAATATCAACATCATTCAAGGGCTGCGACTTCACTTTTTAATTGACAATATCCTGGCCGGACTACCGTTGTCAGTGATATAAGTATTTGAAACGAACATGATTTCTTAATGTCTAGTGACATATCAGGGAAAATTTATAATTAATTGAAATAATTTTCGTACGTACAGCTCCTTTAATTTTACAAATGAACACATAAATAGCCTTAGCAAGACAAATCAGTGTTTATTAAGAGTTATATATGTAATTTCCATCAGAGAATGCTAATAAACATAATACATGCTTGTGATGTATGTAGATCTGGTGGTAATGGCATCTATTTGTTTTGGTTTTGTGTTTCTCCTGTGATCCATACAGTATACTGTATGTGTTTAAGGGCTAAAATAGTTCATATAAATACCTGTATATGTTAGAATGCGCTCGGTTTTAATGGAGTTGTATGTGGAGCCATGCATGTTATGTGAACTGACAGTGAAAATCTTCCCTTGAACACTGTGCGAGAAACATACTGATGCTGTCAAATGAATTGTTTCAAATGTTCCTATTCTGACTGTCGCCTAAAACTCATAATACTGACAATACTAATACAATTTCAATTAAAAAAACAACATTTTTGTCTAAAACATTAAATGGGTATGAGAATTTTAAAGGTATCATAATTTTCTATTTATTATTCCATTTATTATGTCGGATCATGGGGAGATGTACTGTATAGTGAAGGGGAAAGGGTATTTAAAGGGGAACTCAAGTTTTAAAACACTTTGAAGTCTACACATTATATAACAATAAGTAAAGAAAGTTTCCACTTGTGTATTGAGAACAATGAGAACAAAATCTTTAAAGAACAAGGCGAGTTGAAAAGAAGAGAACAATTTAGAAAGAAAAAGTAGAACAAGAAAATAATTTATAAAAGGAAGAGTTTTGAGTTGTTTCCAAAATTGTGCACAGACATGACTTTCTGCATTGTCAGTGGTGGTCCATATATGCCAGTGTGAAGTAGCAAAACAAATATTAAAAATGTCTTTTATGGAATTGATGTATTGCTTTGTACAAAGTCAAACTGATTTGAGTAAAACTGTAAAGTGAAAATGCTATTTTCTTAATTGTCTTGTTTTAACATCATAATTCTTCCATTCTCAGATTTGTTTCTGTATTGTTTTCATCCAGATTTACACTATATTCAAAGGTCTGTGGTTTGAAAACAATCATATTATCTAGCACAGATGCATTACATCGATTTTTTTAGATTTGAGACTTGTTACATAAAAAAAAAATCTATATAAAATAAAAGCTGTTCTTTTGAACTTAAAGGAGAACTCCGGCGCAAAATGAACCTTTGGTCTAATAAAACATCAGTACCTAGTCAACCGTTCTCTGAGATTTTTTTTCATGAGAGTCTAATGTAAAGAGTTTTATCTCTAAAAACTGTTTAGCGTATAGTATACTGGGGGCATTTACTAAGTAAAAAGAAATCGCTAGTTTATACCACTAACAAGGCTCAAAATAGCCCCACACTAACACAATAACATAATGAGGGTCGAAACTATTTTCTAAGATGGCTCCTGTCTGTCTTTATAAAGTATCTTCTTATTAAACGGTCTGTACACTTACAAAGTTCTCAATGCTTCGTTCGTCCTAGTGTGGGGCTATTTTGAGCCTTGTTAGTGGTATAAACTAGCGATTTCTTTTTACTTAGTAAATGCCCCCAGTACTAGCATTATACGCTAAACAGTTTTTAGAGATAAAACTCTATACATTCGATTATCATAAAAAAAAATCTCAGAGAACGGTTGACTAGGTACCGATGTTTTACATTCTCCTTTAATATTCATCAAAGAGAGATTTCACACACAAAAAGAGATTTTTCTCATCAAAATAATCATTTTGGCAATGGTGAAACCATGCAGTCAACAGTTTCTCCAGCTAAGCCTTTGGCATGCTCGACACCGCCATGGTTTTATTCCATACAAATTCACACCTCAGGCCTTTCCAAACGTGTTCCAGGAATTGAACAGGGCTTACACAATATAAATAAGGGATCAGGACAAAGGAAAAGTCTCCCCAGCAAGAACCTGTGTGTCAAAGCCTCGGAGCCTCGCTGCCCAATCCTGCCAGGCTTTTCAGTTGCTGTTTTTAATCTTCCAGACTCCCCAGCGCTTCATTCAGAGAACCACCCCTGAGGAAGCTGTGAGTCCAGATGAACAGTGAGAGGTGTAACTTGGAACATCATCACCTTGTCTGGGGAAATGTGACGGAGATGAGAAAGGCTTTTTTGGTGGGTGGGTGGGTGGGTGTTAGGTCAGGACAAATTGGAGTTGACCGATTGCCCCCATACTAAGCTGGTCAAATTAAAGGGATAGCTCAGATACTGTATGGGAAAAGGTCATGATGATGAGGGAAATGAGATGGGTGGAAAAATCCTATTTCAATGATTCCATACCTCTCCTGAGAAACTCTGCATTTGTTGTGATGTAAATAATATGAGACTGGAGGAACTCCTGTTGTCGCTAACGACTGACTGAGCTCACTCACGCGCAAACTCTTCTGTTATAATCAATGAATCACTTATCTAATATGGGCCTACGCTTTGTTTGTTATAAGAGGATTAGCAAGCGTGTAGAAATCAGTAAACTTAAACCCGTTGGCCTCTGGTTGGCTTTCAAAATACGTGCCTGTCATTGGCTACAGAACTCAACGCTGCAAAAAAAATTGCAAATAGAAACCTTTGCCTTTTTCAATTACAAAACAAGAGCACACACACAAATACACACAGGGGCGTTTGAAAGCAGTTGCCTTTCAGAGGGTAAAACTTCAGCTCCTCACGACAGCCAAAGCGAAGTGCAAGAAACTTTGCGTTTGTTTGCAAAACTTGTGAAATGAAAAACATATAAGGTGGGAGGGTAAAACTATATTTCAGTGCGAGTGAATGTAAAGTTTCTTGGGGGAAAATGCAGTAGTTTTGCGAGAAAAAAGGCAAATTAATGTTATGAAAGCGAATGCAGGCGAGCAAATAGATGTTTTGCTATGGAACACATAGTTTTACACATAGCAAGAGAACGCAAAAGCATTTTTCCTCTTTTTATATCATGTCGTCTTAGGGTTTCCTCATTTCAAACATTTATGACTTTCTTCTGGGGAACACTGCGGAAGAATGGACAAAAACAGTTCTTCAAAATATCTTTAAATAAATAAAAAATGTGTGTTCCACAGAAAAAATAAAATCATACAGGTTTGAAATGATATGAGGAAGAGTGAATGATTCATTCTGATTCTGTATCCCATTAATTCAGCATCCCTCCACATCACTATTTTGATAGATTTAAAGGATCATTGCTGATGATCACCACAGATTGATGGTTGAACACACAGATGGTCGCTTTTGAACATTCTGTTGACTATTAATTAACTTTGCAACTACATGTCAACTGCCAGTCATTAAAGGGGTAAAGGAGTCCTTTTGCTGATAATTTACTCACAACCATGTCATCCAAGATGTCCATGTCTGTCTTTCTTCAGTCGAAAAGAAATGACATTCAGCATTCCAGCATTTTTCTCCATATAATGGACTTCATTGGGAACCAAACGTTCAAGGTCCAAATGAGAGTTTCGGTGCAGCTTCAAAGGGCTTTAAACGATTCCAGATGATGAATAAGGGTCTTATCTAGCGAAACGATCGCTCATTTAAAAAATAAATAAGCACAAATGCTCGTCTTGCTCTGTTCTTTGATGACTCTCCTGTTCAAACTCGTTCATCAAAATGAACAAATCTTTTTTCGAGTCATGACTCGAAGGGTCCTAGATAAGACCCTTATTCATCGTCTGGTGTCGTTTAAAGCCATTTGAAGCAGCACTGAAACTCTCATTTGGACCTTGAACCGTTTGGTTCCCAATGAAGTGCATTATATGGAGAAAATCCTGGAATGTTTTCATCAAAAACCTTACTTTCTTTTCGACTGAAGAAAGAAAGACGTGGACATCTTGGATGACATGGGGGTGAGTAAATTATCAGCAAAAGTGTTTTTTTTTAAAGTGAACTACTCCTTTAAAAGTATTTAGTAGTCTATGTGTTTAACCCGAACCATATAGTCTAATACTCTACTAACACTCTTAGTAGACATGTAGGTGCAACATTACCTATAATCAACAGAATGTGTTAAAGGGACCACCAAAATAAAGTAAAACTAAATTTCTTAATTTCGAAACACATTTCATGAGCTAATATTTCAAAAGTCAATACAAGTGCATAAAAATGAAAGCTACTGCCAAGGTGAAGCGGTGGTATTATGCTTCCTCGCTAAGAAATCCGAAACTTAATTAAATTTTGATGACGAGAATCAAGTCTTGCTCTGTTTCTAGTCAAAGGGAGTTAGAATCTGCACCTCGCGCAGTCCAAACCTTCAACTCCCATCAGGCTTGGCGGTGCACATCATTGGTGACAGAGATTTTCCTGTACTATAGTGTGGCCGCCCACGCAGGGCCTGTTCCTCAAGCCCTCTGAGGCCATCACAGGTCGGGACTCTGGAGACGACTGCTCCCTCTCGAGCTGTGCCAGTGACTGCCTCTGTTTCGCTCCAGTTCCTCGGCTGTCTTGATCCTGCAGGCCCGTATGAGGGGGTTACTATAATGCCAGCTGACATTCTGACAAGCATGTGATTGTTGGGAGTATACAGGGAAGGGGGAGGAGGGCGCGCTCTCTCTCTCGCGCTCCCTCGCCGGGACCTTTACAAGTCTTTTAAAAGCCCGGAGAAATGTCTGGTGATGAATGCAAGCCTCAGAAATGGCCAAAAGTGCTGACATGGCAGGGCTGGAACAATGGGAGCATGGCTGGATTCCTGGAATGCGACGGCTTCCGCAGTTACACTTGGGGATTCTTCGTTTAAACTGGCGTAATCGATAGATATTCAATCATCTTTAATGATCATTTTGCGCATCGGTTTAGTATTCTCTGCATAACCGTCAACGTTTTTTTTTAAAGCAGTGTGTCGCAGATTACAGATGTGTATCTGCAAATACCATCCTTGTGAAAACATTGGATTATTTATTTGAACACGATGCATGATTCACAGAGTTGCAAGGTCCAAGGAATTTTGCATTCTCAAAGCCTAGCATGACCACAGATTTAATTGTTTACTAGTAGCAGAAAAACCAATAAAAATTCTAGGAAAGTACAGTGGCCTCAAAAGCTATTTGGACCTTAAATGTATGAATGTCATTTTATAAGACACAAAATCTCAAACCAAGATTTCTTCTGAATAAATACAAGCATTTGTATTTATTTAGAAGGCTTGCTACATAAAATAAAATTGATACATGCATTTCTAAGGCCTCTAAATTATCAACATAATCAAAACATAAATAACAAGATTTAAACAATAATAATAATAATAATAAACATAATATATTGTTAGTGATATTTCAAGATGAATATTTACTGGACTGAGGCAACAAGTAAGTTGCAACTTACTGGACTGAAGCTTGACTATCCACACATCTTTTTATTTACATAAAAATCATGTTAAAATGTATCAAAGCTTGTGAGGAATGTTTATTTGTACATCTATCAATCATCATTAGATGTTTTGCCCGCCACAATTAAATCTACAGAGCTTTCATCATAAAACTTATATGATATTGAGAGATATTGAGATTGAGTGAGCTGATAAGTATACATTTTATGTAAGTATAATTTCATTGACTATCAGAATTTCATTCTACTTTTTGGCCATATACAGTAAATATTATCTACACTAAATTGCATATTTTTGCTCAGTTTGGACCTCTGGATAAAATTTGAAAAAATACAATGTATGAGTAAAATGTATGATTAAAATGTACGAGTCAAAAAAGCATAAACATTATTTTTATATGTCAAAAAGAACATATGTTGGTGCATTCTTATTGTCAAACGTGAATCACCTACACACTTCATTAGCAAACCCAGGTTGGATTGATCAGAGTTTGGTTCATTTGGATAATGTGAACACTGTTTTCTGAATGGTATGTATCTGTGAACCGTCTCAGAGTTCGCCAAAAAAAAAGTTGGTCTGGGATACGGTTCATGTGAACTCCAGTTCGCTGCTGATATGAATGTAATCATATACTGAATCACAGAAGTGAACTGCTACTGATGGATGATTTGTTAAACAGCGTGTTTCCTCACGAGCGTGACTGTTCAGTATATCTAAACTCTGTGTTCTGACTCCTGATTGATTGAATACTTTATTATCCCCTTACATTTCTCAGAAAAGTAAAGCATGTTCTGAGAAAAGCTCTAGATGCATGTGCTTGCAAATGCTGCTTGGTTTGATAAGTTAATATTTATATAAAATAAGTTTACATTTGGAAGCCACTGTAGGTTTAAATGGATAGTTTAATACTGACATTTCTGCAAATTTGAACTATATTTTACTGTCAGTGGACCTTGATACTGTGCATGAACACTTCTGATAAGTTGACATCTCCTGACCTTGTGCTACTGTTTACTGTAGTTTCTCACATCCTCTCCTGCCCGCAGGCTCTCAACTGCTCACAGTTGCTCTTCTGCTATCGGATTGTATTGTGGCTCAGATCCTAAAAAAATAAAAAATAAATAAAAGAATTAGGAGTTTAAAATATTTCTGCCGAGTTCAGGACGGATTATACTGTACTGAGCATATCAACACCAGCCTGAGTTGTTATATTCAAATGCTGTCAAACGCAACTGGACAGAATCACAAAATTGTCGAAATATTTCAGTAATCATCCAACAAGCTTGTTTAGTTTATTTTAGATGTGAATTTGAATAGAAGTGTCATCCTCATTAAGATTTATGAGCCAAGAGGATTTTCAAATACAGCTTACAAAAGAGATGTATTTGCATATTTACAATTAGGCTGAATGATTAGTCTAGATAAGACGTGTTTGTTTAAAATGCATAGGCAGAAATCACACATTTTCTAAATGCGAGCGAAGTGAGCACCTTTCACAGCATTCAGGGTGCAAAGGGTCCTTTGCAAGGTAACAAAAACTTAACAAGATTAACACATCTTATTAATAATAAAAAACCTATAAAGTGTTTAAAAGGTGTTGTTAATGATCTCACCATAGGAAAACGAAAAAAATAGATGCATGAAATCCCTGCATTTGAAGATATTTAGAAGAAGCTTTTAAGAAAGTATGATAAAATTAAAAATGTGACTGCAGAAAAAAAACAACTAAACTGTATTCTATAGCTTCTATTCTCTGGAAAAGTGAGATAAAGAAAATGCCACCCACAGCAACTTTAGGGTGTCCACTTTATTTCAGTGGTTGCAAGAGCCAAAAATATCCAAACAGACAAAAGTACATGGTGAAAAAAAGAAAAATCCAAACCCCAAAACTAAATGTAAAAATATGGCTCTTTACAAAATAAATAAATAAATAAAAATCAAATGACATCCATGACACATTTCCCACTGGCCTGAATAGAAAGAAGATTTTTATTTCCATGTTTTATTTTTTCCCGGTTTCATTTATACTCTCAGAAAGCTGATGCAGAACTTCCACTGACAGCCTCTTTGTATTTGTGGAGTATGCACAATGTAATCCACAAGCGTGATGCAACTTCGTTAAAGCAGAATTTCTATCTTGTTTCTGCCAGGCACCAAGATAATCAGCTACAAGCAAACAACCCCAAACAGAGAAATATTGTTTAACTGAATCAATTCTCTGATCACAAACATATGACCGAGAAGGCGTTCCTAAGCCTTTGGAAAATAGCTTAAACCCTTGATAAACTCTACTCTCATATACTATTTCAAGAGTGTCATTTTTGTGCCACTAGTAGCATCAGTTATAAATAATACCTGAGGAAAGTTATCCACCAGCATTTCCTTTGATTTCTACAGCAGATATGAAACCTGATATGAGGCTGACATCATGATTGCCTGATGATGACACCACAGAAAAGGGCACATTCAGTTCCAAGCCTCTCACTATTGACCATCCTGAGCTGTGACAGCAAATATGTAACCTACTTTCATGCTTTTAAGAGCCCTCAAAAAAAAAGGCACTGGTGACACATACAGTATTACAATAAAATATTAGCTATATGGAGGAGAATATGGTTAGTTGCCATTGCTGTGTCTGAGTCAAAAGTCCTATTACACAAATGTTTTGCAAAATGTTTTTCAATTACCAACATTTAAACACTTTAACACATTGAAGCCACACTGACTTTATACTGTATACCACTGTTGTTATTACTAACTAAAATTATTAAGCGAAATAAAATATATATATATATGAAAAACTTAAAGATTAGAAAATCTAATGTACAGTGTTGTAGTACTCGAGACTCGTCTCGGACTCGGTCTCGAGACCATATTTTAATGGTCTTGGTCTTGTCATGGACTCGTGTCCATTTGGACTCGGAATTGACTCGTATTCGAACATTTTTTTTTTTAGGACTCGGAATTATTCCCGAGTCCACTCGAGTTCAATTACAAATAATTTTCATGATTATTAATGTATGTTAATAAAATTCTTCTTTAAATTGATTGACACGCCCAGTGATTGGTGATTTTCTAGAGCGCATCTGCGCACGGCAAATTGTAATAAAATTACTTTTAACACCACCTACTATGTGGCCTTTTTACCCTAAACTGATCATATTTTTTAAACTCTAAGTAAATTCAGTAAAAAAAAAAAAAAAAAGGATTTCTCTAAGTAAATAAAAGTAAATTAGGTAATCAACCCTCACTGGTCTCGGTCTCGACTCGGACTCGACCGTCTCTGGTCTCGGACTCGACTCTCTCTGGTCTCGGTGTCGACTCGGACTCGAGTGAGGTGGTCTCGACTACAACACTGCTAATGTATTCTCATCCTAGGGCATCATATAGTGACGCTTTTGACATTTCGTCTAAATCAAACGCACATGGCACCCTTTTTCAATATAACGTGCACAGAGCTTTGTTCAGTTGTTGGTAGGTTTAGTTCTGTTGTAGGTTTAGGGTTAAACCACTAGGAGGCGCCATCTAGCCCAAAATATATATGCGTCTCATATTGACGCTAAAGGGTGGCATGTGCGTTGAATGTAGACGAAATGTCAAAAGCGTCAGTATGTGACGCCTTTGGATAAGTTGGAGTTCTAAAATGACTGAAGCTAAATCTGAAATAAAAATAAATTCAATCAATATATAAAAAAAAACAAATCTAATAAAAATTTAACTTAACAAAATTACTAAAATTAAAAGGAAAATAGAACATTTAAAAATATTAATAAATACAGGCAAGTTGTCAAATTATTTCAGTTTTAATTTATTTAAATGTATTTATTTCATGTTATTTTTTTTAGAAATTACATAATTTAAATCACATTGATTCATTAACATAATTCATGATATCACTTCAAACATATGAATAAATGTACGTATGGCTGTATGGCATGGTTATCTAGCACAAGGAGCTAGAGCGTTTCCCTGACATTTGCCCAAGTAATAGTTATAAATTGCATATGCGAGAGGCAGACTGTCGCCTTGCCGATGTTTCACAGTACATAGTTAACACAGTCAGTGGTCAACCTTGTTTGGAATCCTGCTGCGTGTTTATGCTAGGCATGCTATCCATTATATTGTCCCTTTTCTTTTCCATAGCGCAACAAGTGCTGCCGAATCCGTTTGTCAGTGACAAATGTGAAAGGCTTCCTCAGAGCAGGAGGAAGCAAAGTGCCTGCAGCCATTTTAAGCTCTTCCAAAAGGGAATCAAGACAGTGACTCTGTACACACGATGGCTCAGAAGCCAAAGACACTGGCAAGCCACTGCTCTGCATATCCTGACGGGAGGGAAAGTGAAAGAGCTTGTTTTTTATGGACTAAGATGGTGCTTTTCAATCATCTAAGAGCCGAAGCTACCCCCGCAACACAACAAGAGCATCCCCCGTGGGAAAGACAAAGAGAAAACACCCACGTTGTGCAGCCATAAGCTTTCAAACATCACTCATTTCGCTGCCTCTACCCCAGTAAGTGTGTGTGAGTGTATGCATGTCTATCTAATATCCTTGGGGAGTTTGCCATTTTACCATTATCACTGTCAGATAGCATGCAGCTGGAGGAGCTGAATTTCAAATGAGTGAGCCATGTTCTGAAATATGACAGAAATGCATTAACATGTTAAATTACTTAAGGATTTTCCTATTTGTCAGCTCTGATTTACATTTTGGCAAATACGTATCTTTATTTCAGACTCAGAGGGCATCGTCTTCAACAGAAATGCACTTAAACCTCACTTGCTTTGGGGAGTAAAGCACTTGTTGACTTTTAACGGTAATACAAGGGTTACAACCCTGGTTGTATACAGATAGATGAGGATAAGCGAATGACTAGCAGGATCTATTGCAGTGCAGTAAACACATGCTTTCCATGGTCACATTACAAGCAGGATACATACAGTACAAACAAGCAATCGGAGTATCAGGCACAAAAACAACACAGATCTCAATTAGGATGACAGCTTTAAATAATATTAGATTGATCAGTATGCAAAATGCCACCAATAACACAAAAAATATCAAAGTAAACTCAAAAAGTCAAAATCTAGAGCAGCATTTAGCACATTTTTTAAAGATGGCATATATAAAATAAAATATTGCTAATAAAATACTTTCATTTAAAAAATAAAAATGCTGTTGTTGTGTTATTATTATATATGTATATGTTTCAACTTTAAACAGTTTTAGCAAATTATTGAATATAGCTATGTTCGGTGGTTAAAGTGGGATTTGGCGGGTAGGGGAACCCTCAAATATATATAATATTATAATATAAATATATAACATTGAGTGTCGTGATATACCAATACTTTTTGGGTCAAGAGTGTCGCTGTGGCACCAAGTATCACTTATTGACTTGATATTTTAATGGTTTAATTTTGGGCCATCTACACTGATGATACTATGTTAAAATTGCTTAACACTAGGACAAAAATTGAGCCCTGGCACTGTAGCCACGCCAGCCCACATTATCATCCACAGCCTCAGCCACAGACATGTGCATTAAAATCTGAGGTATTTAGGGGGGTCCAGGGGCATGCTCCCTGAGAAAATTGATTCTCTGACCTATATGTACAATTTAAGACTTTTGAAGCCCCCAAGAGGCTAATAAATAGCTTTAAAACCATGTCAGTGTGCATTATATTATTTTGTCAATACCTGCTCTCTCCTCATTTACATCTTTCTTTTCTCTCAATGTCCTTATCATGCCCTTCTTCTTCCCCTCCTAAAGCTGAACTCATTTTCGTCTGTGTCACTGAAGAAAGTCCCAAAATCACTCCGATAATAAGTCCCAAAATCACTCCGATAATAAGTCACAAAATCACTCTGATAATAATAAGAAGAAGCCTTATAGCACTTCTTTTCCTTTTATTTTGGGTTATTTTGGGTTTTTGTTAGATAGGTAGTAAGTGAGGGAGCAGCGAGTGTATTTTTTGTTTATAGAGATTTCTAAATTTTCTCAGATCTCTTTTTGTTTTATTGCTTTTGGTTGTGCGGCTCCAGTGGTAATTTGTATTCTTATGGTTCTTTCTATTTGTGAACAGAGTGAAAGGGTGTAAATATAAAGGAGTTTTGACATCTCCCCTTGAGTTTTTCCTTTCCTTATGTTTCATATATTCCTCCATTGTGTGGATCTAGAACTGACCGCATACGTGGAATAATCAGATGCCGTGTGCTTTTGTGAGGAAGGTGTGAGGACACGTTCTGTAAAATCCAACAGAAACACTATAACAAGCACTTGCTGGATGCCTGCAGAATGTATTCAAGGTAAGAGCATTATGCTCATCCTGGTCTCACCTACAGCGCCATGACTCCCTCAACACAGGTCTGACGTACTTCTCTGGGCCAGAAAAGATCAGAGAACAGCCCCTGAAGCTGTGCTTCTGCAGAAACACTGATAAACAAAGGGAAGTACTGAGTAATATATGCAGTGATGGGATGACGCCCCATGGATACAGCTACCATCTTCATGTACTGCAGTGCCGGAGAGAGTATACAAATCATTAACAACACAGTGTTGCTGAGACATGCATGGACTCCAGCAAGCTAGCCAATCCAGAGATGTCTTCAGGCACATCTGAATCTCTAACATATCCTCATACAGAGTATGTCCTTCCTCAGAAAGATGATCTCAATAGATAATATTCAATTCGACAAGGCTGTGAATGATGTACTGTCCAGCATGTTTTGCCTAATTTCTATTCTTGCTCAGCAACACCCCTTAAAAAGTAGTATAAAAATATAAATCAAAGTCAGACGTCCCACTCCATGTCACCAGCGCTATGCACAGGTGAAATTGGAATGAAATTATACAGCAAAACCACTGTCAATAAAGAAACAGACACTCTTTTAATTTATTAAAATTATGTCTACTTTAGTGTACAGCATGCATTACAAAAAAATCCACTTCCATAAATGTGTTAATGTGTGCGAAACAGGACTGTAAAATAAAGTGATACTGATTTAACATTAAAGACGGGTGTTTTGTGACACATATGTTTGAGTGAAATTGCTTCTCGAACAAGAAAAAATGTAGGGTGGGACTTGATTTTAGCCATGGGGGATTGATTGGATGGTTGTGGTTTGCTATTGCTGTGATGTCATGTGAGTGACAGATTGCCCCGCCCTCGCGCCAGTAAACACATCATCAAAGAAGAAAAGAGGCGTTGCTGCAAAAGGAAAGGGGAGGTTATTTATATTAAAGATTACGAGGGGAAAATAATAAAAAAAATTACAATGTGCATGGATAAATCATTTAATAAATAGTGCAATATTACATTTAAAAATCCATTTTGATTTCATGCTTCATGGTGACTTTAAAATACAACTTCCTTTACTAAAAAATATTGTTGGTTTAACTTAAAAAAAAGTAACCTGGTTGCCTTAAAATTCTAAGTTCATTGAAATGGAAAAATTGAGTTAATACAATGAAGGAGATTAATTTCATCAACAGAAACTCTAAATATTATGTTATCTGAACTACATCAATTATCTAAGTTAAAAATGTTGTGATTACAAATCATGAAAATATTTTTTTTACAGTGACTTATAGTTACTTTTGCAAGCGTGCACCTTAGTGTGTGAGGCACACAAACACACGCACACACAATAGTGTGTATTTTAATGTAACGTTCCTCTTTATCATTTCGTTTATGTATAATTGTAATTTTTAAATAACAACTGCTGTAATAAAAATGCTGATTTATGTATACGAGTATGTGTGTGCTGGTTGTGTGGGTATGTGCTCATCTATGGATACTGCATTCATAAAATATAAATATGAGATACTGAATTCAATGCCTGGGGTGGATAAAATGGGCCAGTGACTAAACAGCCTTTTTCATAGAATAATTAGGTTATTTTCCAAATCTCATCACCGTTTCTAATAGAAACCATCACAACATCAATTCCTAAACAGTTTCTTCTAAATATATAAAGTTTGAACTATAAATAAACCTTAAAAGAAAAGCTACAATTAGAATGTCGATGCATTCTATTTCATGGCAATAATGCATGACCTCTTTGGGCTTCTGAATGTGCCACACTGCCACTATGAATTTCTCGCACTGTTTGTGGATACAGAAATTCTCACAGCTCCGGTTTCAGTGAGAAAAAAAAAAGAAAGAAAAATCAATGGACATTCGGATGTGCTCCAATTGAAATGTTGCCCGTTCAGTTAGGTCTGATTCAAGAAATCTCTTGCTTTTTCCCACATGTTTTTTGAGCCTGCCTTCTGCGGATTTGCGCGGGAGCAACATGCAAGCAGTTAAGAGGGAATATCAATTGATGTTCAACGGGTTGTACTCTTGTAGTGCTGAATGCTCAACCGGTGCTACATGGAAAATAAATCTTTCCAAAAAATGTACCTTAGAATCTTAATACAGTAATACCTAAAGGGACTTTACATCTATACCTCACAGCATTGATTTTTATTGTGTGAAATAAAAAAAATGGCATCTACCCTGACTAAGGTCTGCAGAAATGCGTGCACATGCAAAGAGGGAGGCTTGGGAAGAAAACGTACTCGGTTACTAACATAGCCTCGGTTCTCTCTAGAAGAGGGAACAGTGTAATGCGTACACTCTTAGAAGAAATGGTTCCATCCCCCGCTTCATATGGAACTCCAAAATGGTTCTATATAGACAACGCATTCTCACCCCAAGGCGTCACCTTTGACCATGCTTCAATATTTGACGTTTATCCTACGGCGTCATCTAACTGACGCTAAAGGAAAGCGTCAGTTAGAGGACGCGGTTAGGTTTAGGTGTGGGGTGGAGGTAGGGTACACGCGATCCTAGGGCGTCATCTAACTGACGCTAAAGGGCGCCTAAAGCGTCAGATATTGAAGCATGTCCAAATGCTTCCCAAGGCGTCAGTTAAGTGACGCCTTGGGGGTGAGAATGAGCTCATATAGAACCATTTTTTTTTTGGTAAAAGGTTCTATTGGCCAAGTATGGAACCCCAGGGTTCTATTTACAACCCAGAGGAACCCTTTTTTAAGAGTGTATAGAACCTTTGAAGGATTACAAATACGTAGCGCTGATAGAACCTTTTCTTCTAAGAGTGTAATATCTTACGCTGCGGTAAAACCTCTTTTCCACGAGATATTGAAGCCAAAAAATGATCCTTAATTTTGAATTAATGTAAAACGTGTTGCTCACGTGCCCATTGGCTGTCCTGCGTAACTGCAGCAGCAGCATCGGTGTTGTGCAGGGACAGTTCCGTCAGCCTGTAAAGATTTCGGGACCTGACACCACACTGGTGATTTATGTAGGCCAACACTGACATGTTGTCCAGGCAGACCAAGACGTGGTGACCTTTTAAAAGGGGACAAAAACGCATCAGCGCGTTGTCGACTACCATCATTTCTAGACATTTTATGTGTAGGAGTTTCTCCTATTCTGACCACTGGCCAAAGAACGGTTTGCCATTGAGCAGCGCCATCCAGAGGTGGAGGCGTCTGTGGACACCACTCTCGCACTTGAGGAAGTCCCATGGTTTATACCTGACTGGTACCTGTCGATTAACCTCCAAGGTTTCCGAGCTGTGACGCGTTTCTGATCGACCTTGAGGCGAAACAAACCGGAGGCCCATACCCAAGGTAGTATTCACGCTTTTAGCCATAACTGCAGCGAGCGCATGCGAAGCAGACCAAACTGGAGTACTGATGATGCCGAGGACATGAGACCCAGCATTTTCTGAAACCTTCTGAGCGGGACTATAGTGCCGCAGCGGAAGGATTTCGTGCATACGCGGAATTTTCAGTCTTCAGTTCTGTGCCAAGAAAAGATATTTTCTGACTGGGAGACAGGGAACTTTTCGGCCAATTGACTTGAGATTGGTCCAGGACCTAATAAGGTGTTCTATGAGCTCTGAGTGAGATCGAGCTGGAATCAGCCAATCGTCCAAGTAGTTCAAGACTCGCATGGCCCGAAGTTTCAGGGGTGCAAGAGCCGCGTCCATTCACATCGTAAATGTACAGAAGTTGATTTTATTTGTGCGAGCCCTGTACTGTGGCGGGCTGTGTTTGTGTGTAGAAATGAACACTAGGCTGTGGGCATTTTTTTTTTGCACTCTTAACACCATCGGCTGTGTCCGGAATACCAGAAATTACACTTTAATTTCTTTTCTTCATAAACTTTTAAAGTTTATGTGATTTATTTGGGTCGCCATGGAAACGGCATTTGTGTGCAGGCAAGCGGGCGTGGAACCGGCTTGTTTACTCGAAAATACAATGGAACAGTCCCATTTTCTGGAACTGAAAGAGCGAAACGTTTCAGTGGAAGTCTGGCTGCGGCGAGACCCAAACACAATTGTTTTCCTAAGAGGGCTAGGAAGACTAGTTGGGGGCCTTAAGCACATAAATAGATAATTTCGCGCAAATTCATCTAAAAGCGCCAAATTTGGCGCCAGATGTAGCTCAGGTCATATTGAAATGATTTAGCTAGGGCGCCGGAGCCAGCGACCCTCGGGGCCAAGATGGCGGCCAAATCAAATATGGCCGCTGCCCGAAAATAACTTTTGAACCACATGAGTTACAAATACAAACTTGATATGTTTTTCAGCTTAATTGATCATGGGAAACACACAGAAATGTTTATATTTATGACCCAGTATATCTGGACCCCTTGATCCTCCAATTCCAATATGGCCACTGTCCAAAAAAGCAGTTTGGGCTGTAGAATGGGGCCTTACATCCCATTGTTCGTGCAAATTCATCTACAAGCACCAAATTTGGCACAGATGTAGCTGAGGGCATACAGAAATGATTTAGCCAGGGTGCCCAGCCAATGGTCCCTGAGACCAAGATGGCGGCCAAATCCAATATGGCCGTCGGCCGGCAGAGCGAGAGCGTGGTCTCTGGTCCCGGGCTTGATGATGCTGTGAAGCGGCAGCGGGCAGAGACTGTGGCTGGGAGCATCGGGCAGACGGCTGTTTTGGGCGATTTGCTGCGAGGCTAGAGCGCTTTGGTAACAAAATGCTTCAAAGCCTGTGACGTCTTCTGAACCTCAGCGAATCCATCCGCAAAATCTTTAACGGATGATCCAAAGAGGCCAGCTGGGGAGATGGACGTGCTGAGGAAAGCGGAGTGCTCCGCGTCCGGCATCTCGGATAACGTCAGCAGTAGGTGTCTCCCAGCAATGGTTAGGGAAGCAATGTTCTCGCCCAATGGCCTGTGCAGCGGATTTCGCGGTGTGAAAAGAAGTAGTGCGGCAAGCTTTGGAATGTAGCGCCGTCTTAGCTCGCCGTCCAACAGAGGGCGGGCAAAGATGGGCACCTACAGCTTCTTCTACTGGAGGAAGAAAGTGTTATCCTCTGTCTTTAGCACCGTCCACAACGGTGAAAGCTGCTGAGACAGAGTTACACAGTCCTTTTGTAAGAAACATCCATCCAAACGGTTGATGGTATAAATGCCGGAAAGCGTAATAGGTATGGCGACTGAAGGCGGCAAGATGAAGGCCAGCGGCTTCAGATGCAAAGCCTCGTTCTGCAAAAAGCTTTTTCTAAGACGGCGTGGCTTCTTCGCTCCGGACCCAGCGATGCTTAAGCTTATCTGAAAAATCAGATATCATCAGCCTATCAAGCTATATTTACAGGCTCAGGCCACGCCCGCTTTGGCATTCGATCTGATGTCACCAAGGACCTCTCTCGATAGGCTTTTTGGCTTCAATATCTCGTAGAAAAGAGGTTTTCCCCTAGCGTAAGATATCACGCAGTATGAGAGAACCTCTCGTAAGAGAACTCCCGGATTCAATAACATCGGAGAAGCCTTTTTCCTCTAGTACACTCATGACAATTACCCGGCTTCATAATACAGCTCTGGTGGAGAATTATAGCGCAACCCTTCTCTCTAGGTTGCAGACCATGCATTATTAATTGGGGCTGCTCAAAGTAAATAATTACATCTCATTATCAAAGCTTGGGTTTAGAGTACTGAGGCATGTCCTCTCTATTTCCTTAATGAGCATTGTTAGAGTTGTTAGGTTTGAAAGAGGCAACTCCTCCCCAACTGTGGGTTTGTATTGCGAAATCAGAAGGCGAAAGAGAACAAACTGTCGCTATCAGTTCACCGGCTCCAGTTCGCCATCAGGGCTGGGCTTACATTCAAGGGCTTCTTTCATTATTTTTGCCCTAACGGCTGCCATTCTGTTACATCTAGTGAATTTGAGAGATTGAGTGAGCTTTTTTGCTCACTTCAAGAAGATAAAGGAAACGCAAAGAAAATTTGATGTAGGTCAGGAGCATGACTAGACTCAACATGAGAAGCTGAGCCCATGCTCAATTTTAGACATCAGAGCATGACTCAACTACTGAAAATGTTCTTAGTATAAAACAATAAATTAGCCCAACAGGCTTGTAAAAAACAAAACACCAAAAAAAGTGTCTCGGAATCATGTGGCATAAACCAATACTGATATAAAAAAAGGGATTTCCTTATTACATTCAGCAGTTTCTGAAACATAAACATACCAGAATAATGTGCCATTCAGAACCGAGTCGAGAATGCTTTTGAATTTCATCTCAGTGACTTCATTTGAATTTCATTTAAACTAGGGTAGAATTGCAATGACATGTGAGTGTAAACCAGGGCCAAGTTACAAACAAGTTACTGTGTCCAAAAATCAGCATGAATTTCACGCAACCCTAACTTAAAAATATATCTAAATTATTTTGTGAATTAACACAACAATATTGACAAGGGAAAGAAAAAAAACTTCATTACCCTCAAGTTGTTCCAAACCTGCACAAGTTTCTTTATTCTGCTGAACACGAAAGCAGATTGAAAAACATCACAGTTGATAGTCCCCATAGACTTCCATAATAGGAAAAAAGATACTATGGAAGTCAATGTCTACTGTCAGATTTTTGATTACCAACATTCTTCAAAATATCTTCTTTTGTGTCCAATTTGAGGGAACATTTTTATTGTTTTGGTGAACTGTTTCTTTAATTGTCACATCACTTTTACACATTAGAAAGGATATTAAAACACAGCAATGGATATTAAATTAATTGCAATTAAAATTGCTGCAGAGCATGTACATAAAATTGAAAAAAAAAAAAAAAAGCCAGGGCTAGTCATGTTACTATAACACAGTCTCATCCCAAAAAGTCATATAACTGACGTCTTGGGACGTTTTTTGACCGTACGTCAATATCCGCCTTTTTAGGGCCCCCTTAAACGTCGGTAGATGGCGATCCCGGGCCGTCATACAACTGACGCTTTACCTTTAACGTCAGTTAGGTGACGGGTTAGGTTTAGGGTTAAGTTTAGGTCTGGGGTAGAGTTAGGATCCCATAACCTCATCTACCGACGTTTAAGGGGGCCCTAAAAAGGCGAATATTGACGTATGGTCAAAAGACGTCCCAAAACGTCAGTTATGACGTCTTGGGATGAGACCGGGTTGGTTACTACTGTAGGTATAGGTCAGTGATTTCAAAACAGTCACACTTTGTGGCGAGATACCTTTTTTTCCCATTTAGGGAAGACACATCAAGTGATTTGTGTGAAAAAGAAAAAAAAGTCGGGTGAAAAAAATCACTTATCGCAACGGTTCATTTGAAGCACTGAAAGCGCAAGTGTGAATGATGCTCGCTCGCTCTATAAAGCACATAGTGATGTCCGTGTTCCCAGTCACCGTGGATTCGCTTTAGATGGTGGGCGAGGAGCTGATCATTTTCATTTAACCTCTACATGAGACCCCTCACCCCTGGAGTCAGAGACAAAAGGGAAATACATAATCTGGCAGCATGAGATAGGCAGGAGAATATGATCCAATTGGCAGTGTCAGGACAGCAAGTCTTTGGCTGTAAGTCTGCCCCAGCCCAGGAATGAGCATGATGCTGGTGGGCTAGTTAAATGTGCTCATTTCACACACCATTTCACATGAGGCGCTCATACGGGGGTCCGTCGCTCAACCTGACATAAGGCACCGTTCGACAGACACAAAGTCTCCGCAGGACGCAGGCACTGTTGCATTGCTTTCTTGAATATCCGGGAATATATAGTTGAAATCACACTGCAGGATTCGTGTGGGCTGGGCTAATAAAGATCTTTGCTCAGGCTAATTCATGCTACGTGGGTAGCAAGGGCAAAGATCAATACAACAACACAGAATCTCCTCAGGTGGGTTAATGCTGCGTTTTACTCCAGAGGCAAAATTACAGCATAGAGTCAATCAGATGATGGTAAACTGTTGTATAAATCTGATATTTTGATTGAGTGAATCTTATATTTTGCATTATTTTCTGATGAAAATCTATTTTTGTGTTTGTAACCGCGCGGTCTTACTTGACCTGCTTTCGAGTCAGCATATTTGAGATTACTTGAATAGTTTTTCATGCTTAAATTAAAAAAAAAAAAAATTCATATATGTTTATTTTTCACATATTTTAAATTGCTGCAGCACCTCTCTTCCTAGGCTTTCAGTAACGCTCTGTTTAGTTTCGGTCTCTATGAAGACCCTTTTTCTGAAAAGTCCAATCTGGTCTGATTGGTCGGCTCGAATACTGTGTTGTGATTTGTCAAATGCTTCGAGTGTGCTTCGGAAATGTCACGCCCATGAGTTTCAACACACTACTGACTAACTCTTTTTTTTCTTGTATGCGACGGGTGGGAATTAATTATGACGTACGTTGAAGAAAACTGAAGACTAATCGAGGTGTTTCAGGGAGTGCTTACTGATATATAGTCAAGTCACCTTTATTTATATAGCCCTTTTTACAATACAAATTGTTTCAAAGCAGCTTTACGGAGATAACGAGAAATTAAAGTGATAGTTCACTTTGAAATTAATTTTTGAAATGTATTAGCTTACCTCAAGAGCATCCAAGATGTACTGTAGGTGTCTTTGTTTCCACAGTATTTTTCGGTCAAACCGTTGTCGTCTATCAGTCATATAATGCATTTACGAGTCATTCAATCATGTTTAATTTTGACTTCTCTGTGTATGCTCTTTGAGGTGAACCGAGGGAGGACCCCCTAAACCTGTATTATATGACTGATGGACAACAACGGTTTGACCGAAAAATATCAAAATTGAAAATACAGTGGAAACTACATCTTGGATGCCCTTGAGGTAAGCTAAAACATATCAAAAATTAATTTCGAAGTGAACTATCCCTTTAATGCAACAAAGATTGTTTTGGCTATACAGCAGCTCTAGAAGAAAGTAAGTGAGTTCATCATTGATTCATTTTCATTGTAAAAAACATTAGTTATTAATTTAGTTCAGGGGCTGTTTACACGAATAACTAGAATAACTCCCTTTTGGGGTGACTTTGAGCTCTGTAACGTTGCAGATCTTTTTTTTCTGCTCAAACCTCAACATTACACACTAAAGAAAGTTGTAAAGAAAATTCGAAAAGTCTTTAACAACAGCAGAACTCAAGCTGACATGAAACCTACAGGTTTGTGCAAAACATAATGATCCATACAGTTTATCAAGATCTGAGAATGTTCTGGAAGCAACCTAGAGCATTGAGAATGTTATATACAAAATACCAACTTGTTTATTTGATTGGTGATCAAGAAAAATCATAATGTTCAGTATTGTGTCCTCATTTTACTTGTTAAAAGATTTTTAATGTCTTTTGGAGCCCACTGTATTCTCGTTCATTTGCTCATTTTGACATTTATAAAAGATTTTGATTACCCCGATACCATTTCTATGCAGACGATCTCAAATTTTTAAAGTGTAACATGATTTATTGCCTCTTCTTAATTTGCCTGTCATTGTTTTTTTTTTTGTCACTGTTCTGCCATATGACTAATGACCATTTACACACCATTTATCACTGTGGGTAACAAAAATATCTTTTTTTGCTTTTCAAGCAAGTCCTAAATCAAGCTCCGAGTGCAGTCGAGCAAACAAAGATGATTTAACAGAAAATTTGGAGAAAGAGGAGCACTTCTGAAGAGACGCGTGTGCCTTGCATCCCGACGGCCATGCAGAAAGGGGCCTAATGAGTTGGCTCTCACTAGAGAGGTGGACAATACCCTGCAACCATCGCTCTGAAATGAACCGATGCAGAGCGCAAGCCAGACTACTGAGTTCTCTGTTTTATACAGTCCATTGAGTTCTTCTGTGGGGGTGTGTGGGGGGGTACGATCTTGTGCCACAGATCCTCTTACCCAAAACACTACACGGCCCATTTGCAGTAATGGAGCACATAGGAACATTTTTGCTGTGCACGCTGTGGATTGAGAAACACTGTCGGGGACGGCGACGGCGCTAGTGCTGCGCTCCCCCTAGTCTTCGAGCAGTTGGCCAGGGTCGCCTAAAGCAGATGGTCTGGAATGAAGACACTCAATATGACCCAATATGTCTCATTACACACTCACGCAATCATATACCGAAGCACTGAACTAACATCTGAACATCTCTCTTTTACTGAAAATCTAGGTCTTGTTGTTGAGTAAAGGTACCTAAACATCATTACACCAAGATGAATCTAACTGAGAAGAAAATTGCTTGTTTTAAACTCAATATGAAAAGGCATTCATTCGCAAACCCATTTTGCGTCCTATAATGTCACATATTTATGATGAAACAGGATATTCAAAACAAAATATATGTAAGACTGGACATGATTTTATCCACCGCGAAATGATTACAATGTGAAAAGTGAGCATTTCATACCACGATGGTGCAAAAACAATGCATTAATAGCTATTTGGCTATAAGTTAATGTAAAGCAATAGCCAGGACACCCTTTATGAGCAGTAATTTTAAAGTTTAAATATTTTAATTATAGATTACAAAAGACACACTTTTTCTATCTGGCCAATAGTGTTAGTTCACCCAAAAATGAAAATTCTGTCATCAGTTACAAGACAATGAGGTTTATGCTAGTGTCACTTTAGCCATTGAGAACTATTGAGGTTTGTACTCACATGTCAAGCAAGTACACTCTTAGAAAAAAGGGTTCATTGGGGTTCAATATATAAGCACAGGGTTCTTTACTCAACTCCAAATAACCTTTTATGCTAAATAAGGTTCTATAATGGCAAAAAAGAACCCTTTTGGCACAAAGGTTCTTTATAGGCTATTATTCATTCATATATTACATTATTCTGCAACATTTTGTAGTGGTAATTAAATTAATGTTTATTAAACTGTTGTTTAATCAAGCTGATTTTTGGAGGAGAAAAACTGAAATGGCACATTCATGTGATATTGATTAACTACATAAAATGATATAAATATACATTTTCTAACCTCCATATCTTGAATTTTGTGATCATTCATAAATACATTTTAGGGTCTTGATGTTTGTCAATAATATGAAACATTTGATCTGGAAAGGACAAAACAAATGATAATGAATGAAGCCAAAATGTTCCATATAGAACCTGGTTACAAAGAACCCTAAAGGGTTCTTATTATTGAACCCTTAAAAAAGGGGTAATATGTATCGCACAAAGAGTTTTGGGTGAATAGACTTTTAATGAAGGGAAATAAATCTCTTTGTGTTCCCAAATGAACGAAAGTCATGGGTTTGGAACGACATAAATTGACAACGGAATTAAAAAATGTCGGTGAACTAGCCCTTTAAGAGGGCAAATTTTTATCCCATGACGTCATATGACTGACGTCTTGGGACGTCTTTTGACCATACGTCAACATCCGCCTTTTTAGGGTACCCTTAAACGTCGGTTAGATCACGTTATCGGATCCTAACCCTACCCCAGACCTAAACCTACCCCGTCACCAAACTCATGTTAAAGGTAAAGCGGCCCGGGATCATCAACTAATCGACGTTTAAGGGTAGGCCTATCCAAGAAAGGCGGATGTTGACGTATGGTCAAAAGACATCCCAATGACGACTTGGGATGAGACTGCACTCTAAAAAATGCTGGGTTGTTTTAACCCAATTTTGGGTCAAATATGGACAAACCCGAAATGTTGGGTTAAAAATGTAATGTAAAAATTTAACCCAACGGCTGGGTTAGTCCATATTTGACCCAAAGTTGGGTTAAAACAACCCAGCATTTTTTAGAGTGTGTGTTATTTCCCACTATTGACAGAATTGTCCATCATTCATGAGACCCCACAAGGGTATACAGTAGGGGACGCTATTAAACCTCTTACAGGATCTCAGACCAAAACACACGCAGAAAGCAGAAAAAGAGATAGCAGATGCATAAGTTAACACAATAATTAAACATTAAACAGCATATAAATCAAAACTATCCAACGTTACTGAATGAAAGGTTGACCCAGATACAGGACTTCAGAGCGTGGGGGTGTTGACAGTAGCGATCTACTCCATGGCTGCATTTAAATAAAAGATTGTATGCCCCTCTCTCGCTAACATCTCATTCACACGGACGTACACCACTGCTACTACAGGTGGAACCCTTGCAATGTGTTTAAATGGAACACCCTAAGCTCTTGATCACTTGGAATCCCCAATGGAGCAGATTTATAATTAACCGGGTTTTTTAATTTTTTTTATTTTTTTTATTTTTATGAATTTCGTGTTGCATTATGGTCTATGGGTCTGCCTGAAGTGTACTATATTGAGTAGACTCGCTACCTCGTCTGTCCTAATAAACTTCCCTCGTGCACTTGACGAAGTTAAAAGCACTTCAAAATGGCAGCGGGGATTAGTGCTTAGGGAAGTTTGCGAGTGTTTGTCTAAAATTTGTCTAAGAGTTAAACGCAGCCCATATATGCTGTGAATCGTTCTGAATCCTATCTGGACATACCGTAGTCTTTGACAAAAACACGATTTTCTCAGCTTTTTGTTTAATATGTTGCTTTTTTAATGAAACTTTCCCACATTCAAGTGTTGAGTTGACTGAAAAAAAAGACTCACCGTTGGTGCATGGCAATGTTTTTCTTCAAAAACGTTGGATTATATAAAGGAATGATTGTATAAAGATTTCTTATTTTATTTTGCTATATACAGTATATATATATATATATTTTTTTTGTCTTATGCTATGTTCTCTGTCATACTGTACATTTCTTGATGTGTCTGTTGTTCCCCCTTCCCTGTCTATTATTTATTAATTTTTTTGTAGATGCTTGTTTTATCTTTGTTTCTAAAGACAATAAATAGTTGATCGCAAAAAAAAGCTAGAATTTAGAAGCTAAGTTTTTTTTGTTTTGATTTTTAAGAAGAGGCTTTGTTTTTTCCTTCAACATATTGCATGTTCAGATATTCATACAACAAAATATTCTGGGGGGCCATGAAAGTTTAGTGAAAATAATCAAAAATACTTCACTGGCTGGCTTTTTTTTTAAACGCTGTTAAGAGTTAATAAAGCATAAATCTGACTGATTTTAATATTTCATTTTCCTGACAGCCATTTTTTTTCTGTGAATCTTCACAGCTAACACTTCTGACTTGAGCTGTCATGTTGCAGCTTGCATCGCTTTAAATATGCAAGACCTGTTAATATTTGGCCAATGATCTTAATTTAAATTATCTCATGTCACAAGTCTGCAGCAGACACTGAATTTCCCCAGCCTGTGAAGGCGAGGGCAAGAAATAGAGGCGAGAGATAGCGCAAAAAAAGGGTGATGGGGAGTCTGCATCTGATAAAGCCATGCCACTCTGAACTGTGCTGATGTGAAAAACAGATGTAGGCGATGACCCGCTAAAGGCTATCACACTACACTCAATACACAGTCTCCTCTCCTAGCCCTCTGTGCCAGAGGGTGTCATCAGATAATGTGGGCAGAAAATCCATAAGCAGGAGCCTCAGAAACAGGGCTAAATTGAGTCCGAATGTGTCTTTATGCTTAGTCAGTTGGTTTAAGTAATTAAGTTGCGATATCAGTCAAACCTCCTCAAGCAAAGGTTTTTGATCTTAAAGAAGGACGCTCATTCTCTGGCCAACGATAGCGACTTCAACACGTGGGCAGAAGCTGAAAACAAGACGTCTCATCCACATGCACGACAGATTTTTCCACGTTCAAACTGTGATATTCAATCATCTCACTCTCAAGGCGTCAGTTGGGAAGCATTTGACCATGCTTCAATATCTGACGCTTTAGGCGCCCTTTAGCGTCAGTTAGATGACGCCCTAGGATCGCGTGTACCCTACCTCCACCCCACACCGAAACCTAACCGCGTCCTCTATCTGACGCTTTCCTTTAGCGTCAGTTCGATGACGCCGTAGGATCGCGTCATGTAAGTGACGCTAAAGGGCGCCTAAAACGTCAAATATTGAAGCATGATCAAAGGTGACGCCTTGGGGTGAGAATGTGTTGATTCAATCTAGGCCTGAGCTCTGGCCCTGAACAGCCAGCCCATTCTCACTCCCAAGGCGTCACCTAACTATTATTTGGACATGCTTCAATATCTGACGCTTTAGGCGCCCTTTAGCGTCAGTTAGATGACGCCCTAGGATCGCGTGTACCCTACCTCCACCCCACACCTAAACCTAACCGCGTCCTCTAACTGACGCTTTCCTTTAGCGTCAGGTCGATGACGCCGTAGGATCGCGTCATGTAAGTGACGCTAAAGGGCGCCTAAAACGTCAAATATTGAAGCATGGTCAAAGGTGACGCCTTGGGGTGAGAATGTGTTGGAACAGCAGGCAACAGATTTAAAAATACAACATTCATAGCAACAGTGAAAACACAAAGACTGAGTTCCCACATCATATCATATCACAGTGTGATCCCCTGACTGTTGCATTGGAATAAAGTAGGCCTGCCATTATCCACCCTCAGCGTTTCTTTTTCAAGCAAGAGTTCCGATCCAAAAAAAAAAGAAGCATCATTATAATCATTTCTGGTTGCGTTATGCCAATCCTCCAACATCAGTAGTCAATCTGAATTACGTTTAATCTGAATCTAATTGCAGCTTCATTATCGGTTGTAGCTCATGACCATTACTCATAAGTAAACTTTATCGATCTCTGCCAATCTATTTCACACCACAGAAATATCACGAGTTGTTCCTAAAACAAGGACTTTAGAAAATGGAAGCTATTGATAGAGTTATTTAGCTGCTAACAAACAGCTTTTGGCCATCTGTCAGCAGTTGGTAACTCAAATGATGACAAACATTGACATACTGCCATGTATGATAATTCAAAATGTATTTGGCATCATGTTTGCTGCCTATAGAACAGGATGGTGACAGTAGGTGAAGGAAGAGCGTTATTATGACTTAGTTTATTCAGTCCGCCTGTGTTGTGAGATGTGGATAAACAAAATTAAACGATACAGACTCTCAACCTGGAGGAAACTCAGGGTCAGGTGGCATTTACAGAGCTACAGTCCTAAGAAAACTAATGAATAATGCATAAAACCTAGTATTGTTTCTTTCTCTTTTTTACCTTGCAGAACGTACACGGCGGTGCGTGATCGGACTCGTAAGGAGGAGTGCAAACGCACACTTCGGCGATTGAAGTCATCCAGTGGCTATAGAGAAAAAATATTTGTCACAGGACAAAACTTTCGGGTTGGCACCGCACCAGTTTTCCTGACTTCCCTATCGCCGTGATGGAAAAGTTCATTAGCTCATTCAATTATGTAATAGAGCCATCTTGGCGGACTCTGAAACCGCCAGACCTTAGCGTTCCAAGCTAAAGCTCTTTCCATTGCTTTAAAAGCTTCTCTGGACTAATGAAGTCTAAAGAAGTGACTTCATACTGCTCTAGGCTAAACATACAGAGAGACATGCTTCTCTATTATACACCCTTTTTCTACCAGAGGTCCTAGAAAACTCTTTTTGCAGTGGCAAAACAGGGAAATGCAGTGCTCGGTGCTCCTTTATGATCAATGGGATTGTAGCTCTCTCACAAAGACCCAGGGAGTGAGTCATTGCTGCGACAGCCTCTCCATACTACAAAAGTCAGTGCAACTCCATCACACATTGTTCAAGCACATCATGTAGGTGTATGCTTTTACATAGCTGACTCATTAGGTCTGACAATGTCGTGCCATACGGTATTGTGGAACAAAGTTACAAGTCAAGGTTTCGCCACTTCCATGCAGCCCTCTCTCTCTCTCCGACTGACACCTCCCAACTCCTTTCTTTTACAGGTGTTTCATTTAACTTGTCTCTGGTAATTTCCAGTGGCAATTATAGATTGCAAAAGCTTTTAATAATGCCAAAACATGGTATTAAGGCATTTGGAGGTTTATGCAAACCCGTCTAACATACTGTCTAAACTAGCCCATCTGGTCCAGATGGCCTCAAGGTATGACATCTGCAAGGCTGATAAAAATCTTCGCTTCCTCTAGATATCCACAGGCTAAATCTGGGTCAATGGCATGATGTCGGCATATCAAATTATAAAACGATACGTTAAAATGCAACCAATCCAAAAATTATTAAACATGGCTTAAATTTCTGAATTCAAGTTATTTTGATAATTGTCGTTGTGTTTACGCCAAAAAAAATGTATAGTTGAACAAAGATTGTAAATGAAATATGAAAGCTGAAATTCTTTGGATGAAAGTGATGGAAGCCATTAATTATAAAACATAAAAAAGGTTAATACATAATTACATTTTTGTCCTCAAATTGAAGTCAGTGTGCATAAATGGTAAGAATTTTTATCTATACATATAGCAAGCATTTTTATGAATTGTCTTGGCATAAGATCATATAAGAACTTGTCACGTTGCGCCTTAAATTGCATTTTTAAAAGATCTCCTCCATATCTTGTAGATCCCAATGTCCATGACCCATCTTCTTTTATCTAATTTCTGTAGCTGCAAGTGACCAAGAGATTCACTATGTCAGACAAAATTAAGTACAATTCTCCGTTCAAATATTCTCATTGCAATGAAGCCCACCTATCCGGTAAACCTTAATAAAAACATTCAATCCTGACAGGGTATTCGCATATGAATCAGTGATATGCATTCAATCTAAGAGGCGTTGATGCACGACAGAAAAACCTGTTGTTTGGAACAAAGTGATGGGCACAACTTCGCACTGCCTTTTTCACAGAGGAACGCAGAAAAAAAAAAATCAGATTTGCAAAAGTACCGCACTACTGGCCAAAATATAGGTTGAAACCAAACGTCTCACAAACATCGTGCCCGCGCTGTTATTATGTGTAATCCAGCAAATGTCACTATTGATTTCAACAAATCGACGAAACGATTCAAGCGATGCTTTTCCTGCAAGGAATCCGTGAGAGATTTTCAAAGTTGACCCATTTCCATGCACTCACCTTCTTCTATCTGCTGCCGCTGTTGCCAAACACCTCCCGTGTGATCACCTAAACACAGTCGACTGCAGATTTTTGGGGATCTCGTTAATCGTTTGCTGCACGATGGCCCCCGATTCGACAAACTCCATTCCCCACGTATGGAAATCACACGCAAATCTCCCAAAGCACTATACCAAGTGGGAAAAGCTGTTGCGCTGTCCAGTGAAAGTGGTGCTGAAACGCTCTCGGGGCCGAAGTACTTTCCATTTCTCCAAGTCTCCGTGTTCATTCACTCAATAGAGGCAAATATCTTGTGTTAGAAGCTCATACCTGAAGAGATAGTAGCCTACTGCACTGACATAACTAGAGAGCAGAGCCGTGCTGAGATGTAGGCAGTGCTCTTCAGTCGAAGCAGTGTGTTCAACGCCCACACAGCCCACTCCAGTTGATCACACACACATACACACACACACACCAAATTGATGGAAGAGCTTTCCTGCAGCTCACTAAGGAAGCTTTAAAAAAAAAAAGAAAATATGTCAAAAATCCTAAAGGAATTCTAATTTCTAATTTTATTCATAATTTTTAAGCAACTTCAATGAGCTCAAACAGAGCAAAATATTTAATTAAAAATGCTACAGCACAAACTATGACTAGTTAACTGTACAATAGAAGATTTATATTCATAAAATATCTCATTTTACGGTAAAGATTTTACAGTAACCAGTAGTAAATATGCTTTTTAGAAGTAGAGAAGATAATACACATATCTTAAGGATTTTAAGTAAAAAAAAAAGATAACAAATGGATTTTAATAGCTAGGTTGGTTTACTAAAATTTGATCAAAATATACAATCATTAAAATGTCTCCTGTAAATATTGTCACTGTAATTTTTTACTGTAAATAAAAAGGCTCAAGTAATGAAAAAGCAACCATGTTGAGGGGAGAAGATTATTTCAGATTATCCAGTAGGATCTTTTTAAAGAAGTCTTGTTTGATTGCATTAGGACTGATTCCTTAGTTTTCTTAACTTATTCTTAAGGTTTGTACTACTGTATTCTTCACTCTGGAAAGGAAATTAGTTGAATACGCTTTTAAACCCCAGTGTAAATGTCCTGGAGACAATTGTACATCTTCTTGTACATGCAGTATGTAAAATATAAAGCATAAAGATTCAGGGCATTGATAACCACAGTGCAGAGAGAAAAGGAGGAACTAAAAATACAGAATGTCCCGAAGGAGACTTTTTTGGAATGCTAAATATGCCCATTTATGTGTTACTGTTATTTTTTTAAGGACACATTTAGTCTCAAAGCACGTCAATACAAATCTGGGCTTGAATAAAAGGCAGGCATTTGGATTCTGGTCTAGTGTTGCATTTGAGCATTCTCCCAGGATATATTCTTAAATCTAATGTATTCACATACATGCCTTCAATGTCAGAATTTTCCAAACCATTTCCCCAAGGGGCTTATGATTATAAAATCATTAATCTAGAGTGCATAATATACTGATATCTTTCTATTGTTAACTTGCCTGTTGTTTATAAAGGAAGACCGACATTTTAGGTACCCTGTATCAGTTGTTCGCAGATCATTTTTTATTTAAATTTATTCATTGAAACTCATGCAAAATAATTTATAAAAGTCAAACTTACATCAGTGGACATAAAGAATGAGTTGCAGACCCTTCTTTTAGAAATGAGCTTGATATGAACCATTGTTTGGTGTGTCAAGAAAAAAAAATCTGATTTTCAGATATATAAATTGCTTATTAAATATTTTTCTTATTCATTCCAGTCCCTTTATTGCTCCTTGCATCTGCTTTTAATTCTGTGGGATTTGTTTTACTGAGGACATTTGGCATTACCTCTTGTCCCATTCAGCTATAACTGAATGCTCTATGAGTAAAGCACACAGTAAATGCTAATTCTCCAATTAAGTTTTAAACAGTCCAAAATTCTGAGCTCATTTGCGTTTTGGGAAATCTCAGAGATAAGTGTCATTTTTTAATGGTGCACTAGCACTCCCTAGTGGAGAGAAATGCTTACTTATGGCCAACATTAATTTTTTACTGCCATTTTTACATACCAAAAACATAAAATAACGTTTGTCGTTTAATCACCTGAAAAAAAAATAAAAAAAACAATATGTAACATACAGGCCTATGTAATTTGCAATTACAATTTAAATGTGCATATAGATATGCATTTACAAAAGTGTGTGTTCATGTATATATATATATATATATATATATATATATATATATATATATATATATATATATACACTTCAAAAAAAATGCTGGGTTGTTTTAACCCAATTTTTGGTCAAATATGGACAAACTCAAACATTGGGTTAAAAAATGTAATTTAAAAATTTAACCAAATGGCTGCTAAACTAAAAAAATAGCATTTTTAAAGTGTGTGTATATATATTTATATATATGAAGAGTTCAGATGCAAAAGCCTCTAAGTGCCATTTGAAATTTTCTTCTAAAATGATCATTTTTATCAAGCTTGTATATTTAAGTTCAGTAATTTCACTTAAATGGCAATGAAGATAACCTATTAATTGCCATTTAAGTGAAATTACTGAACTTAAATATACAAGCTTGATAAAAATGACCATTCTAGAAGAAAATTTCAAATGGCATTTAGAGGCTTTTGCATCTGAACTCTTCATATACGTATATATATATATATATATATATATATATATATATAAAACCAACTTTGTCTTCAACAAACTTCTCTTATTCCTCCTAAGTATGATAAAACTCCGCAGTAGTAAAGTATCACAAACAGAGATATATTTAGTACAGTCCTGCAGCAGTGTTTTGTCCCTGTCGGACAGAGCTCATGTCTCTTTGGTGTCTAGCCAAGAAGCTTTACTGTTCAGAAGCCAAGCTGCCAAGCCACTGTGGGAACATTGGCCAGCGTGTTACAGATAAACTCCTCAAGGTGGCAAATTGCAGTGCTGCCAGAATCTCTGGCACTACATCCAGTTTTAGTTCATATCTAGTGCTTTTGGATCATTGCTTTACTTATATAGTAAGAAAATCTGCCGTTGTTCCTCCACGTGCTTGCCAAGACAGCACTGCCCTGCTGAGGCATGGACTCTTAAAGACCCCTGAAGGTGTCCTGTGGTATCTGGCACAAAGAGGTTAGCACAGATCCTTCAGGTCCAATAGGTCACGAGGTGAGCCGGCATTCAGCATCTGTTTGCTCTGACCAGGGATAGCCTTCATTGGGCACCCAACACCCTGTCGCCAGACTCGCCAGTATGTGGTTTGTCCCTCCTCAGACCACTGTTGTTAAATTCTCACCCTTGCCGACCTGGAGCAACCCACAAGCCTTGCCGTTTCAGAGATACTCTGACCCAGTCGCCTTGCCATAACAATCTGGCCCTTGTCAAAGTCCTTCAGATCTTTATTCCTGAACCTTCTACACTGAAACCAACACGTTGATAACAAGAGCTGATTGTTTGCTTGCCATCTAATCTACAGACCTTAACATGTGGCCTTGTTAGGCGATGATCAACAATATTCGCTTCACCTCTGACTGCTCATAATGTTTTGGCTCATCTAAGACGTCTTCGTATTCAGGCTTTCTATTTTACAAGGTCCTTTCCATTAAATATATTTTCTTTCCATTTCCATAGCAGCTATTATAAACTGTATGCACCCATTGCAAAACAAAGCCCTGAAGATAAAGCAGCACAAAGAAAAAAAAAAATAGAAAAGATTAAAAACAGTCATATTGTGCTGCAAGTAAAACTAAAAGAAATATCCAGACGTGACATTGTTCAGTGGTCTTAAATTGTGTGTGACATTTAAATAAGCCTTGGATTTAGGGGGCATATTTGACAGGCAGCACAGAAAGATATATACAGCTATAAGATAGCTCATAGTGAGGACCCTTCGCAATAAATTCACACTTAGCAGAGCTCATTGTGGACTACAATTATTAACTGACATTTAAATGTCCCTTGCTAATATTATTATGTTAAACTATACATCACCAGGTCCACGAGGAGGGGATAAATAAAACAAATGGAACAGAGAAAGGAAGGATGAGGCCAGATTGGTTCATGTAAATCACTTCCAGCTATTTCTTCCTCCAACACACACACACACACGTCTAAATCTTTTAAATTATTAATCCACAAATTACTTTCTAGCACAATAATCATCATGCAATTTAGTGGCATCGGTCTAATCCAAAAAAAAAAAAACATTGCTAATAATATTGAACTAATTGATCACTTGCATCCTAAAATTCAAATTCCTTGAGCAAACTGGCAAGTACGTTTTCTCTGAACACTGTCCATTGCAAAAGTGTAAACTGTAATTAACTACTTCTGCACCATAAAACGGACAAAAAAAAGAGAACAAAGTGCAGGATGGTGACTGTAGGAAATGACTCCATTAAATAACTTAAAGTGAGCTGGCAGGCTGATAATGTGAGCAGCTCCAACGTAAATAGCTTTTCTACTGTTATTTGCTATTCGCATAACCCTTGAAAAGGGTGCATCGGTTAGATAACAGCTAGAAAGTGTGTACTAGCCTTAGCCATACAGCAGATCATCATCAATAATCATTGAAAAACTTTTAGATTGATGTAAGAAATAAATGCAGTCTCATTCACAACTGTGACGTTAAAAACAATGGCATTAATAAATCATAACGTGCTGATTTTTAGCTACTTTCCCATCATCCTGTGCAGCAAACATTGTTGGTAAGACAACGGTTTACTCTGAGCCCTAATCAATGAAAACATTTCACAATGAGTATTAAAATCTGTAATTTAGCATTATTCTTGTAGAGCAGTCAATAGCTGCATAGTTTCTAACCTGTGAGTTTTATCTTAAAATTCTGCCACCAATCTCCTCTATGACTGCCCAAGCTTCTCGTACTGTAATAACATAGCTCTCAATGATAAACAGTCTTCAATAATTGTATTTTTATGCCCCACAGAACACAGTTTCCAAACAGCACAGAAACATGCGGTATGGTTTTGTCTTAATGCCTCCAGTCATGATGTCCACAGTGTAGTATGTTAGTCATATCATTTGGGCACAACAGATTGTGTGGACCACATCTAAAAATAAATAAATAAATACAAATAGTACCTCCCCAGGCCAGATAAACAAACTAAATGAGTTATTACACAACATTGCTGAGATTATACAGTATCATAATCATAATACGTTTTATTTTTATCACTTAATTATTATTTCCTGAGGTCTAGTTTTAATGTTAATAATTATTTTTGCATGAAAAATATGTAAGCAATAAGGTACGAGAGGCTGTGCTGGATCGTGAATAAGTAGCGGCTGAAGGGCGTTGTTAGGCACGACGTGCTCTCATAAAACGGTTAACACACAATCGAAATATTCAAGTAAAAAAAAAAAATGTATTAGTGCAACTTTCATGACGTAAAATCACTAAAAGCCTTCCTTCCGCTAGAAACAACAACGTTCTGATGTGTAATATGCATGAAAGCTCAAATAAAAACAACATGCACTCACCTAAAGGATTATTAGGAACACCTGTTCATTTTCTCATTAATGCAATTATCTAATCAACCAATCACATAGCAGTAGCTTCAATGCATTTAGGGGTGTGGTCCTGGTCAAGACAATCTCCTAAACTCCAAACTGAATGTCAGAATGGGAAAGAAAGGTGAGTTAAGCAATTTTGAGCGTGGCATGGTTGTTGGTATTCCACAATCTGCTCAGTTACAGGGATTTTTGCGCACAACCATTTCTAGGGTTTACAAAGAATGGTGTGAAAAGGGAAAAACATCCAGTATGCGGCAGTCCTGTGGACGAAGATGCCTTGTTGATGCTAGTGGTCAGAGGAGAATGGGCCGACTGATTCAAGCTGATAGAAGAGCAACTTTGACTGAAATAACCACTTGTTACAACCGAGGTATGCAGCAAAGCATTTGTGAAGCCACAACACGCACAAACTTGAGGCGGATGGGCTACAACGGCAGAAGACCCCACCGGGTACCACTCATCTCCACTACAAATAGGAAAAAGAGGCTACAATTTGCAAGAGCTCACCAAATTTGGACATTTGAAGGCTGGAAAAATGTTGCCTGGTCTGATGAGTCTCGATTTCTGTTAAAACATTCAGATTTGGTGTAAACAGAATGAGAACATGGATCCATCATGCCTTGTTACCACTGTGCAGGCTGGTGGTGGCGGTGTAATGGTGTGGGGGATGATTTCATGACACACTTTAGTCCCCTTAGTGCCAATTGGGCATCGTTTAAATGCCACGGCCTACCTGAGCATTATTTCTGACCATGTCTATCCCTTTATGGCCACCATGTCCCCATCCTCTGATCGCTACTTTCAGCAGGATAATGCACCATGTCACAAAGCTCGAATCATTTCAAATTGGTTTCTTGAACATGACAATGAGTTCACTGTACTAAAATGGCCCCTACATTCACCAGATCTCAACCCAATAGGGCATCTTTGGGATGTGGTGGAACGGGAGCTTCGTGCCCTGGATGTGCATCCCACAAATCTCCATCAACTGCAAGATGCTATCCAATCAATATGGGCCAACATTTCTAAAGAATGCTTTCAGCACCTTGTTGAATCAATTCCACGTAGAATTAAGGCAGTTTGGAAGTTGAAAGGGGGTCAAACACAGTATTAGTATGGTTTTCCAAATAATCCTCTAGGTGAGTGTAGGAACTGCTGTGTTGCGCAGTGAGAACCGTTGGGTGATGCGGTCATAGCCGTGTTTCATCATGAATAAAGCACAGCTATTGACCAGTCAGAATCAAGGATTGGAACTAACCATTTTATTAAGACTAATATCATGACCATTTTACCTTTCTCTGGCCCATAATTTTGCTAATGTGCCTTCTATGTAAACACCCTTTATATGAGTGTGTGTGTATGTTGAGAGAGAGGGAGAGAGAGAGAGACAGAGAGAGAAATAGAGAGAGAGAGATTCAACATTGGGGATCACCTCACGTAGTTATTATAAAGTGTCACATGAGAGTATAGTTCTGAACTTCTGGCTATATTCTGTGAAGGAGAACATCTGTCTTTCACGGTGTTTCAGAGACCAGGCGTGTCGACACGTCCCTGCCTGATCATAACAGCTTCACCAATTAAGTCCATAGAACATTGAATATTGATGAATTCATTCTTCAGTTTTTCACATTTCACCACAGAGGAGTTACATCATACTCAATATGATACAAGGAGCCTACCCTTGCAGATCGGTTCTGCACAAGTTCAGCAAAGTCATATTCTCAAGAATCTAAAGCACGAGTACATAAGACAGTTTTGCTTACACCACACTAGCACTATAATTGCTGCAGTGCCCCTGAGTTATAACTGCAACGGTGCAGATAAGCAACTGAATCGAGCTGCTGGTTCTATAACAATCACTCTCAAAGCAAGCAATATCTTCCTCTGACATTTTCTCCATTTGGGCTAATACAAGACTCTTAGACAACTCTTAACAGCAATTTCCTTGTTGTTACGTTTCCTATGGAAGTGCCATTAAGGCAGTCGAAGTTGATAATATCTAAATAGTGACTTGGATGTGAACTAGATAGAAGCGAATTGCTACAGAACGTTCATGAATATCCCAAGATGTCCTCTCATTTGGAAGGAAAGCTGATATGTATCTTTAATTTTGTATTAACAAATTATTTCCATCAGCCCTCGTTGAAGCTACAAGGGAGTAATCGGCAAGCATAATGAGTCAGTTGCTATACGGATATATTTCATTTACTGGGGCTTTTTTCTATAAAAAATAAATAAAAATAAAAAGTCACATCCTGCTCAAAGTTGTCCTACAAACAATGTTCAATTCATATTGAAGGCTAAGACAAATATGTGAATGTAACCATCATGGCTATGCTATATGTGGAAAAAAAAGGGTTAAAATTACATTATTCTAATAACATTACAATCGAAAAATAAAAGCATTTTAAAGCAGAAGTTTAACTTAACCATAAGTTTCAAATTGAACTAAATAAAAACAAAATCACATACTATAGGCTAACTAGGAACACACATTCACACATCTGAGCTTAGCCTATTAGCCTATACATGAGTTAGTTAATAATTGTTATCGTTTTCTAGCCTATTTACTGATTTTTCACTATTTAAAATCACCAAACAACATTCGCAACTAATTTTACTTCTGGAATTTCAGACTGAAACCGGATATTCAACAATGTGGGACTTGAGGTTTCAGGTTGAAAATGAGGTTGAAAAATAAGAGTGATTGGTGACAAAAAGAAAAATCGTTTCAGAGGTAGCGCAAGTTATTACACTTTGAACGATTAGAGAGAAAACACATTTTATCCTCTTGAATATCTTCCACTGATGAATTATTCACAATATGTATTCACCAATGTGCATGAAATAGGCCCCGTGTAACCTCTAATCTGAGAGTGTTTCTCTGGGGTACTGGACTCCACATTGCACAACAGTAAATATTGTGGTAACAGTGCTAACGGACTCACAATCTGTGCTTCTTCACATCACACGTTTTGCTATGCCTCGGGGTAAGACAGCTGATCGTGGCTAACCTCACTCTTCAGAAGTTCCCATGGTGAATGAATGCCTATGGGCTGTAATGCATGAAATCTATAGTCTCTTTATTTTCATAAGCAGAAATACAGAAGGCTGATGTATGCGCCTCTCACATCCCTTGCTGTATTTCCAGTAATAATGTTTCGCCACATTCTGAGGTAACATTCAAAGACGTACAAATAAGCACAAAAAAAACAAAAAAAAAAAAACATTTAGCATCTAACATTTAACTCTGTTCATCATAAACAGCGATCGAGTCTCTTCAGAAAATGTGGACTAAACTGCTCAATTCATATGGATTAGTTTCGCGAACTCTTTATGAACTTTTGAAGCATCAAAGTGGTATGTGTAACTGTGTAGGGACAGAAAGCTCTCAGATTTCATTAAAAAAGATGTTCGGAAGATGAACGAAAGACTTACGGGTTCAGAACGACATTAGAGAGAGTAATTAATGAGAGAATTTTCATTTTTGTGTGAACTATCCCTTAGCTTTCATTTTAGTTATCTTTATCGTTCTTGATGTGAACAGGCCTTAAATCTTCATTTCTAAACCACAGTAGTCCGTGCTCTCCATCTATACTTTCAGTGAAAGAAAAGCTTCCGTTTATTCTGACAAATATCTTATTTTCTGTTCCACAGAAGAAAGTCGGCTGATTTAAAAACAACAGGAGATATGATTACAGTTAAAGGAATAGTTCACTTTTTAAAAAAAAAAAAAACTTTTGCTGATAATTTACTCACCCTCATATCATACAAGATGTCCATGTCATTCTTTCTTCAGTCGAAAAGAAATTAAGGTTTTTGATGAAAACATTCCAGGATTTTTCTCCATATAATGCACTTTATGGTAACCAAACGGTTCAAGGTCCAAAAGACAGTTTCAGTGCAAACTGCAAACTGTTCAAAGGGCTTTAAACGATTCTGGACGATGAATAGGGGTCTTATCAAGCGAAACGATCACTCATTAAAAAAATAAATAAGAAAGTTTAAGTTTTATAAGCACAAATGCTCGCCTTGCTCTGTTCTGTGATGCACGTTCGTGACTCTCCTGTTGGAACTAATTTATCAAAATGAACAAAATCTTATTTCGTGTCATTTGGTTCATTCAACGAACGATATGAACAAATTGACTTGGAAAAAGATTCGTTCATTTTGATAAATGTGAACACGCATCACAGAACAGAGCAAGGCGACCATTTGTGCTTATAAAACTTAAAGTTTGTTATTATTATTTTTTTTTTTAAATGAGTGACCGTTTCGCTTGATAAGACCCTTATTCATTGTCTGGAATGGTTTAAAGCCCTTTGAACAGTTTGCAGTTTTTTTTTTTTTTTCAGCAAAAGTTTTTTTTTTTTAAAGTGAACTACTTTAAACAAGAGCAATCATAGATCATATATGGAATAAGCTATACTTTCTCCAAAAAAAAAAAATCACTTCAAGCTCTTTAAAATTCCATCCAATCTAATATATAAGCAGAGATTCCTCACATCTGCACAAGTTATGCCATCCTTCGTCCTCATTCCGACTTAGTTTTGATTAGATGACTTTGCTGTACCAGTATTGACTCATAACAAGCAAGAAAACAAGCACAATCATTTCACACCATCCCTTAGAGATATGACTCCCACATTATTCCAGAATCACACTGTCATTCATCTCTTCTGATTAAACCCTGCAAACATCGAATTAAACCCAGCCTCAATAGTCACAGATGGAATCTACAATTATGAAGTATATCCAAAAGGAAGAATCATGACTATGCAGAATGGTGCTCTCCATTCAGTAGGTTGGTACACTTTGATGAGTTTCTTTTGTGAGCAGTATTAGATATTCGGTGTCCCATATTTCATGCAATGACTGCATGATGTTCCACCTGCTAATATAGCAAATTTATCTCACATTTCAGCATTTCAAAATGTAGCGAAACATAATATAAAATTTGGTTTGACCTTGGGTTGATGATCAACATTTTCAATAATTTTCTTGAAGAATAACTTTTTTTTTTTTTTAGATGGCAGGGCTTAATTTGTCCCTTCGTGCCATATACAATACGTTGTTCCATTTTAAATAAATATATTTCTAGGTGATCATGTTTCTATTTGTGCACAATTAGGTTGTTTTCAATGCGGCAGTCTGATAAATACTAGTACCTAAAATGCATAAAGGTACTTAAAAAGTTTAAACAGCAGGGGGCAGCACTTAGTTTTATTGTAGCCAATGAAAACACCCCGTAAAAAAACAATGAAAACAAATGCTTGCTTAAAATGTAGCTACAGATACTTGCATACACAATAAAATACTAAAACCTAGATATGCACATCCTAAAATCACTAATCGTTAGTTGACTACTAAAGTCCCTTTAGTCTTTGCTATTGTTGAGTAACTTTGTGTAGTCTGGAAAGAAGGCCATGCATTAACATAAAACTAGAAACTGCAAAACACATTTGATTCTGCAGACCTACTGCCTAAAAACAGCATTATTATTTGTAATACTCATCCACTTTCAGATTTAGGTCTAGGAATTATAAAAGAACACATGTTTACTTTCTGTGCTTTACAGATTTACATACATTTAAAATGCTCAAACATTCACACAAAACGTTTGAAAACAATGTTTTCTTCTCCAGTGTTATGGGATAACTAAAGAGATAATATGCTTTTTACAATGCGAGTTCTCAGGCATCATCACAGCAAGCTAATGTGCATTGATGTGGTCTCTATTCTGTCTGTACATTTCAAAAGACTTAGGATCATACAATTTGATCTACTCTGAATAAACACACTATAGGCTACTCCTAATTACACAGCTCATGGAAATGAAGAAAAGAACAGAATCGAGTGAAAGAGAGAGGGGGAAGGGCCACACTTGAATCTATAAGAGCACAGGCATTGGCTTTATCCCTCGTGTGACACTCTCAGTGAAAAACCTAACCTCTCTCACACACACACACACACACACACACACCACATGCTGCATGACCGTTCGCTCAGGATGGCGACACAGATAAAATGCCATACATCCTCAGATGTTGCTTTCTTAGTCTGTGTTTTTGCTGTATTTTTTCAAGGTGAGTACAAATTTACTTTACTTTTGTTCTACTGCAGATGTTTGGATCTAACTTTGATTCACTCAAGATGTTGTGCAGCTTTAAGAGAAGAGTGTGCGATTATAATGTTGCTATTACTTTTAGTAATAGTTTTGCTCCAAACTTTTAGTAACTATTAGAAAGTAGCTGTGTAAACGTTTCAGTGCGTGCCATCATGCATGCATTTATTTTTTTCTTCCTGCGAATCTACCACACCCCTTTGCATGACAGCCATACGCTTTAAATAAAGTTGTCGAGTTCCCTCTCAAGTTAATGGCTTGAGATCAATGGAATCGCTCTCTTCCACTCAGTGCATCTATGCATATATTTTATCACCAGGTGGCCGTGTGTGCGTCTGTATGAGAAATAAAAGTCCATCTGTTGTTATTCCATAACGCATAAAGAGGATTTTGTTCATTTGGCGGATTATGAAGCATCCAGGTGTTTCGAGGACCCTGGGCAGCAAAAGTCGTGGGCTGTATGATGTAACTTAATCCACATTACATATTCACTCAAGATTACCAAAAACTGCAAATACCAGATGCAGCAGTGCAAAGTTATTTTCTGAATCTACATTTATTCATTATTAATACATCTTGTTTTCCAGTAAAATAAACTTATTTGAAAAGCAAATTTGCTTTCAGAGAATACCTGCAGAATTAAGATTATTTTCTTCTAATTGTAGTTCTTGTTTTAAGCCAATATCGAACTAAAATGTAGCTACTTGATATTTATATGAAGAAAAAAAAAAGATATTATCACTACTTCTAATTTAATGTATCTTGTTTAGGAATATAGTTTTTATTACTGGAAAACAAGACAAAATACAAATTAAGAAAATGTTTGAGCACTGTTAAATCCTGCTAAATTGCAATAAATGCCTGCTAAGTTGCCAATAAATCCTGCTAAATTGCAGATATGACTCAATAGTTGTTGATGAAAGATTCTATGAATATTGAGTATTTTATATATTTTCAGATATGACCCAATAGTTTTTGATGAAATATATATATATATATATTATATATATATATATATTTTTTTTTTTTTCTTTCATCAAAAACTATTGGAAAACTATATGAAAAACTATCATATCTGCAATTATATATTCATTCAAGTAAACGATTTTAGGTAAATAAAATTTGTCAAATAATTATATGAATTATAATGAAGTGCATAACATGATATTAACAATTTATATATAAAAAAAATACTCAACCATGCATTCATATAAAGAGATGTGAATTTTTAAATTTCAAATCAATTAAACATCAAAATAATAAGCAAGTATCTGTTTTTTGTCAGTCCTCGTGTCATTCTAGTCATTCAGTATCGTGTTTATTTTCCATTTGCATGCATTCCCTTACTCACGACAACCAAGAACAGATTTTGTTCTCATTGGCATAGGTCCCATAACTCGGTTATTGTAGCTTAAAGGGGGTATGAGCTCTGCTGATAATGATGCTTTGGCAGAGAGTGAAGGAGTTGGGCTGCTCAAGAAGTGTCTGATTAGAAACATAAGAGTGTCTTTCCTCCATATGGTTGCTGCCCTCCCTGTTTGGGTGGAGACAGCGTGGGCCCCACACTCCTTTACTGGGAGAGGAAGAGAGAGACTGGGGGTCAGAGGTCAGAGGGGGCATGCTGTGTGAGAGAGATCCAAAGTTACACTGCTCCTTCCCTTTAAATGGATGGTTTGAGTCTCAAATTCCAGCATCCCTAAGGGAACGCTCAGTGATGCAGCAGACGACCAGGCATCTTTTAGTAGAGCAGTGCAGAACTGAACAAAATGTCCTATATAGTTAAATTGCATCAGAGAGAGAGAGAGGGATGATGAATCACAGTATGAATTACAAGTTCCATTTGAAAAAAAAAATTAAAACATTAGTTAAGGCACTAGCCATCATAAATTAACAATGAAAAATACTTTAACAGAATTTAAGGTAACATTTTACAATAAGGTTCATTTGTTTACATTAGTTAATGTCCATTAACTAACCATGATTAACCAATTTGTTACTGTATTTGTTGTAATCTTTGTTAATGTTAGTTAATAAAAATACAGCTGTTCATTGTAAGTTCACAGTGCATTAACTAATGTCAATAAGTTTAATAAAGTATTAGTAAATTTTGAAATTAACATTAACAAAGATGAATAAATGCTGTATACAGTATGTGTAGTTCATGCTAACTAATGTTAATCTTATTGTAAAGTGTTACCGAATTTATTTTACATACATGATTATAATTTTTTTATAATTTTTTTTACTTCATTTTTTTAAAAACTTTTTTCAATTTAAAAAGTGATTGTCAAGACATTTAGGGGCCGTTTACATGACACTGTTTTTAACTAAAAACTTTTGGAAACGGGTTTCGAAGTTCAAGTTTTTGCAAACGATACCGTTATTGTCCCAACGAAACTACAAAAACGTGAATTTGTGAAAACGGTGACGTCATGCGCGTACATATTACATGTTCAGTCTATAGGCATATACTTTTTCGTTACAAACTAACATCGCCAACTACTGGTCTGGCAGTATAACACAGCGTTTTTAGTCGTTTTCATCTGTACGTGAAAAACGTGAATGTTTTAATACATCTTTGCCAGTTAAACAAAGTGAAAAACAAGCTTTTAATGTTGTTTAAATGTATATGCGGTATTTTTAATACGCTTTCAATCAGATATTGTGGAAATTCATCAGTCAGAATATTTTCTCCTTAAAACTGCAGTGTACCAAAGACATTTTTACTATAAAAATATTGCCAACTACAAATGTTTAAACGGTGTAACATTTCATGTTGTCTAACAGATAATGTATCCTACATTTTTTTTTTTTTTTACAATTTATAAATGTTAGAACAAGTGATACCTAAAAGATTTTTAAACTAGATTCAAACATTTCCTGAATAAAATATGCTATGTAGATGTGTAAACTTGGCCAGTGCTAAGTATTATTGATTGTAGGTGTTCTGGACAGTTGCTAGGGCGTTATGGATGATTGTTCATTCTTCCAATTCGAAAGAGCCAATCCACAAGCCTCTGACATTCTGGTCCTCCTTCAATGCAAGTCAATGGAATTTTTGTTTTCCCACCAGGAAGTACTAAAAAAGTTAATTAATGAATGATATTTGAGGGCAATTTCTTTGCCTTCGATAGGCACAAGTGACAGATGTACTTGAGATGGGGATTGGAGGCATATGCTCATACATCTGCTGTCGTAAAGCTGATCTCTCATAGCAGCTGACAAACTGTCAGTGTTATCAAGTGTGAAGCAGGGCGTGATGTATCGAGCGTACTGTCGGCTCAGAGAAGCTGCGACATGGGACATCGCCAAGTAGCGTGAGCAGCCTTGAGGATCACAGTCCAGATGTAGAACAAAAACATAGCACTTTATTGACACTCCCACCCCTTCTGCCTTTCCATCCTCACATGATAGCTTCCTTTATCATTCCTTCTTGCCCACGGCTTAAAAGGAACCCATACGATCCTGTTACTCAAGCCTTCCTGGGTTTGGAATGTCGAAACATTCCTTGACTGGGAATTCCCAGAGGCTTTGAGGGAATGGAAGAGACAGTAAACGAATGAGGGATGTAACTTCCTCTCATGGAGGGAATGGGGTGAAGATAAGTCGAGGAATAAGGGGGATGGGGTGAATAGATATAACATCTGTGTGGAAGGGGGTTGTAGGAATGTTCCCTATGGTTGTAAGGGGTTCACTTGTAGCACTGAAGGGACTAGTGCATGTGTGAATTGGTCTATGGCTGCGTCCTCCAGAGTATCCATGACACTCCAAAGTCATAAGAAAATTACAACAATTCAGTCCACACCCCTTTTCTGAAATAAAACATCCTTGGTGACGTACGTGTGCGGGCTACAAATGCGACCTCCGGAGGACACAGCCTTCGAAATGAGACACAGCTATGTTTGTTTATGTTCGTCTGGGCAATGTTTCACCTTCATCGGTCCTTTCTAAAAGAGCCGCCCTTTCTGTCCAAGAACAGTTGTAAAACTAAAATACACATTTCTCTTAAAGGGACAGTTTATCTAAAATTAAAATTCGGTCAGCTCTTTCTTTCTTCTGTGGAAGCTTGTTTCCAATTGATAATTGCAACCTTTTTAATTGCTATTTTTCCTCGCAATTGTTTGAGTTTATATCCTGCAATTCTGACTTCTTTTCTCAGAATTGTGAGACATACAGACACTCGCAATTGTGGGTTATAATAAGTCCAGTTCTAAGGCGGAAAAAGGCAAACTTTTCCCTCAGAATTGACAGTTTCCATTTCACAATTCAGACTTTATAACTTACAACTGTGACTTTATAACATGCAGTTTTGAGAAAAGTCAGAACTGGGTGATAAAAAGTCGTAATTACCTTTTTGAATTTTTCAGTGGTGGAAACAAGCTTTTAGGAACACTAAAAGTTATATACACACACACACACACATATATATATATATATATATATATATATATATATAGATAGATAGATAGATAGATAGATAGATAGATAGATAGATAGATAGATAGATAGATAGATAGATAGATAGATAGATAGATAGATAGATAGATAGATAGATAGATAGATAGATAGATAGACAAACAACAGTGACTAACAAATCTATTCTTTGAGTTGAATTTGTTTAACTATTTAAAATGCATTTCCCATCCATTCTTCCATTTAACCAGATATTCATTCCCTGCTGTTAATTCTCTCTCACTACAGTGCGTTTTTAGATGTGTTAGATATGTACCACCAATTCCCTATAACAGAATTTTGTAAAACCGAGTAAAAACTGGGTCACTTATGTACCTTCTACGAAACTGAAGCCATGCCTTCATATGATTGTTTAAGTAATGTGCTTTATTGTGCCTCAAGCCACTGCTATTCAGAGCTCTTGATATGCTTTAATTTACTGTCAGCTACTAAACTACTGTATGTAGAGCCTTCAGAACAAAGTCTCATTGTGTTTGTGCTGAAACTTTGAATGCTTTCAAAGTAGTTTCTACATGATTCAATCATTCAAGATATTCTCTAAACAACCATTACCAGGCAAAGGTCATTATGGGAGATACAGTAGTGTTGAAAACAAGACCAAAGAGTGACAATATAGATCTTAGTCTTGCATTTAAGTCCAAAACTCATTGGTGTAGGCAAAGTGGTAGTAGGCCTACTGCATAAAAGTTGCAGTATTTGCTTATAGCACAAGACAACAGCTGTGACGGGCAAGTTTGTCACAGAGAAAACCAGTGTTAGCATGCAAATCTCAATTTGATCCTTGTCCAATGGTTCAAGAACCATCTTTTTTTTTTTAAAAATGTCACCAAATTTTTTTTTCTTCTTTTATATTATATATAAATATATGAAGAAAACAGATTGAACTTTATCAGAAATGCCTGAAAACTATTCCTTCTGTCATATTACAGGAAGGGAGGAAGGAAGTAAGGCAGAGTGAGTGATTCCAGCCAAGTGTCAATACCTCTATGTTTTCTTTGCATGCCTAATATAATATTTTAGTCCAGCAAACCTACTACTGTAAAGCAAATCTTCAAGAAAAAAACAAAACAAACAAAAACCTAAGCATCATCATTACATCGGTGTTGGTTAAGAACTTTACATAGTTGCTCTGTTTCCAAGTGCCTCTAAATTAAATGAAACTATTAAAACAATACGCCTCTGAATCACAGAAACGCACATGATAGCACACACACATTTGTCTGTTTAACCTAAGGAGCCCAGGGGAGTGAGTGAATGAGTAAATGTGAGGTCATGGAACAAAAGCTCAGAGAAGCAGGATGAGGAGAAAACAAGATCTGAATTTGCCCATCGGATGACTCAGCTCATGTGATGAAAGCAAACCCCACGGTGGAAATGAATCTGTAATGCTGAAAATGTATGTCAGAACTCGGGTTGTCCTTTCATTGCTGAAAGTTGTGGCTGGTTGTCAGTTTGTGTGTAAATGCATGTTTTTGAGCAACGTTCTCCACTAGCTAGAAATGACTATTATAGTAATTAAGTTCTCGCTCTATTTTACTGTATACGCAATTGATACGCAGTTCATTTGCATAATACAAACGCATCCCACACCACTACTAAACCTACCCTAACCAACCCATGCGTATCCTACTGTATGCACATAAAAACTAATTTTCGCGTAAAAAACTGCACAATAAACACACTGCATGCTATCAGGTTGGTCCCGCAGAGTATAGCCCCAATTTGCCTCCTGTCTGGAAGTTTCTAGTATGCCTAAAGTAAGACCTTGATCAGCCGGTCCGGGTGTGTTTGATTGGTGTTGGAGCTGAACTCTGCAGGACAATGGCCGTCCAGTACCAGAATTGGACACCCCGGCTGTAGCCTATATCTAAAGCAAATCCTAGTTAGTTTAAAGTCCAATTTTACACTGTACATTTCCTGGTTAATTTTGTTTTTCCACTAAATCAGTCATTAACAAAATTGGAAAGTGTATTACAAAGAAGTGGAATGTATTATTCTTGGGGAGCTACTTTATCCTGCTTATTAAATCAAATTTACAAAACACAGAGGGACAAATTCACTCAACAGTGCCTCCACAAACTAACACTCAAAACCAGTTTAAAAGATGGGGAATTGCATTGCGCAAATTGAATTCAGTGATCATTTTTGGCCGCGCCTTCGCCATTACCGGAACTGCATAACTCTTTTAGTCAAAACAAACCAGACAGAAGGCAAATAAACTCAATTTATTCTTGGTGAATTTCGCCTTGAAACATTAGCATGGAAAAATCTAGAGGCTAGCATCTGGAGACATTTTAAATAGACTTTTATAATGACATACAAATATAAAACAAGCCAAAGAAATTCATAAAAGAGAGAAAACAATACTCGAGAGTAGTGCTACTGTAACGGATGCCAGTTCTTTACACTTCTCGTAGCTTTTATTAAAGACAAACGTGGGAAATCTTGTTTATTGACTAGCAAAACTTTAAAAAAAGGCCAACATTTAGTTGGTAACCAATCAAAATAATTCACCCTGGCATTCTGATCTTGCTCAAAAGAATTATGTAAAAATGCTAAACATTCAGTTTCATTATAATGGATGGAACGGATGTCTTAAAGCGCACTAAATCATCCTGACAGCGATCTAAATGTCTCACTTTAGGTTTCACGAGTACCGTGCTGAGCATTGATCACATGACCAAAGACAAAAACAATCTCGCTTTTAAAATAGAATCACTCTTTTATTCAAAACATCTCTAGCAGAAATGGTGTGCAAATGACAAATCCAGAAGGATCTCTGAGACATAAGAGTCTCTTTTATTTCCTCTATCTATCTCCCTGCCTCCTTTTCTTTCACTATTCTTTTCTTTTTAACCTCTGACTGGCGAATCTCTGCGGAGTGCAGAGGGGAGTGTGTTGAGTCAGGGTCGGGGTCAGAGGTCGGGACCTCTTGTTGCACGGGGGAGGGGAAAGGTTAAGGTTTTATTAGCTCAGTCTGTGCCGATGTATTCGCGCTCAATCAGGCTAATCATTTCATACATCACCTTCAGCTTAGAAATTCATACCAGCACAGCCCTTTAGAGCCAAATAAATGAGGTCAGTATTCATTCCTCTAAAAAAAATTGACTCGAAACCAGAGTTGCGCATGTTTAGAAAATGCAAAGCATATTGTAGTTCTTCAAAGATTCACTTTTGTAAAGCTCCACTCAATTTAATTAGTTTGGATGTGGTCAACTGCAAAAAATGAGTTACGTTTTCATTCAGCTCTCTTCAACTAACTTCAGCGCTAGCAAGTTAGCAACAGTTTAAAAGAAGCATAAGAGCCTGATTCAAACTCGCACCATGGCTCAGTGTGTGGGCTGTAACACAAGTGAGTTTTTTTGAATCGTTAACTACGGTGTTTGTGGGTGATAAAGACAGAAAATAACTCAATTAAATAGGGGAGGGAAAACGTATGTTCCACTGAAATGCTAATTGGGTTTGAGTCTTTGGAACTCTGCCAAGGCCACAATATTGTGACAGGAGATTTGAAATAACACATCAACGTTCGTGATTTACAGCTCAGTTTAACCCAATTCATTTTAATCTAATTATCTATTATCTAGATACAGTTGAGAATAAAATGTGAGTGATGCTTACCCTTGCAAAATCACAAAAGTGATGCTAGGCTAATAGGCTAGTGTACTGCACTACCGGTTTGGGGTCAGATTTATTCATGTTCTTGAAAGAAGTCTCTTATGCTCACCAAGGCTGCAGTTATTATTTATTAAAATACAAAAAAACATAATATTATTAATTATTATTGCAATATTTATGTGTACACTGAACCCATTTTGTTCAGGATTGCTTGATGGAAATATAGAAAGTTCAAAACAATACAATTTATTAAAAAAACTTTACTTTTACTTAATTGAACGTGTCCTTGCTGAGTAAATTTTAAAGGAAAAACCTTTGAATGCTAATGTAATATACTATATGATTTTCAGAGCACTGTAAAAAAATATTTTCATGATTTGTAATCACAACATTTTTCTTTTGTCAAATCAACTTAGATAATTTATGTAGTTCAGATAACATAATATTTTGAGTTTCTAGTGATTAAATTAATCTCCTTCATTGTATTAACTTAATTTTTCCATTTCAATGAACTTAAAATTTTAAGGCAACCAGGTTACTTATTTTTTTCCAAGTTAAACCAACAATATTTTTTTTAAAGTGTAGGAATAAGATCCCTCATTTAATGTAGGCCTACTTTAGTCTATGGTTGTTGTTGTGTTTTTGCTCGTTCCATCATCCGCTAAGTAAGAAAGATTATTATATCATGACACGTTGGATGCAGACGCTCTGACAACATTTGCCTTATATTTCAGCTGTGATTTGTCAAGAAATCATCCGAGGAGATGGTGATCCAGTCTCTCCAACCGAAAAGGCGCACGGCAAAGGTAAAAAAAATAATAAAAAAATTACATATTAAATTCAACAAATAAATGAATAAATAATGAATTCATAAAGGTGCAATTTCTTCATTTGACCCTTGTAATTAAAGATATGTATCTTTATATTTTGCTCCTTTTCTTTTCCCTTTTTTTTTTTTTTTGGAGTTGATTAACTTATAAATCATTAGCCAGCAAACAAAAAAACTAACTAGGGATTTATGACCAAAACAGGTGATGACATTGCTTTAAATTAAATGACCATTCAAGTTTGGATTAGATGCAATGTAAATACATGCTATTTTAATGATATACTCTCATTAACTTGAACACCGCGCTCCATTAACTTTCCATTTCTAATCCATTCGTACAAATGTTTGCGATCTAATTTTATGTTATACCAGTTGAAAGTCTAAAAAGTAGACTGTACCATACCTCGCTAAACTATGACCATGTTCTCACCATTTAAAATTCAACTGTATGAGAAAAACTGCTTTTTTATGAGAATGATTACAACAATACGGCAAGTAACATCAAATACATTTCCCTCACAGGAGATCCTCAGATCCAGATTGTTGTTTTCCCCTCCATATCACCTGATTTAGAGACGTCAGAGACACCAGGAGCAGACAGTGGGACCACTCAACCTAACACACAGACCCCAGATCAGACCCACTCAAACCCACCTCAAAAAAACAGCCTTACTTCAAAGGTTGGGGACAACCAGACAACAGATATTGTGCCTCATTAATATTATGTCAAAACATGTTTTATATTTACCAAAGGCTATACCCTGATTGTGTGTGCCATTCAGTTAAGAAGACATCTGGACTTACATTTTTTGTTTTATTTATTTTTGCAGGGAAAAGTGGTCTGTGTGGATAAAATACAAGAGCACTACAGATATGATGTGCTGCTGAAACTAAAGGCCTCCTCCACGTGTGTAAGTTCTGGGCTGCGTTTATCCTGTGATAACTGGGTGGAAAATATATCATGCGAGAGCTGATTCTATATCAGTGGCTATTAGATTTCGAGAACTCTTTAGTTAAATACGGTAGTGCTGTGTGCGGATTTATACACCTATCGAGACTAATACAGTTGAAACCTTTAGACTAGTTCACCAAAAAAATGAATTACTCATCCTCATGTCATTCCAAACCCGTGAGACTTTCGTTCATCTTCAGAATGCAAATGAAGATATTTTTGATGAAATCTGAGTTTTCTGTTCCTCCGTTGACAGTTACGCAACTACCACTTTGACGCTGCAAAAAGTTCATAAAGAGATCAAACGAATCCATATGAATTAAGCAGTTAAGTCCAAAATTTTTGAAGAGATCAAATCGCTTTATATGATGAATAGATTGAATGTACGCTTTTATTCGTATAAAAGTTTTTTGCGGGGAGCCTATTTGCACCCACATTATCGAGGTAGATTATTTATGGGGGTAAAAAAACTACCAGAGGCATTACAGTAAAGAGAATTATGTGTACGGTAAATGTGACCTGTGCGTGTTTTTGTGAGAATCACACTTTAGCATACACAGCAATCACTCACACGCCTTTAAAATGTTTGGAAACCCACAACAAAGAGTGATCTGCATAATCTAGAATAAAAAGACATCATTGCTAAGCCTTTAACTTGCTACAAATTATAGACAAACTTCATTTTGGCAACTATGACATTATATAAGAAGTTGAAGCCTTTTTATAAGTCAGCCTTTAGAGACCCTAATAAGCGTGTTATGCCATGTGCTCAAGTCTCACTGGGTGGACCATCATAGAGGCCTTGCGGCCCGCACATCAATGGCATTCCAATACACGCTATGGGCGGCGGCTGTTCGGAATTCACGCCAGGAACTCTGCCAAGATACATACAGTAGACGGGCCTCTAGGTTTAGTTTCAGAGCCAGTAGAGTACCAAACTCCCAATAGAATGAAGTATAAACAGCCAAATAGAAGAAAACACATCATGAGAGTAAAAAACATGCATTTATATTGTGTGTGTGACGAAAAGTGACATATTCATGAAGTCTGATGATTTAAGCTAAAATTCAGCACAAATTTGACACGTTTTTAAGGAAAGTTAGATATAGATCGTAGTCAAAAAGCTTCCGTCTCAAGCAATTATGCCTTATTTATTTCAGTTTATTAGCAATATATTTATCTATTTCAGTATTTTGAGATATATATGTGTGTGTGTGTATTTGTGTGTGCGCGTGTTCAAAATGGCATTTTAAAGCTCTTATGGGAATTCTTCTATTCACCAATGTTCCCTTGGAGGACTGTGATTCAGCGGAAAGGGAGGCTGTTACTATGAGAGAAAGTCAGGTTTCATATTACACCAAATTCCAGGAAAGAAAGAAATATGAAAGATGGAGAGAGAGAGAGAGAGAAGGGGGAGAAATGAGAGCAAGCCATCACTCCATTTGATGTTAAATATACATGACTTTTTAAGTGTCCAACATTTATTACAAACACTTTTTAAATTCAAAACCCTTTCATCCAATAGGAAGAGACTAGAGCCAGGATACAGAGTGTTCTAGAACATCTCTGTGGTGAAGATTGTGAACTTAAAATCTATCAGAAAGACAACACCGATGAGGTCATAATTTATGGAGACAGCATTGATGGTTTGTATCGTCTTCTTTTCATTTTTTGCTTGTTTCATATTATTACAAAATATTCCACAAACACACTATCAATACAATGGAATCACCAAATATCAATTAATTAATAGTATACTAATCCAAATTCAGTTTAATTGACCTTCATTAGTGTGAACTGAAATGTCCCCACCCCATAAAATAACAAAAGTTACCAATTTATTAAATATGATGAAATCGATCTATCTATCTGGCTTTTTAAAGCTGAATTTTATCTTTTGTAACAAGTTTAAAATGACGAATGTCGAATTTGAATTAATTCTTACAACTACAAAACTTTTGCACTGGAATTATAAAATTCTTATTTCAATTCTGAATGGTGCACAACTCTGCTCTACAGACTACATCTGAACAATCAGACTAAACTTTCAGCAATTTTTTTTGTTTCATGAAGTTGATCCTGAAGAAATGGCTGGGAAGATCAACAATGACAACATTACAGATAAGGTCAGCGACACAAAAGTGCAATAAAATATACACATGCAAAATGCACATACACATCCAAAAGAAATTACACTGAAATGAGGAATGTAGCCTGGTACATCTGCTATTGGGATTTTGCATAGCAGTGGTTTAATAAAGCGTTACTCCCAGATTCCAGGACATATGAATAATACGCACTCTGTTCGGCCTCTGAAACAGAAACACTACATATTGCCATGTGGTTTAGTTTAGGGTTAAGTTTGGGTGAGGTAAGGCTGGAACTCATTATGAGGTAAATAGCTGTGCTGACAAATCAGATAAACACACTCTACGATACACGTAAACTTAATTCACGCAATGCTATAAACTATACAACACCTGCCAGGTAAAAAAGAGAATGTGTTGGTAATGGTTTGTCTCTATAGGTGGACGTCGATGAGGCGGTGTCTCGCGTGGGCCAGCGCTCGAAAATTGTCCTGATCTCTCTTCTGATTACGGGTTTGCTTCTTGCTGCTTTGCTAATAGCTGGATACCTTCTAAAGACTCATCGAGGACAATCCAAAGGGCTAAGACTGGTGAGTGTAAGCGTCTAATCAAATACCAAATGAATCAAAATTAAGCTTGGGGTAGCGCCATTGCTCATTGTATTTATGACTCTTGTCTTCATCAAGGCTGAGGACTCCTTCCAAGTGGATCAAGACAACCAAGGCAACACACTTCTGTCTGTGGCTCCTCTGCCTCAACAGGAGCCTTTGGACAAGCCCATCATTAACGGAGAGTCTCCGGACTCACCCCCCACCAATGGACACTCCGCCACCCAGACACAGGTGGCCGATACTCCGATGTAAGCGGCTCGGAGTCAACATCAATTCAATGACCAACTAGAGTGAACAGACCTCATGGGTTATCGTACACAACAACATTAGGAGTGATGAAAACTACAACTGAGATGATGCCGAGGGACACAATGCTGAAAGTATGAAAACCAAAACGTGATGTGAGAGGAGCCTTTTGTGTAAGTCTGCTCTTGTTGAGCCTGAAAACGTTAGCAGGATATGAATAACCCTTCAGAAACCACATCTATTATATACAAACACTTACACTTTTAAATCTGTTTAAATCTCCATTTTTCAGAGATCATTCATGCCAAAGCTTCTCTTAAGGAACTCAAAAACAGTACAATACTAAGGATTTGTATTATACCTTTAGATGAGCCAAAATCTCATGTATGCAAAACATTGTCAAGTCTAAAACCGCTGCTAGATTACTTACATACAGTAGTAATGGTTAACAATCAAGTATGTTTGTTTACATTATGCGTTAAAGGAGTAGTTCACTTTTAAAAAAAACTTTTGCTGATAATTTCCTCACCCCCATGTCATCCAAGATGTCTATGTCTTTCTTTCTTCAGTCGAAAAGAAATTAAGGTTTTTGATGAAAACATTCCAGGATTTTTCTTCATATAATGCACTTCATTAGGAACCAAACAGTTCAAGGTCCAAATGAGAGTGTCAGTGCAAACTGCAAACTTTTCAAAGGGCTTTAAACAATTCCAGACGATGAATAAGGGTCTTATCAAGCGAAACGATCGCTCATTTAAAAAAAAAATAACAAAGTTTAAGTTTTATAAGCTCAAATGCTCACCTTGCTCTGTTCTGTGATGCGTTCGTGACTCTCCTGTTCGAACTCGTTCATCAAAATAACGAATCTTTTTCCGAGTCAATTCGTTCGTTGAATGAACCAAATGACACAAAAAAAGATTTGTTCATTTTGATGAACAAGTTCAAACAGGAGAGTCACGAACGCGATTTGAGCTTGTAAAACTTAACCTTTGTTTTTTATTTTTTAAATGAGCGATCGTTTCGCGTGATAAGACCCTTATTCATCGTCTGGAATCGCTTAAAGCCCTTTGAACAGTTTGCAGTTTGTACCGAAAGTGTCTTTTGGACCTTGAACTGTTTGGTTCCCAGTAAAGTGTATTATATGGAGAAAAATCCTGGATTGTTTTCATTAAAAAAACCTTAATTTCTTTTCGACTGAAGAAAGAATGACATGAGGGTGAGTAAATTATCAGCAAAAGTTTTTTTTTAAAGTGAAATAACTTGGTAACGCTTTATTTTAAGGTGTCAGTGTTACAGTATAATGATACATTAAGTACTGACTAATATTAATGACTATTACTATAGGGTAAGGAATAGTAGCATACTATGTAGCAAAGACACTGTAAAATAAAGTGTTACTAAAAACGTTTACAGCAATTATTAATCTAGGTTAATGCTAATTTGTACACATACTTTCTACATATTTTAACATATCAAGTTGTATAAATGAACATTAAAAAGTATTACGAATTAAGAATAATTAACAAACAACGATAGTATACTTCTGAATCAACATTAAGTTAGATTAATAAATGCTTTAAAGTGTAAAAGTTGTTCATGATACTAAATTCATAAATGTTAATGTTAATTTCAGTTTACTGTTGTTTGCATTCAATGTTTTTTAGCATGCGGTTATCAATGGCCTATATGTTAAGGTTTTCCTCTCGCTACTTTTATTTGATTTATTTCAGTAATGTTCAGGATTTTTATGCATTTCAGATGTATTTGGCAGATGCTTTTGAACATAAACTCAGGACCTTGCCATTTCTAGCATTATGCTCCACAAGTTGAACTATGGAAAATTGTGTATTAAGTCAAAAGCTTGAGTGGCAGAGCGGTAACTCATTAGTACTGCTAAAAATCCTTGTGTGAGACACGTCACTCACTAAACACACATTTGCATGTAGATCTTGATAGTAATGACTGATGAATCACTGACCAGATAGGCCATGACATTTACCTTTATGTATTTTGCAATTGCCTATATTTTTATACAAAGTATATTTTGTTTTATACCTTTTTGGATTGGTGTGTAATCTAGACATTCAGTTACTCATGGGGGGATTGTAGCATTGTTGTTTTGTGCATGAAGAAGTGTGTATGAGTGAATAGTTGTATTGTTTGTCTCATTTCATTTACTGTGCAAGCCAAAGTTCTAAACTGCTCCAGAATAAACACAATTTTCATAATGTTTGACTACCATATCAATAATTTCGAGTGAATCCTGAAAAATGTATTAAAATTCTGTTTATATCACAGATTTTACTAAATTTAAATCAATTCCACTCCCAAAGTCAGCGAACAAAATGGGGGAAAAGTCCACAGATTACAAAACACTCAAATATACAGTAACATCTTGCTCATTTTACAGTTCATTAACAATCAACATACATTAAGAATCAGCAGATAAATAATATAAATCTTTGGCTTTGAATGGTTGTTTAAGTAAACGAGTAAGCATAGTGAGGCTAGAGCAAAGAAAACACTAGTAAGGCAGTAATAATGTCCCCTGGGCCACATCAAACTTGCTTCATGCATTAAAATTTCAGTGGATTCACACGGTCATGGGATCAAGTGAAGTGTGTTAAACTCTCTGTGGAGCCTCACAGTGGAACATTTTTTACTATGGTATTCTCTCTCTCTCGCTCTCTGTGTATGTGTGTGTGTTATGCGTTCAGCAATAGCAGGAAAAAAACTGAAGGCTGAGCGGATATTTCCCTCCGACTGTAAACCAGTTAATGGGTGTCGAGAAGGGGGAATATAGAAATCATTCACATTGCGAATCATTTTATTCAATGAAAATAGCCAAATTATCAACAGCTAGAAAATACAGACAATTTTGCTGTGGACATTTGCAAGTGAAATTTTTTCCCAGTTGCTCTTAAACTAAAGTTTTAGAAAAGCAGAGCCGGACAGTAACGGAGTACATTTACTTGAGTATAGTACTACTTAAGTACAATTTTGAGGGATTTGTACTTTACTCGAGTATCATTTTTGGGGAGTACTCATGACTTTACAAGTAAAGTCTAAATAGACTGTTTCAAACAGTGTTGGGGGTAATGCATTACAAGTAATGCAAGTAATGTAATCAGATTACTTTTTTCAAGTAATGAGTAAAGTATTGCATTACTTTTAAATCTACAACAAAATATCGGAGTCACTTTTTCAAACAAGTAACTCAAGTGACTTTGTTTCCCCTTATATTGCTCCCTGTCCTCATGATGAGAGAAATCGGGAGTGCAGAGGCGTTGTGTGATGATGATGATGATGATGATGGTTATTGTAGTTCTAGAGTAAAAGTGAACATGCATTTACTCCTCTCACTTGCACTATTTCAGTGTTCCTCAAAATGAATAACAGTGAAACTCAAACTCTGAATATTACGCAAATGTATAATAATTAAATTACACAAATGTACTTTATGTATTTAATCTTATTTTATTTTTTATTATTTGGATTTTCTGCATTTCCTTCAGCCTGAGGATTATTCAATATCACATTTGGTGAAAAGGGGCCTTTATATTTTCCGAAAATACAAAAAAAAAAAAAGTTATCAAAAAACAAACAACCAATCCCAGCCCAGGTGAGAAAAAGGTAACGTAAAAGTAATGTAATTGCAATACTTTCCATAAAAAGTTACATTTTTCCAATTAGTTACTTTTTTAGATAGTAAAAAAAAGTATTACAATATTGCAATGCATTACTTTTAAAAGTAACTTTCTCCAACGCTGGTTTCAATAAACACTACTACCCCCATTTTATCTTCATATGGGGTGCTAAAATTTTCACTCTTATGCTAGAGTTTTCTATCCATTAAATTCATATTTCAAATTACTATACAGGTGTATGTAACAATTTAGATGCACATTTGTTTATTAAAAGTAGATTCTTTACAGACACTCCAGAAATACCACAGAGCTAAATATAGACCTTTAGTGAGAGCCATCTGCAAGCCTCAGAGTTTGGACACTCACTGACACACCAGATCTAGTTCAGCAACAAACAAAGGGCTTAATGAATAAACTAAATAATCAGAGATGACTTCAATATGCCACACATGGCTGATGAATGTAAACTGGTGCTATTAAAACATGACTCTGTATGAACTCAACACAGCAACACTAACTTGGGTTTAGGTGGTCCACCACCTCAAAAAGTTTGAGAAAAACTCTATCTTTGTTCTGCAGAAGAATGCATCAACCTCCCTAACCAGGCATGGGACACATCGATTCATTTCACACGCACACACACAGATAAACCTGTCAGCTATGAGAATGAACATGAGGGGTGGTTTCACCCAGATGTCATGCCCTCCCCCTAACGCTGTTTTACGACCAACACATGTACATTTCATGCTCTATTCCCAGACACTTCCCTCTTTTTCACATTATGTGCACTACTGTATTATAAATCACTGCTCCATTGAGAATGACAATGAATCGGTTGATTATGTCTGTTTAAAATATGGCTTTTGGAATAAAAGACCATGCTGACCTATTTTTTTATTATGAAATATAACATTACATATTATTACATCAGTGGGCAACCTAGAAAATAGTCCACTTTGTAAGAGTGACAACAACATCAGCAACGGCTTTAGTGAACCGTATTTTAAGTAAATATCGCCCCCTAGTGTGTATAAAGAGATCCTGCATGGCAAAGTTGTTACTGGACAATAACAATCTGCTTTAAAGCAATGACAAATCGAAGAGGTAAAACAATAAACTTTTCTTATTGTCACAAACACTTTCTCAGCAAGCACTTAGTAAAGTTTTCTCTCTATCATACAAGAAATATGAAAAACAAATTGGGGTGGGCTATAAAAGCGATTTTGTTTTGTTTTTTTTACCAGTAGATATTTCCCTATTTGTTGTCTAACATTCTGATGCAAAAAAAAGTATATAAAAAAACATTATAATTAGTATTATTACAATTGGTAGTCATAATGAACATGGAATTATTTCACTAAAACTGTTCTTTCCTTAGGCCTAGGCTATTGGTTGGCCAAAATATGTTATATTGAAAATATAAACAATCAGGATTTCATTTAGACTTTTAAAGGTGTCATTTGAACAGCTAAAATAATTAGCAATGCAAAAACTCTTCTGTAAAATGACCAAACGAATGCAATAATATAGCCTACTCTCATTAAACATCTTCCACTAACGTTTGACATGCAGAAAGTGATCAAATAATTTGTCATACGCATGTGCTTTTATTTGATATTTAGTTAGTTAATTAATGTGATTAGGCCTACTCAATTTGATAATATGACGTAATTTATCTAAACATAAATGTTTTCTATACTAAGATTGTGAGTCATGCCAATGTTATTGCCAATTTTCCTTACTATATGATCACATAAACAAGATTTAGTGCTTCGGATCTTTTTTAACACGATGGAATGCAACAACAGATGGTTTCATGTAAACTTGGGACCTTGTCCTTTTGTTCTCTTCTATGAGACGTTGCGACAGTGTCCCAGCGATGCGCATTAAATGGTGCCCTGTACCACGTGACCTGTACAATGTTTGTAAACATGCGTCAAGCACATGTGATCCAGAAGTGTTTTTGGAACGTGTAACGCGCTGCAGCCAATCAGACGCCGGGGGAGTGTCTGGGAGGGGGCGGGGCTTGAGAATTTCGCACTGGAAAAATCGATAGGGTTCTTGTAATGATGCGAGGAGACTATGTCTCAAGAAAAGAAACTGAGGAATTGGGTTGGACTGAAACAAGTGAAGAGTGCAGGCATCCATGGCATGCAGGTAACAAAGAAAAGATTTCATTGGAAGTCAATCGTTTGAATGTAGGCTATCCATGTAAGTAGAAATATGTAGGCTATTTTATTTATTTGTTTGTAAACCAGGATGATAGTTATTTCATTTTAAATTTCCTTAATATTTTAGTTAAGCACAGTTAATAAATGATATGACAAATAATGCTTGAAGAATTGATGTCATCACTTGAAATCTGAGAGCGAAATATGTTGATAATTATTCCAACAGGCATTAGAATTACTGCGTCATCATAGCTATTGCGACAATATGGAGATTCGTTAGGGAATTTCGCCTGCGTAGAGATTTCGTGGAGTGCTCCTTATTTATATTAACGCGTCGCGACTAATCATGACATAATCATAAGTGAGTGTTCACCAGTCTCATCCAACTGGAGGCGTCGCATTCAAGACAACGGCAGGAAAAGGATGCTGCGCGAGCAAGAGATGCGTTGCGTACGTCAGTAGGCTATCAGAAGTGCGTACTTTTTGTCGATTCGGATTAATCTGTTTCAAAGAGGGACCGTAAAGTGTTATTGTCAAGAAATAATATTGGAACACGGATTAAAAGGGGCTTAACATACATTTGTTGCCTGTTTTAACACCACATAGACACTTCATTTCAGTAAATGAATGCTTATGACGGCAAACTGCGACAACGTCGGTCTTATTCAGCGAGTTTAACAATAAACTTGGAGTAGTTATTTGCTAGTGCGCACTTGACTATACGAGGTAAACAAATCATTAGCGCAGTGCTCACTTTTTCCTCTAGGCGGCGCAGTCAGACCGCATACGCTTGTTGAATGTACTGAAACAGGTAGGCATGCCATCATACTAATAATCTTTTGCCCATATTTTATTTACTGAAATGCAAATTTACAAATAAAAAAGACGTTTAGACGTTATATATGTGTTTCTTAACCCCTCTATCTCTCCCTCTCTTTATCTCTGTTCTAACTCTTATATGAGATAATAATAAGCTAATGTAATGCAGAGATCACTTCAAAACAAAGTGTTATATTTAGTATCCTGTCTAGCCTGACCAAAAATATATTGGCCTGTTTGCTATAAAAAAATAAAAAAAAAATTAACAGGTAAATCTAGACCCAACATTACAATTAGTGATATGCCGTACAGTTTAAGATAGTTCAAAATCAACAAGTCCCTGAAGACATCTTTACAGGGAACGGTGTCTGTTCAATGCTGAGGTTAAGTAATGTATTCCAAAATAAAGGTCTGTTTAATCTTCTAACATACTGCATGTCTCAACTGTTTGCAATCTGCTGACTGTATATTTACTGTTGTATTTTCTCTTTTCCACCCCATTTAAATGGCAGATTCTAAGCTTCAATAAAGATGCCTTTCCCTTTAAGAGCTGGATCAGCATTACACAAGCGATCAGGTGCGCAGTTGCAGCAAACCAAGAATAAACTGATGCACATGAGTGAAAATGAAACTTGTAAACAAATGCTCTCCCTCCCTCTAGGTCACTCCCTATACTTTTCTAGTGTACTGATTCTATTGACTCAGGTCTAAAGTAATTCAAATATGGGTATAGGTGCACAAAATCTCACAGCTTTCTTTCAAGGTAAAGTATTGGGGAAAAGGTTTATTTGCACAGCAATAAATATTAAAAGCATGTATGGTCCAGAACAAATTATTCTCTTCAAAACAACCTTTGCAGAATGAGGTCTAAAAGCTCCAGAATGTATAGCATCTTCAGTATTTTGTTTTGCAGTGCTATCTCCTCACTTGCTGCTCCTGGAAGCTGGATTCAAATGGTGCAATAGAGTACTTTATGGCATCTAGCACCATTTGAAATCAGTGTTCTTGGGTCAGTCCTGACATCACAATGGACGGGAGACCTACAGTAAATGCTGTGGACTACATACTGCAACATTTGTGATCCATGTCTTTGCATGTCTGATTTGCACAAACTTTATAAATTGAATAAAAATAATGATTCTTAAGTGCAACAAGTTCATGTAATTCCTCTACAAGACTGCAGGACCACTGCAGGCAATATATCATAGGATCTCTGTCATAATAACAGTTTAAAATAGCTTGTCATTGTGTTCACCTGCAGATATTTGTGGTTCACTACAGTTTTTAAAAATATCTTTACATTATATTACCTGATACATTCATCTAGTTCACCATGGACCTCCACAGCAGCAACAGAACCGTCTCAGAACCTCGCAAGTAAGAAATATCTCCGTTTTTAATAAAATAAAAGGGTAAAAGTGTAAAAATGACACCGTTTTTCCACCGTGGCACGTGTGCATCTTGAATGACATTACTACAGGTGGCGAAATTTGTCATTTATCGAATCTGCTTGTGGAACTGGTGACATCATCAACAAGCGCCTGACGCTCAATCGCTACGTAACCAGAATGTCTCTGACGTAACTCATTCACCGTTTCAACTCTTCACCACTGGATGGCACTGTGTGACCTCAAAAGTGCATTATTATTTCCTACTTACAGACAAACCGATCCAAAACGTGCGTGGAAACGGTTCTTCTCGATTTCTCCGGAGTCAGACTAACATAATAAACTAATCTCCAAGTTAGTCCACTCCGGGTTTGCCAACCGCCATTAAACCCTAAAGAAGAAGTTACTCTCATCTAGCAAGACCCCTTTTCCCCCCACCAGACCTACTCCCGATTCTTTAGACTTAATAATTGTCGATGAAATGAGAGAACGCTCAACAACTGGCTTTCAAGACCGACACACATTTAACTTTTGAACTTGGGATCACTTTCCCAACATCTGTAACTGATGCCAGTTGATTGCATTTAATGGTCTACTCTAACGCGTGGTTATAAACCGGATGTATTGTGCTGTCTTGAGGGAGCATGACACAGCTGATTGAACTGTGAGAACCCAACCCTATAGCATAATATGCTATTTTTAACTTCTGTCAAGTGAGCACCAATACCACATTTCACTTTAAAACAGACACAGTCTTTTAGATATTTTATAAGTTATCGTATTAAAATTGCTGTCCACTATATGATTGTGCTAATGTGTTCTCGTTGTATGTTTGAGGCCCAGGAAATGTCCTGCATTCATCAATGTCAAACGCTAGATGCTCTTTCCTTCAACAAGATAGCCTACTTCAAATAAATGAATAAAAAGGATGTGCATTTCCTTTCTGCCAGGAAGAGATCTTTTACGTTGCCATACAATTTTAAGAGCAACAATAACAAAACAAAACAAAAACGAAACAAAACAAAAAAGAACAGTCAACAACAGATAGCATAACTTAGGGTGACCAACAGTCCTGTTTTCCCAGGACGGACATGTCCTGTTTTCACACACTGTCCTGGCCGTCGTGGCTGTTTTTTATAAAGTAATCAAAATGTCCTGGTTTAAAAAAAAAAAACTGCTGGGAAAGATCAGCTCTACAGCAAAAGATGGGCAAACAAGGAGGATGAGGAAGAAAAACAGGATAAAGAGGAAGAAAACTAAAGATATAAATATATTATGTTAGTTTCTTTTTGTATGTTTGTGAGAGCTATTTTTGTCCAATTTCTTTTAGTTATTTATTATTTATATATTATTTTTTCTAATACAGAAGAGATATTATTTCTATCATTATTTCATTAATTATTTTTGAAACCTGTCAGAATAAAACCCCTGTTGAGTAACCTCTGAGAAGGCGCCTATTTGAATTTGGGTCTTGTAATATAACAATTTTCTATCCGTACAGAGGAGGCATAGCCTATACTTTAAATGTATTGAAATTAATAAGGCATCTTTGAGTAAACTTCGAGTATCATTTGAGCATCTGTTTTCTGGGCCGAGTGTCCTGCGTTTTTTTGTAATCAAACTATGGTCACCCTAGCCTAACTCCTGAATCCCATAAAACATGTTGTCTGTGAACAAAATGGGTGAGCAAGCGTATTAAATGTCTTGTTTTTAGATGACCCTAAATAAAACAGTCTACTGGTTTGAGTGGTCTGGTAAGAGCTGACGTATCCTTGTGGTTTTGTTTACCACAGCATGAGTAAATACACCTCCATTCAATATCCCTTCATTAATCTACAGCTAAACCTAACACTGAATCATCTGCAGTCTTGCTTCATGTAGCCTTTCAGTGAGGTGAAGGTAACATACATTGTATCCTTAATTATACTACAGTACATTGATTTAATGGTTAAAGGTTTCACTGTAATTCTTCACTGTAGTCTCCTTACAGATGACCAACTGTTATTAGAAGTTGTGGACCCTTGACTGCAGTGTGAAATGATCCAGTGCAGATAACTGCAGTGTGAAATGATCCAGTGCAGATCCAACCAGATAACAAAAGACCTGGGTTACTATGAGATAAAAAAAAAAAACGGAGAAGCTTTAGCAAATGAGGAGGGTTTTACTCAAACAGATAACAAAAGACCTGGGTTACTATGAGATAAAAAAAAAAACAGAGAAGCTTTAGAAAATGAGGAGGGTTTTACTCAAACAGATAACAAAAGACCTGGGTTACTATGAGATAAAAAAAAAAACGGAGAAGCTTTAACAAAAGATAACAAAAGACCTGGGTTACTATGAGATAAAAAAAAAACGGAGAAGCTTTAGCAAATGAGGAGGGTTTTACTCAAACAGATAACAAAAGACCTGGGTTACTATGAGATAAAAAAAAAATGGAGAAGCTTTAGCACTGATAATGGGTTCATTCTTCCAAGTAAGACTGAGTATAAACCTACTGTATGTTATCAGCAATGAACTTTACAAATTAAATTTGCCACATTCCGTTCAGTGACGCAAGAACTCAAGAAACCATTCTTTTCAGTTTGTGAAGGCACTTGTCCTGTTAACTGTTAATGCAATTAGCGTGTTAGAAACCTTTTATTAGATTTGTGGTGGTGCTACATTCTATTCAAAATGTTCACTGGGTTTCCATACTATAGCATTCTTATATTTATTTGATGTAAAAATGTAATCAAAATTAAAAAAATTATATTAAAACAAAATGAATGAATCAAAACTAAATCCATAAAATGGTCCCATGATGGGAACCTGTCATCCTCAAGTTCCAAACTTGTATGAATTTCTTTCTTCTGCTGAACACAAAAGAAGATATTTTGAAGAATGTTGGTAACCAAACAGTTGATGGTCCCTATTGACTTCCATAGTATTTTTTTTCTTCCATACTATGGAAGTCTATGGGGCCCGTCAACAGTTTGCTTACCAACATTCTTCAAAATACCTTTTTGTTGTTGTTCATACAGGTTTGAAACAATTGGGTGAGTAAATGATGACAGAATTAAAATTTTTGGGTGAATGTCCCCTTTAAAGGAGTAGTTCATTTTTTAAAACACTTTTGCTGATAATTTACTCACCCCCATGTCATCCAAAATGTCCATCTTCAGTCGAAAAGAAATTAAGGTTTTTGATGAAAACATTCCAGCATTTTTTCTCCATATAATGCACTTTACTGGAAACCAAACGGTTCAATGTCCAAAAGACACTTTCCTGTACAAAGTGCAAACTGTTCAAAGGGCTTTAAACGATTCAAGGCGACGAATAAGGGTCTTATCAAGCGAAACGATCGCTCATTTAATAAATAAATAACAAAGTTTAAGTTTTATAAGCTCAAATGGTCGCCTTGCTCTGTTCTATGACGCACGTTTGTGACTCTCCTGTTCGAACACGTTCATCACAATGAACGAATCTTTTTCCGAGTCATTTGGTTCATTCAACGAACAAAACGAACAAATTGACTCGGAAAAAGATTTGTTCATTTTGATAACGTTGAACCTTGAAAAATGCTGCAATGTTTTCATCAAAAACCTTAATTTCTTTTCGACTGTAGAAAGAAAGACATCTTGGATGACATTGGGGTGAGTAAATTATCAGCAAACGTTTTTTAAAAGTGAACAACTCCTTTAGCCTCTATATGTAACCTTTTTTTATGTAACCTCTTTTATGTAACCTTTTTTCTATATGTAAGTGAGGTGCCATCACTATTATTATTGAACAAACTAAGGTTAGGTATTTAAGAACGACTAAGCCTATAGTTTTACACATACTTCGACCCAATGTTTGTGCTACACAGCTAGAAGCGAGAAGCTTTTCTAAGCTATCTGACTTACAATTTAAAACCAGGAAACAATCACATGGGAGGAAACAATTAGCAACCACAAAACAACATCTTGTCCACCCAGTTTTCTCACACTTGCCAAGCAACAAGTTTTGCTCTTCAACTGTTAAAACATTAATGAATAAATGACATTTTATATTTTGTTATCAAATAAAAAAGCTGTCAGAAAAACTATTATCTTAATATAGTTTGAAATCGAAATCTTATTCCAGGTTTTTGAGAACAACATTGAGACTTTTTCTTTGCTTTTGTGGGATTGGCCAAGGTCTCTGCATAGCACATTGTCTGGATGACTCTCCAGTTGATGAAGTATTTGACTTGAATAGCAGCAACTATCTCTGCCATTGTCCTGGTAACCACATTGTTGTTTGGTTCTACTGCTGACGTAAAAGGACACTATTGAAAAGGGAGTGCACTGTGCAACATTTATTATTTTCAGCTCACATAAAGAACGTCTGCTCATTTGGGATCAGGTTTCCTCACCATATGGTCATGGAAATCTTGATCCAGACTGTTGATGCACTGTCAATTGGTACAAATAAAAGTGCACTTTTAAAAAGTGAAAAGACATGAGTGGAAACATGTGGCTTTTGGGAGATCCTTTTGGGTGGATTCTTGACTACGAGATGGGGAAATTCTGAGGTCAGGATACAATCATAGGGAGAACACACTCAAGTTTAAATATCTTTATTAACATACAAAAATACCATCTTATGTTTTCATCAATAACTGGAAGCACATTATATAGCAATTATAAATAAATACAATTTTTAGTTTATAAAATACAACACTGAATTATAAAACTTCAACTTCACGTAGTCCACTTAGCCTTAGAACAAAGGAGCCGTCCGATTGTTTGCCCTGTGGTGGAGAGTCCAGAGAAAACACATTGAGGAAAATGAAACATTGCTGTTATTCAACATAATAACACATTAAGAATAATTAATGGAGACGATTTTGCAACTAATGCCAGAATAAACTCTCCAACTATGAGTGTATTAGTCTGAGATGATGGCATTTGATTGTGACTGTACAAAAAAAGAAACCTCATTTTATGAAGATTTTGATGGGTTTGGGTTTACCTTGGGTTTACGGACTTTGTTTTAGCAATAACTCTTCTATTGTCTTCTTGCCTTCTCCAGTATTGTATGAACTATGCACCATTATCAAACGAAGAGATAGAGTCATTATAATACATTATTTATTGGACACTTTCATTTCTTGTTAACATTCAATTAGCCATCCGTTCTGCGTGCTGTATGGATGTAATTAGTATCTGGTCAGACAGAAACTCTGATCTTTTAATTAAAATGTGTGGGTTTCTTTTTAACATTCTGCAGATCATTATGTGCCCAGACACACTGTAATGTCTTTCCACATGTACATTGAGGTTACTTAATAGTTAGTGAGCCAACCAACCATGTAAGCATGCAGGAAAATCCCCCAAAAAATAAGGGTGGACAGTTTAATAGACTTCCTTGAAACCTTGAACTTCTGTTAATGTACAACAGACACTAATTAATAATTGAGAATTTAAAGTGCCCCAATTATGCTATTTTAAAGACCCTAATTTTGCTTTGGAAAAAGGTTTACATGCATCAAAGGTTAAAAAACACATTATTTTGCAGCCTCAGCTATTTTCTCTCAAATGATTTGATAAAGGATTCAGTCTCTCAATTTTTTTTTTTTTTTTTTGCAAAGAGTTTACAATTCTCTGATTGGTCAGATGGCCCAAATCTGTTGTGATTGGTCAACTGAATACAGCTCTTCAGAAACAAAGGGCCAATTACCATATCTGAATTTCCGCACAGTGAAATGAACTAGCATCCTCATCTTTCGAAAATGCGTGTAAAGTGGATTTTCATCAAGATGTCAACGGCACATACCAAACTCTTCCAGGTTTCAGCTTACAGTGTTTGAGGCCGGGTCAAAGTAGACGTTGTTCATGGGTAGCCAACAAAAGCTACAAATCCCTCGATAGTACCCCTCTCTGACTAAGGCCATTAGAAATGTCAGACACTCCCCTACTATCCAACAACCCCCACCCATGGGAGACAATAACTCCATTTATCCCACACTTTGATCTTTGGAACATTGCAGCCCTTTTACATTCACAAACAGCTACAGTATATCATAGCCTACATGAAAGGTAACATCCAAAAAACATAATAGGAGCAATTTAAAAGTGAGCTGCAAATCAACTACAAATCCAGCACAAGGACAGCTAGCTTCCGGATTGATAGTGAAAACACGCATTTAAGTGAAGCATTTTCTGTCCCCCCTTATTATAAACCAAGAGCATATGAAAAGATGGCATTCATGCAAGAGACAGCAAAAGAAAGCATCAGGTCAAGGCATGTCTACAGCAGCCTGCAGTAGAAGCAGAGACACAGTCGGTCATGCTTAGAAGGACTTAGCATATACTCACCCTCTCTGTTTATATTCACGACACAAAACCAAAACGATGATAACACAGCCTGCGGACACCAAGGAAATATTAAAATATTATATTATAAAATATTGAACAGTGCCGTAAACAGTAAAAGGTGTATACACACTTTCGCTCAAAAGTATGGGGTCAGTAATATTTTTTATGTTGTTGAAAGTTTTTTATGATCACAAAGGCTCCATTTATTTGATCAGAAATGCAGTAAAAAACTTTTAACAATTCTATATTTTAATATTTTCGAATAATAATGTATTCTTATGATGCTAAAGCAACATTTCTCCAGTTTGAGACTCACATGATCCTTCCTTAAATGCTGCTTAATATTTTTCTAGAAACCGTGATATATTTTTTCAGGATTATAAACAGAATGTTCAAAATAACAGCATTTTGAAACAGAAAACAGTTCAGAATGTTTTACTCAACTTTAATGTGTCCTTGTTGAATACATCCATTCATTTCTTTCAACAACAACAACAAAAAAATGCAATGACCCCAAACTTTTGAACACTACATATAAAAATAAACATAATTTTAGATAAAAGTCTATCATTTAATCCAAGTCATTCAGATGCTTACCGACAATTATACACAAGGCAATCACAGGACCACTACCTGAAAGATCAATTGTTGTGTTATTACAAATACATGAACAAAAGGAAAAAAAACGTTTCATTGACATGTGGCCCTCGGTTACAGTAGTCATCACTCCTATTACTTTAAACTTGAATGAGACAAAATAACTCATTCTCATCATTGACTGTTATATTATGGTGACTTCAGTAACCGCATTTCTTTCCCTGGCGCATTTGGACATTTCATTCAGTAGCAGATGTATCATTGGCTTTAAAGGATGACTCACTTAGTAATTCAGAATCGGGCTGTTCTTCATGTGTTCCTGCAATAATAACCATTACAGCATTACCATAACAAATGATCAGGAATCAGAATATGCTATGGGCTGGGCTTCTCACCATGTGCATGCGTGGTGGCTGTGGCTGTTGTTGTGGTTAAGTTTGTGGTAGTAATTGTTGTTGTCTGTGTTATGATGTCTGAAAGAAAATATTAGTGTGTCATCATCTACTTTGCCACCTTCTTCAATACAACATTGCACATGTAAACATCTCGGCAGTTTAGTTGACGGCAACATAACCTTTAACAAAAAAAAGTATACTTCTGATTCATTTTGTTAAGTATACTTAAAAGGATACCCCCCCCCCCCCAGAGTTAAACAGTTGAGTTTTACCATTTTCGAATCCATTCAGCCAATTTTCTGATATTTAGAAGAACATCAGTAACCAGACAGTTTCTGGTCTCATTGGCTTCCATAGTATATTTTTTTCCTACTATGGAAGGCAATGAGACCAGAAACCGTCTGGTTACTGATATTTTTCTAAATATCAGAAAATTGGCAGAATGCATGCAAAAACGGTTAAACTCAACTCTGGGGGAGTGGTAAAATGAGACTATTTCCCAAAAAAGTGGAGTATCCCTTTAAGTAAAGTGCAAGCATATTCATAAGTATGCTTTATGTAGTAAGCATACAGTACTAATACTGTATCAATGTGCTTGTATTATTTCAGCCACATCAAGCCTGACATCAGGTCAGTTTGACACATTTTTCCAATGGAGAATGCAGCAGAGTTTCCCTTGGAATCAGCACAGGAAACGCTGCAGATTCTGTACGGGTCTGCTTACTGTATCACTCATATCATGAATTCAGACCTTGGGGGAAAATCCCATCCATTTTAGCATTCGGAAGTTTAAGCTTACCTTGAACACAGACAGGAAGGGCAGACCAGCCACTCTCTTCACACACTGATGTAGCAAAACCTTTCATCCTGTAACCTGGCCAGCATTCAAACGTGGCTTTACTTTTATAAGAGTATGGAGGATTTCCTTCAGTCTGGTTACCGAACCGAATTTCAGGAACTTGACACTCAATTTCTGAGAATAGAAAGGAAACTGGATTAAGTCAGTAAAAAATTTTTTTTTCTTTTTTTTCTGTAAGGCAGTAAATACTTGCGGAATGTAATATGCAAAATATAGTAATGAAACCACATAAGGACACACATCAAGGCATCTGGAACATTGGAATTTCAGTCATGTTATGTAGAGCCCAATTAAATGTCAAAACAAGATTCCAAATGGTTTTATAAACCAAGACTATAAAAGAATGTTTCTCTGGAAAGAAACATTTACAGAAAGATTTCTGTTTTAAACATTACTGAAATGTTTATTAGTTTTTCAATATCAGGTGTGCCAATAAATGTCTCAGTTTGGTGGGACGCGTAAAAAACAAAAACAAAAATCACACCCATAAAACCACAACTGTGGAAACAACAGTGTCAACTGGTGACGTGGGTTTTATTTTCATTTTTAATTTTAACAGCCATTCAGTCTCAGGTCATAAACAGTAGCATTTTAAGTTTAATGAGTATGTAGCCCAAAATCACATCAGAGATTTCAGCTATTTAGATCTCAAAACAACATTGCATAGATATATTTGCATTTTATTGGTAATTAATAATAATGTTTTAGTTCATATTAATATATTGACATATAGTAATAATAAATATGTATAAATATAGTTTTATTGTTAATCTAATTTAATGAGCCAAAATAAATTTAGTAAATCTAATTAAAAAAAAAAATTCTGCATATTGGTTAGTAAACTTTAAACAAAAATGACTGGTATTTTTCATTTAAAAAAAAACAAACAAACAATTTTGCTCTTCTCCTCCCACACTTTTTTTCTTTCTTTTTTTGCAGCATACTCCTTAGCACTGCTACACACAGCCACCTAATACCCCTAATCTGCCCTAGAAATATACATAATCTACAGATCACATCAACATACTTAAAAAAAAAAAAATCCATGAATCATAAAAGGCCTGGAGGAACTGCTGAACAAGAAAAAGATGACCTTCCGGTATAGGTTACTGAGAGATGCATACTAAGGCAAACATAAGTAAACAGGTCAGGGAACCACACAATAAAATGCAATACAGAGAAAGGGCAATGAAACTGTGTTGTGCAAGAAAAGCAAGATGAGTTGGGCAGGCTACTAGAGATGTTCCACCAGTCCTAACACACTGTGACCAGATGTTTCCACAACACCGGTCTAAATACATGCATGCTCAGACTATTTAAAGATCAGATTGAGGAACTACGGCAGTGTTAGGAAAGTTCACTTTCTACATGAACTAGTTCAACGTTCAGTTCACACATTTTAAAATGAACTACTTCAGTTCATAGTTCATACTTCAAAAAATGAACTAGTTTATAGTTCTTTTTTTCCATATGTTGTGAGCTTCTTCTTTTTTTTATTATTGCCACAGACACAACCCACAGACAACAATTATTTTATCGACGGGCAAAGTTTGCACAGAAATGTAAGATTTATCCCATCCTCACCCGTTTAAATGATCATACGACGCTTCCTCGCTCGCTACTTTGTCGACGGCGGTCGCAGTGCGACACTGGTGTCTGGTGTAGCCAGATTAGTTTTTTTCACTACATATTAAGGCCTGTTTCGCTTAGAAGGCTCTACAGAAATCTGGCACCCTATTGAACGAAGTTAAACTGAGAGAGTGTCTGTTCACAGACACCAGAATGAACGCGTACACACAGTAACATTCATCAGGCAGTAATATACGTTCAGTTCACGTTCGCCCAAATTATGAACGCGTTCAGGCAAAACATTGAACTATGATTCAGTGTTTTGCCTGAAACGTATGATATATCATACGTTTTTATATTTTAGACCAAACGGGATGATTTTCGCTGGAAATTGTGTGCATACATCACGTTTTTATTACTCAACAGATAAGTTTCTATATGTCGCTCTCTAACAGAGTTCATTACCTATTGTGAAGGGTCTTTTCATAATGGGTTGTTGTAGCGCTGTGCTGGAATCTAGTTTTAAGGAAGTTCCATGTCTATTAATGTGTATAGCTACAGCAAAGTCTTCAGCCAGTCAGCTTTAGGGCCTTTTCTTTTAAAATGGTTATATCTCTTAAGCCTTATAGTGAATGTTTTATGAGCAGCAGGATAATCTCGCACTCTTTTTTTAGTTATGAGAAAAAAAACATATTCAACTGCACAGTCACGCAGAGCCGAAGCGCAACTAAAACAATGTCCAATAATAGATACAGTTTTGTTTTTTAAACGCTAGAGGGCCAAAAGTTGGGTTGTTTCTCATCCTACCGAGACTGCGTCCTTCCTAGTCAAGTCCTTCTGAGGCTTCTAGGCTAGAGTCCGCATTATTTTTGTCTTACATTTCATATTAAACTCAGACTTAAGCTCAGTACCATCCTTTTATTTTTATGAATTTAAATGTGTGCAAAGGATTGTGGGTGATACATCCAATGCATCCTTCAAAATATGCATTCCCTAGGAATCGAAGCCATGACCTTCGCGTCTAGCGCCATCCTCTACTGCTTGAGCGACAGGAATGCAGCAGTGTTCAGCATTTGATGATTGTGTGTGATTTTATGCTTGGAATATGCTGGAGTGAAAACCTGAGTTCCAAAAACTAACCTTTGCATTCTGGAGGTGGTAAATCATATTCCCAATTTGCCCCACATTTAATGGATCTGTTTCCAGAGAGGGTGTAGTTTTCCTCGCAGGAATATTCAATGACATCATCAAGCTGTGGAATCCTCCCGGGCGTGATGAACTTTCCATGCTCAATTGGAGCTGGCTCATCACACGTTATCACTATGAAAGACAAGATAACAGAGGCTGTTGCATCTCTGACTTTTTGTAAAGTTGTTCTAGACAACATTGATGTTAATATTGAATGTGTGTGTGTGTGTGTGTGTGTGTGTGTGTGTGTGTGTGTGTGTGTGTGTGTGTGTGTGTTTATAAATAATAAGAAGAAGAATGCAAAGATGAGGACTCACATATACATTCAGACCTTCCACTCCAGCCAGAAACAAGACATTGTCTATAACTTGATCCTTCCAGGTCATATCTGGTTTCAAGACAAAAGAAATAAGTTGTTTGCTACATTTTGAGTGCAATAAGGACAGCAGGGGCCGCAGGAGTTCTTACCCCCTATCACATTCAGGTTGTATGAGGGAACCAAACAACGTTCCACTTGGGATGTTGTAGTTCATATGTGGTGAATTTTCAGGTGATCCACAGTCTATCTCTGAAATGAGTGTAAATAACAGAAGTTTACAACATATACCTTTCTGGACACCATTTTGTTAAGCGGGAACGGCCCAATTCAAAAATCAAAAATGAATTACTTTTACAGATTAATTCCACGGTACTCCAAATCCCATTCGTGCAGGTGATTACATTTGAACCTTCCTTTCTCTCCTGTCCTTTAGGACACTCCACAAACGCTTTGGAACCCTCTGGGAATGTATTCATCTGTATGGATTCCGTAGACAAGATAAATTTGCCATTCAAAACAGGAACCGGACAATCTGCTAAATAAACCACAGACACAAGATAGATAATCAACTAAAATACTTGATTCTAGTCATTCAAACAAAAGTTTAATAAATTCTTATATTTAGGACACTATTTCAGTTCAAATAAAAGCTGTTCTTTTGAATCCTGATAAAATCCATTAAGCAGCAGAATTGTTTTGAACATTGATAATAAGAAGACATTTATTTCTGAGCAGTAAATAAGCATTAGAATAATTTCTGAAGGATCATATCATTGGGGCACTGACACTGAAGTAATGGTGCCGAAAATTCAACTTTACACATTAAGAAATAGCAATTTAACGATTTTAAAATGCAATATGCCTATTTCACAACGTTACTGTATTCATAGTATAAGAGACTTTTTTCAAAAACATTAACAATCTTACCAACCCTAAAATTAGCGTAGTAATGTTCCTTTTAACATTTTAATTGTATTACAAAGGCTGGAAGCAGGTGTGTTGTGGCTCCACCTACAGGAACCTTCCAAAAGTTTTATACCGTTATCAGAACGTTTTTCCCCCCACTTTATTAATTTTAGAGATTCTGTCAAAATAATAATAATAATAATAATCTCAATAAAATTTAAACAAAAAGATAAATCAATGACCTGGTTACCTCATGGTTCATCCGGTTAGCAGCCGGTTTATCCCAACAATGTTTTTTTTTTTTTTTTTTTTACATAACATCGTAACATAGAAACAGTATTAGGCTAGTATTAGTATTAGTATTAATATCAGTATTAACTGATAAGTTAATGTAGTTTAAACTTACATGGGTTTAAAAATAATATAGCCTACGTTTCAGACACCGGTGAGGAAAAGCAACTTACCTTTCACCACAGAGAGCAGTGAAAACGGCAGCAGAAACAGCGGCCAAGTCTCATCAGTTGTCATCGTCTCTTAAATAGATTTTTCTTTTAAACAGTGAACACTTGTCGTGAATATAGCCTACAACAACTGACAGAAAACTTAGCGGGCTGAAGGCATAAAGACGAAACAACAGGAAAGCAGTACACGGACAAAGATATTCCCCATGATAAGTTCACTGGTCACTGGTCGCTTTCCCTGAGAATGAAATAAAACACATATAACAAGGAAAATACGCTTCATAGATTCGCATGTCCAACCCAGAGACATATGGCTCTGGTCCAACCAAACGATTGAAAACACGCCCATATCACGTCTGAGTCCCCCCTCCCAAATCTCCTCCCCAGAGATTAAAATATCATTGAAGAAAATGATGTGTTACTCGCTAATACTTGCGTGCACTGTACAGTTCAGTACACACTTTTAAACAATATGTATTTTTGACACTGTGATATTTTGCTTTTATTTGGCAACTTTATTATGTACAGAACCGTTCAAAAGCCGTTTATTCGGCAAGGACGCATTAAATTAAAATATCAAAATTGATAGTTCAAACAGTTATAAATTCTATATTTTTTTATTATATATATATATATATATATATATATATATATATGTGTGTGTGTGTGTGTGTGTGTGTGTGTTTTGTTTGAACTTCATATTCATCAAAGTGCATTAAAAAAAATAAACTTGTAGGCTATGTGGGTACAAACAGAAAATATGCATGCACAGTACATCCATATTGGAGAAATAGTAGAAGGCCTATATTTTAAACATGCACGTTTTGCATTGTGGATGACTTTGAGATGTAAAACATGGCAAGAACATCTCCAAAAGCTGTGTATGACTGCTGTTGCTATTGAATGCATGTATAGGCCTATTTAAATCAAAATAGTGTAAAAAATCTAATGAATCCAGTCTGCTGAGGTCTTGAAGGCCGTCTCCACTTTCCAAACAGATTTAAAAGGAATGTGTGAGTCATTGTAAGGGTGTTCCCTAGCAAGGGCATGTTATTATGTTTGACACTGCCTAGTTACAAATTTGTTTTCCTTCTCTGTTCATTATGGTAACTACTTTTCGTATGTTTAATTGTTTACATCAGCATTATGACTTATTTTGTACTATTTTGTGACATCTCTCTGTGTTTTACATGGCTCAGTGTTTGTATCTCCATAGCAATCAAAACCACGGGATATGTGGTTATATATTATGTTATATATTAAACCACAAAAAAAGTTGAATGATTCAATCAGGGAACACCAGGCGCAACTGAACCACTGCTGACCCTTCGGAAAAAAAGCTCTGATCAACAACGTTAATATCTTTCCAGAAAGTCAAAGTAAATTAGCATGGAAAATGTGAAGCACACCCACGTATGGTCAAGGTATTCGGCAGTATTTTTTCCCTCTTTTATCAGAGAATCTGAATAACCTCCTCTCTCTCAACTTCTTGGAAAGGGGTTAGACAATTGTAACAGACTCCAAATGTGCTCTCTGCGCCTCTTATCTCAAAAAACACACACTCCACCCATTTACTCCTCATCTGAGCAAGGAGATAAAACCTCATTCTGCAAAACTTATTTATAGCAAAACCTGCTCTGTTTTTCATCAGCTTGTCCACATTAAAGAAGTAGTTCACTTTTAAAAAACTTTTGCTGATAATTTACTCACCCCCATGTCATCCAAGATATCCATGTCTCTCTTTCTTCAGTCGAAAAGAAATGAAGGTTTTTGATGAAAACATTCCAGGATTTTTCTCCATATAATGCACTTCACTGGTAACCAAACGTCTTTTGGACCTTGAACCATTTGGTTACCAGTGAAGTGCATTATATGGAGAAAAATCCTGGAATGTTTTCATCAAAAACCGTAATTTATTTTCGACTGAAGAAAGAAAGACATGGACATCTTGGATGACACGGGGGTGAGTAGATTATCAGCAAAAGTTTCTTTTAAAGTGAACTACTCCTTTAAGGTTCAAGGTGGGTGAAGTTCAAAAATGGCAAGTGGTTAGTTGTTCTTCCCATCATTTCCTGATTGTAATTTTAACTGTAAAAAAGATCTACAGTAAAAGATTGTAACAGTAAGGAAAACCTAGATATAACGTCATTTTACTGTTTTGGGGATTAAAAAGAACAAATCATCTTATAATTTATAGTGAAAAGCTGTACTGACATTCAAGTCCATGTGTGACACTTCACATTGGATGTTTTTTCATTTTAATTCTTTATAATTCTTCTTATTTTTATCAGTTATAGGCCTAATGGGTTTTATGTTTTCTGACTCTTTCTCGTCTGTCCCAGATAGTTTGCCAGCTGTTGCAAATCAAGATCTTTTTGGGTAAAAACATGGACATTTCTCAGAAATTGCTTACTTTACCTTTAATACTTTATTTTTTGTTATTTCTTTTCTGTTATTTGAACTGTTTGGGGAAGTGAGAGCCATTTTCTTTGTATTTCATCTTTTTCTACCGTTTTTTTTTTTTTTTTTTTTAAGACAGGGCGTACTGCTGTTTAGAGCAGATTATAATTCATTAAGAACCTTTTTTATTATTATTTTGACCTTGCTTATTCCTAAATCGTTTGTTTCCATTACATTTCGGTTTCAAATATTATGATAATTATTTATTTTATTTTTGGTTGGCAGTGTTCTTTATTTAGAGTTGCGACTGGAGATGAAAAGTTCTCCACAGACTCTCTCTTCTTTTTGTTATCTTGACCCTTAATCATCCGGAGTGTTCATTGCCTTATTTTAACATCATGTACGGTATGTTACATTGGGGATGGTAAGGTAAGTAATGCATTACAGAATTGTTACTCCATAAAAAAGTAACTAATTGTGTTACTTAGTTACTTTTTATGGAAAGTCACTTTTTCTCACCTGAGCTGGGCTTGCTTGTTTTTTAACAAAGTTTTCTGCAAATTGGAAGACCCTTTCACACCAGAATTTAATAGTTAAAAGAACGTTACATGTGTGAATGGTTGTTAGCACTGTTACTAAACTAGCAGCTAGGTGGAGAGCAGTTTACCTTTGTCCGGATTAAGTAATTAACGTAACGTGCTGTGCTCCCACTGTTTGTAGGAAATTTCAAATGGATCCAACCCGTTAAAAAAGTGCAGTTTTATCCACATACCGGTCCCTGGTTTCCCTATTAAACATATCCCGGTGAATTCCGCATCCTTTTAGGGATTTTAACATCTTTTTTTATTTTCTTTCTCCCAACTCAGCTGCTTCTCCTCGTTCGACTTGCTGGTATGTTTACATTTGCGAAGCTGTCAACATGGCTGACACGTCCCAGAATGCAACGCGGCGCCCAAGCCTTGGCCTGAAGGACATGCAAAGTGAGATTAAATAAAGTAAATCTGTGTAATTATTGCAGGTTTGCATAATATTCTGAGTTTGCATTTCACTGTTTTTATTTGAAGAACACTGAATCTATTTTTGTGTAAGTGAGGTCATGCTCTCATTTAGTTTAGACCCACAATATAGCCATCCTGTTCCAACACCTCTGCACTTACTCTTGATTTCTCTCAGCATGCGGGACAGGAGAGGTGTCAGACAATTAATGGGGAAAAAAGTCACTTGCCTTGTTGTTGTAACTTGCTGTTGTAGATTTAGTGAGGTAATGCATTACTTTCTAGTTGCTTGAAAAAAGTCATCTGATAACTCACGTTACTAATGCATTATCCCCAACACTGGTTACCATGATGGCATTTACTTCAGCTTGTATTTGTGATAAACTTTGATTCATGAGTCTTTCTTTTCAACCCTATTTTATGGAGATAAATGAAAATGTTTATGGAGATAAGTATGATAAAGATAGATAAGCCTGGCTAATTCAGATGGGGAAAAGGTTGTTTTTTTTTAAATGACAGCTTTTTTCTATAGGCTAATACAAATATACAAATGTAAAACTTTAGCACAGATAAACATTTCAACTTTAACAAGAATTCAGCTTTTATTGTACCATACAAGCTGTGTTTTTCTCCCATTAGTGACATGTTTCAATGGAAACGACTCGTTAGTGACACCTGGTGGCAGTTCACATAATCGTAAAGGACTGCGTGTTAAATAATCCTAATACATTTCACCTGTCAGACATTTATTATCCATTCTCACCACTGCTCCGGTGGTTTGTGATACATTTATCTGCTCTTTTATATCTCTGCTACCGCCTAAAATACCTCCTCCAGTCTCAACGGGAGTGAGTACTTTTACACATCGCTGAACAATCATGAAATCAGACAGCAGTGTTCTGCTTAACTCAGCAGAACAAATGCTGCTTAGACTGGCATATTTCTTGACTGTAAGCCATTAAAGTAGACTACACTACACTTTGTGTGTGGCAGGCCTTAGGTTTTTATCATCTAGACAATACTGTAGGCGTGACAGACCGGGATAAGACCTTCTGTAGACAACTTGAGCTGGGATAATAAACGTCACGGTCACAGTCATTGTGTTTTTTAATCGTATGGCTTCAGGTCATTTTAAAATAATTTAATTAGTCAAACATATGTCTTATCTGTGCGTTCGGCTTGGTCACAGTGCCTTTAATTTTCCAAAGCGCAGCAGAAAATTATCTCAATTGAAATGTGCTGATGTTAAAAATAGAAACGATAGCAATTAAGCAATAATTCATATACTTTGATAACAGCATTATTCTGAAGCGCAAGTCACAAAATGGCAATTTGTCTGAGAGTTGGACAACTCTGTTTTATAGTTCAAATGAGCGCATGTGTGCTTGACTAATCATTGAAGTTCATTTTCAGTAAAAGTAGACTGTTGACCCTTAAAGGGATAGTTCACCCTAAACTGAAATCTCTGTAATCAATTTCTCACCTTCATGTTGTTCCAAACCCGAAAGACTTTCGTTCATCGTCAAAACACAAATGAAGATCTTCTTTTGTTAAAATCTGAGAGCTTTCTGTCCCTCCATTGACAACTACCACTTCATTGTCCTTCATTGCTGTGTTACGCAGTGCGTTTGAGCTTCAGCGAGAACGGTTCATTCTCGCGTTACACAGCACGTTTGATTTTCAGCAAAAAGGGAACCCGTTGTAACATCCGATAAGGTAAAAAAAAAAAAAAAAATTCAACCGAAATGCAACCCCTGCAACCAAAATCATCCCCTGACTGACGTTACTACATTCTACTCAAGGACCTTGACAGAAATGTAGTGTACGATAATTGTCTTTAAAATGAAGTAAAGTTAATGTAAAATAAAGTTAACGTAGCCTACAATAAAGTAAAGTACAGACACTCAAAAAGTTTACTTAAAGTAAATGTAGCCTACTTTGTTACTGTAAAGCGATCAAGTCTCTTCATAAAATTTGGACTAAACCGCTCAATTCATATGGATTTGTTTTATGATCTCTTTATGAAAATCAAAGTGGTAGTATGTAGTTGTCAATGGAGGGACAGAAAGCTCTCAGACTTCATCAAAAAGTTTTGAGACCGTTAATAATATAGAAACTCGCTTGATTTTTCAGAAATACATTTGATTTGATTTCGCATAAAACTTTACATGACCAGAACACCAGGATATGATTTTATTTTCTATACACTGACTTTAAATATTTCCTCCCATTCTTAAATAATTACTTAGAAAAATAACGGCACAAATTTACATATTTCTATTCTTGGTTCTGAGAGAGCACTCAGCTATTTTTTATAAAGGTGCTGTACAATATTTAAACATTTACATGAATCAGACCACATTATATTGAGACCATATGTATTTAGTCTAATATGAGGTGATTCTAGGCCTATAACTTTTAAATATGAACACATATATGAGTTATGTACAGCAGATGCTAACATTGCTTTTATGACATTTCTTTCACGTTGTCAGAGTTTCGAAGTCTGTCATATGCACAAAAAACACAATGTAACACCACCACAACTTAAAGTGTACAACAATCTTGTCTTTGTAATTAGTTTGGGTTCTCATCCTTTATATCAAAGCTGTGTCACACAGCTGTTAGTTACATATCCAAACCCTGAGGTCATAGTCACTTTACACACATGTGGAATGGCCATCAGTCCTTTGGTATTGATAAATCATTTCACACCTTACACATTAATCTTGGCCACATTTCAGACCTCAAAACCCCAATAAATAAGCCCTTTCAGAAACCTCCCACAACTGATCATGTGATGCAAGCATGTACAAAATTAGCTGATGATCATCTAATAGATAGTTAGAAGACATTATACCCGCAACAATCCTATTTTTAGGAGTGAAAATCATTTCTCCCCTACTTCAGACAGTGATTCTTATCACATTAGGGTGAATCTCTCTCTCTCTCACACACACACACAAAACCTGTCTAGGTCATATTTCACCAAATCAAGAGAAAAAAAAGAAGAAACCTTAATTTGCATAAAGACAATGAAGCCTAATGAAGTCTATTTTGGCATTGTGACATTTCTTGCATAAATTGTAAGCACATTTCTCCCCTTAAAAAAATCTCTGTAATTGATCTATACAGTTTGATTTTGACGGAAATGATATGTTTTATATTCTCATTATTTAGTGCAATATAAAATGTATTTTAATATTAATATTGATTAATTAAATTGTATATATGAATATAAAATGCTGTATATACACACATCTTTTGATATTTTAAGTGTAAGTTAAAGGTATAACAGGCCTCATTTTCTTCATGCAAAATATTTTTGTATAAGTAACACTTTACTTATTGCTTTTATATATATAAAATATATATTTTTTTATTAATTAATTGTGCCTTTTAATGCTTATTACTGCATTGTAAGGTGGAATCATTTATTATAATGACAATACTTATATATTCATTAAACACACATTTAGAAATTTGCATTAAAACCTGACAAACAATTTCAGAAGTAACGAGGAATCTGCAAATATAATGCATTATAATGTACTGTACATTATGAGAATGCATCATAGTTGAAGTCTTTAAGTAAAGTGTACTATTTCCTCTTGAATTTGAGATGAAATATGACCCCTTTACATTCTTTACGAGATTCACCCATGTATACATTGGCTTCTGGTGGTCATAAATCAAAGGTTGACCAGCATAAAGTAAAGTATAGCTTCATAACCGAGGGCTTGAATTGCTTGCACTGCTTGTCTTCATCTTGAGTAGACTGGACAATCCATGTACAGGAAAAAAATAAAATAAAACATAAAATAAATATTTACTATATTAAATCTATTTAAAAATACATTTGCATGTACCATTTGTTTTGTGACAAGTCAAAACAGTTGCTACAAGGTAAAACTACCACGGTGCTTAGCAAGAGCCTGGATCTCTACACCGAAATCAATGTCACAATCTGTTATAGCTACATGTATCTATTCATATACATATTTCGATAAATAAAACATTTGATCATCTTCTTGGTATCTTAAAGCACAAGTTTCTGGTCGTTTGCAGTTAGAATATTTGGAGATCAGGGAGTCAAAGACATGGAAGAGAAATAGAACAGTCTGAAAAGTCCCTGGTTCTTATTTACAAAGTCCGGAAACATTAGAGATGACCTGCACGGGTCAAAAAAGGCATGCAACAAAACAAGGAGTTTGCATGCAGGAAAAATAAAGATTCTTTGGGGTAAGGACGTGCTGTTTTTAACCGAAACAAACTTGCATTGTCGTTTTGGTGATTGATGGTGCGTGCCGTGTTCTCTTAAATTGCATAAGGAAGGATTGCATTGTGATGTCAAGAGAGTCATTGTGTTGCTTAATGTCAGCTGGCTCGAAGGAAATTAAAAGGGAGCTCCGTGCGTCTGACCACAAAGCCTCAGAAATTGCCTGTCCAAGATGATTAAGCAATGATCTCCATAAAGCGGTTTGTATGACGCCTCATGTTAAATCAGTCTGTTTGTGTAACAGCGAGACTCCTGATTACAAACATTTAGAAATTATTTCAATGAGAAGCTCATCCTGACCACTGTCCAACATGGTTCACGTCATACGCTACTGTAAGCAGAAGTAAGCCTGGACAGGAGAAAAACAAGGTGTAAGGCCAAAAACATATTTGCCTCTCTAACCTCTCTATTCAATCAGGTGATAAAGGTAAGACTAGGGATGTCTGTGCCTTTAAACCAGATTGTTTATTACTCAGATAGCTAGCTTTAAACAAGTCAAGAGCTAAAAGTTGCCATAAAATGAAAATTCACTGTTTATTGTGAACAATTGACCTATGGCTAAGCCACGCCCCCTCCACTCACTCGGACAAACAGTCAACATTCGGGGACAGGCGCTATGGCAGCTGTCACAGTAGGAGACATTTCACAGGAGGCAATTGGTGATTTTTGGAGATGGAACGATTACATATCATCTGGAAGTCACCTAAAGGGTCTTAACTATGCATTGGAGGGTAACATTAAAGTCCCCGTGAAATCAAAATTGAACCTATTTACTTTGTTAGCGCATATTACTAGTCTTGTGGTGAACAATTAATCCATGCAAGTAAATATATATTAAAAAAATGTTTTACCTTGGTAATCTTTAATCAAAATCTGAAAAGTTACTTCCGGTCTGGAATGGTTTCTTTTTCTGATGACGTAGGTTTCACAGCTTGGGTGGGGAAACGCTTAACCACTCCCCTCGAACCGTTAGTTTGCTATGAGCGAGAGATGGAGAGGAGGAGCGCTAGAGTAAAACCCTGCCCTCTGTTCAATATTCCGTTTCACTTGGAAATACGTCACAGCACTGGAGAAAAATCGTTTGCAACTTCCGGTTCACGGGGACTTTAATAATTTTGTTGTTGAGAAGGTCGATGAAAAGCTCCAGCCAAAAATGTATAGGTCACAGTGTAAAAGTGATAACCCGCATATCGTTGCCATCACCGTTTAGTGCTACAGTATTTACATAAATCATTCAGCACAACATTGTTAACATTTGTTACCTCGGTTATTTACAGAAACGTTAATGAAGCTAAGTGACATGATGTACAACGCAGCTAGAAGCTAACGTTAACGTTTTCTAATGTACGTCTAACGTTAGACTAACGCTACGTTGGATATTTTAAAGATAACGTTTAAATACGTTGTTGACTTCACTTCGAAAAGATGTAGACATCCTTGTTTAATTTATCCACGTTTAGTTGGTGTTGTGGTCTAGCTACCGCATAACTTTATCCAGAGACACTTATCTTGGTTGAGATGTGGCTTGGGAAAGGGTAAAAAAATACACACCGTCGCCCAGCTTCTCGGGAACCTAGTGTCGGAGTTGCATCTACCCCATGCACACTGTTTGACCATTTTAAATTTAAAGGGTAACTAAACCCCTGGTCAGAGCCTGACTCCACCCACTGGCAATATTTGAAAATGCTGAAAAAGTGGGCTGACCCCAGCGGAGATAGATGGGACGAAATAGATGCTAAAACACTCTATCCTGATCGTTTTCAATGCTCACAATTCCAACTCCTGACTCCCTACAGTGGTTTTGACGACACAAGATGGTTTTTATACTGCCAAGTGCGTAGCTCGCGTGGTGAGCTGAAACCTGGGTACGTCACGAAGTGCGGAACATCCAATAGGAAAATTCAACTGTAGTAGCCACCGTTCAACCTGAAGAGGGCAGCACTAAGACGTTTTTACACCGTATATTGTAGAAATTGAACACTTTATAAACAAATGTCAAAAAAGTTACTCGAATCAATGACTGGTATTAATAAAGGTCCATTCTTACAGATCATTAACTAAAAAAAGTTGGTTAATTGTTTAGTTACTCTTTAAAATGACAAAAAAAACGAATGAAAACTCACTAACTGCGACACATTTCAATGGACGTGGAAGCAGAGAATGTCCGAGTGTATTGGGTTAGCTGCGCACTGTGATTGGCTCCTCGCGTTTGAGGGCGTAGCTTAGCCATAGGTCAATTCATTGACTGCATGCTCCCATTCAGACCTGCCTCTGTCCAATCAAAATTTGATGGACAGAACCAAGTCCCTCACCAGCATTTGCTTTACTATGGATGCATGATTTCAGTTGAATGGCCCACAATTTCAGTAATCGCAAAAAAGTAATCACAACCTGAGTATACTCAAAAAAGTCCTGAAGCTCGTCGTATACGTTTTTGAGTTTTCCAACTTGATTTTTTACAGTGTCGGCAACCCGTTAAGAGAAGTTCCAAGTATGTAGTTTCTTGTAACACTGAGCCATTGGACATACAGTAGACTTGGAAAGGAAAATCCATTGAGTACAAGATGTTTAGTCTTGTAGTCAAGGGTCCAAAGTTTTCTTCAAATGTATGTGCCAATAAACCAGATGGGTTGTAATTCAGGTTGCTAGCTATAAACACGTAACTTGCTCAGCAAGATTGTCCTCCAGATGTTGCTCTACCATGACAGCAGACAGTTTCTGCTAATGTGCCTTATAATGCATGAATAACAATGACTATGTTTACATGCAGCCAATCTTCGGGTTATGGTCGGGTTAAGGTCACTATTCGGGTTTCTGAAACATTAGGAATAACCCGTTTACATGCTTGAGCAGAGAGAGTTTCTCCTGTATACATGGAATTGCAATATCCCCATGTAAACGCCGACGCACGTTTAGCGTCTAGACGTATGAACAATCTTAAGACGCAATATGCGTCATTTCCGATTCTTCTTCCTGTATCCAAACACAACAACAACAGCATCACGCGGATAATGAATAGTTCGGGGCAGATAGCGATCGCCTTTGTTTGCGCTTTGATGCTGGTAACATTACTGACCTCGCTCCAAAAGTATGCTGTGCTGTGTCTCGCCTGGTCTCGCCATGTTTACTTCCGGTACACTACACCTGGATTTTTGTATGCGCCGAGAAGTTTCTCTACTCAAAAGACCAAGATTCCTTGCGAACAGAACATGCGCAGAACACAAATCACTATGGGGATATGCCGATACGCATTTACATGACCAAAAAATCGGGTTAGAAAAGGGGTATCATATCCCGGTTTTTAAAATCAGGGATATGAGCAATATTCAGGTTTTTACCTGTGTTTACATGGCCGTTCGTGACCGGGTTATTGCTAATATCCAGGTTTTGAACGGGTTATTGGCTGGATGTAAACCTAGTCAATGTGTGAAATCTTAGCTAGAAGAGTTTGCATTCACGTACATGCATATGTTTCTGGTCTTAGACCTTCTATTCCCAAGCATCCTCGATCTGCTCGTGAACATCTCGCATCACTTCCTCGTGAGTGAGAATGCGTGCATAACTAGGAATCTTCCAAAGGCCATGGTTTAAGGGTCCTGGCTGATCAAACACTTGACTCTCTCTAGTGGTAACTGAAGCTGCATCTGTGGTGACAATGACGTCATTCGGGTGTTCACTCTCATTTCCTTCTCTTTTGTTTTCATCCTTGTCTGTAATCACTTCCTTCTTGTTTTCTTCCCTTTGATCCCTCAAAGATCCCTTCTCCTTTGTTTTTTTGCTCTTCATGTCTCCCTCCTGTTTTTTCTTCTTTTGGGTGTTTTTGAGCTTAGCCTCCCCTATTGGCTCAACCGCTTCATCCTCTTTTTTGCTCCTCGCTTTTCTCTCAGTTCTCAAACTCTCCTCCCGTTCTTGGGCCTCACTTCGCTTCCTTCCTCTAGATTCCTGTTTTTTCCTCCTTTCAGCATCACCTTTCCTCTGGTCCACGCTCAGTGTGCCCTTTGCACGGCGTTCCCCTTTCTGTCCCTGTGTTTCTCCAAATGCCACTTCCTGTCCTTCACGCTTTGACTTCTGGGGGCTGACTGAGCGACTGTGTTGGCAGGACTTTCTGTTCTTGTGGGAGTCTTGAGTGCTTTGTTTCAGATTTTCTTTGTAGCTGCGAGCTTTGTCTTTGGATGAGCTTTTGGGTTTCTCTGTTTCTCCGAGATCAAGGAGATTCTCTGCGGAACGACTCTTGATGCGGCGTTGCTGCGAGACTCTGGAAGAGCTGGTGTTTCGTGGTTTGGCACTTTTCTCCCTCTTGCTGTCTTTAGTGCGAGGATCCTCGCAGGCCAGATCCAAGGAGCTTGTCAGGTCTGGTGTTCCCTTCTTCGCTGAGGTGGATGATGGATGAAGGAGAGGAGAACTGAGAGGAACGTTGGAAGTTTTGGATTCCGGCGGATCAGGAAGGATAACATCTCCTGTAGAACCTAAGGGTGAAAAGATTTGCAACTAATTAAAGCCTTATTAAAATTTATCATGATAACCTATTTTTTTTTTTTTTTTGAGTGATTTTGCATACACGTGCTTAATTCCAGAATGCTTGGTTGTTGTGGATGTCTGCACATGCATTGCTATGTAGTTGACAGAAAGTTATGGGTGGTTGCTAGGCAGTTGCTAGTGTATATATTAGAACTGCACGATTGTGAATATATCACAATTTTACTGTTTTAAAGAGAGATCACGATTCTGAACAGCCAGTTAAACAAAATAACATGTAATTTACTAGAGGTTCTAACAAAATATGAAGTGCTGGAGTCAATTTAAAAATGTTTAATTAATATAAAATGAATTATTGAATGATTATTCAATGACTCGCTCATCATTTTTTCACTTGTTCATTACTGTATAAATCAGCGTTTTTGAATGAATCTCTTGAATGAATGATTCAATGACAATACATTTTTAACAGTCCTGGTAATGTAATGATGTAATTGAAGCAATCGTTATTTGAAGTGCCAGTATGATTTTGTCAAAGGTTTAATAGACAGGTGAATTGTTGTCGTTTAAGAATAAGATCGCGTGGGTGTTTGAATCAAAATTGCAATATTTTAACGATTAATTGTGCAGTTCCAAAATATATATAAATGTCCTATTAAAGGCGTGGTTCACTTTTAAAAAAACCTTTGCTGATAATTTACTCACCCCCATGTCATCCAAGATGTCCATGTCTTTCTTTCTTCAGTCGAAAGAAATTAAGGTGTTTGATGAAAACATTCCAGGATTTGCTCCATATAATGGACTTCAATGGGAACCAAACGGTTCAAGGTCCAAATGAGAGATTCAGTGCAGCTTCAAAGGGCTTTAAACGATACCAGACGATGAATAAGGGTCTTATCTAGCGAAGCGATTGGTCATTTAAAAAATAAAAAAAAGTTTACGTTTTATAAGCACAAATGCTCGCCTTGGTCTGTTCTGTGATGCGCGTTTGTGACTCTCCTGTTCGAACTCGTTTATAAAAATGAACAAATCTTTTTTCAAGTCATGACTCGAAGGGTCCTAGATAAGACCCTTATTCATCGTCTGATGTCGTTTAAAGCCCTTTGAAGCTACACTGAAACTCTCATTTGGACCTTGAACTGTTTGGTTCCCATTGAAGTCCATTATATGGAGAAAATCCTGGAATGTTTTCATCAAAAACCTTCATTTCTTTTCGACTAAAGAAAGAATGACATGGACATCTTGGATGACATGAGGGTGGGTATATTATCAGCAAAAGTTTTTTTAAAAGTGAACTACTCCTTTACTATAAACTTGGACAATAAAGCAAAAAAAAAAAAAAAGTTTAGCAATTAGAAAGCATAGAAAGTGTAGTGAAAGTCCCATTACCAAAGAAAAAAGACCTAGAGGAAAAGAGGCTGTTAGTGATGATGTTCCTGGGGGCAGTAACACATCGCAGATGAGCTTACACAACCTGCACAGGAAGGAAGGAAGGAAGGAAGGAAAGAAAGAAAGAAAGAAAGAAAGAAAGAAAGAAAGAAAGAAAGAAAGAAAGAAAGAAAGAAAGAAAGAAAGAAAATGAAAGAAAATGAAAGAAAGTTAACTTGTGTGGTCTTGATGTTCTTACAGTATGCTTATATATCAGCACAGCATGATCCTGGTTTGTGTGATTACTCACTGTTCTCTGCTAAGAGGGCTTGTGGTCGCAGTAACAGTAGCACTTTGTTTCCTCCAGCTTGGATCAGCTCAATGGCTCTAGTGTGACTAATGCCTTGTGTCTGTTCTCCATTGATCTCCACTACATGATCTCCAACCTGCAGAGACACAATCAGCCATAAGATCAGCGGTAACACTTTACTTAAAGGGGTGTGCATAAGACTAACATGACACCTTCATAATCATGACAAATGTTATGAATATGAAGGAAGTTTTATGCATGTTTATAACAACTGTCATTAAGTGTCATTCACTCAATTGTGACATTTTTAACGCAAATATGACATTGTTTGAGATGTCTTTGTTATGACACCTTGACATAAACCAATACATCATAACCTGCCAGTGTCTTTGTCATGACAACTTGACATTACTAAGACAACACAACCTGTCATAAACATGACATAGCAGATTAATTATCAAACTTAAGAAACCATTGGTTAACATTACATTAAACTGTCAGGTGGTTGGTTTTTGGCATTGCCTGTCATGAAGCCATTATAACTTTTTAATGACAAATTCAATCAGTACCACTGTAGTTGAGGTTAGTAAACATATTCATGAAACAGTTATAATGGCCTCATGACAGCCAATGTCAAAGCCAACCACATGACAGTTTAACTTAATTTAATGTCAAGTTGTCATGACAAAGACACTGACATGTTATGATGTTATGGTTTATGTCAAGATAACAAATATTTGCATTCAAAATGTCATAACTGAGCGAATGACACTTAATGACAGTTATCATTAACATGCATAAATCCTATTTCATATTCATGACATATATCATGTCATGGTTATGAAGGTGTCATGTCAGTCTAATGCACAGCCCTTCAAGTAAAGTGTTACCAGATCATCAAACACATGAAAAACATTGTCACCTTCTTATAAGGTTGTACTTCACAGCACTTAAAAAAAGCATTTCTCAAGGTGTCTGCAAACAACGGTTTGACATATTTAGATTTTGATCAAAATTTTTTTTTGATCAAAACATTTTACTACATTTAAATGCACCCAATTCCATCCACAATATGTGAGTTATTAAAGAGTGGTGTTCTCTGTACTGACGTGTATCCTGCCATCTTGTAGAGCGGGGCCATCCTCAGCCAGACGCAAAATGTAGAGGCCCATGTTATACTCTGTTCCCCCTCTCAGACTAAAGCCGAAACCACGAGGACCGCGCTCCAACTCAACCGCAATACAGCCCTAGGTGGAAAATACACACAAAATGCAATTTATTCCAGTGATGGCATGATTATATATGAAGTATAACCCTGGATTAAATTACTTTAGTCTTGGCTTAAATACCTAGTATATGTATAAAGTAAGACATACTGTATAACGGGGTTGCATGATATTAGAAAAAAACTGACATTGCACTATTTTGCTTTTTCCGCAATGACAACAATTTCACCAGATGATTTGAATGGCTCTATTTGTTGAGAATCAATCGTTCTATGATTGAGGTGATTTTGTAGCAGAGCACATCTGTATAGAAAATAATAACCACATTACAAGCATAGATAATAATAATAAACGGGGCAATTTCAAGAGCGTCCTTGCACGTACCACCAGTGCTCGGGCCCTAATACATACAATAGAACAAAGCGATAAATGAAATAAGCAGTGCTTTATGTTTTTCAAGTAAATCTAACAATTATTCAGGTATGGAAAATGAATTATCAAATGTAAAATAACATTGCAGTCTTCACTGTATAAATTAAATATAGTTCATATAATTAATTCATTAATATAATTTACCAATTGTTAAAGCTGCAAAAGTGATTTTTCTCTTTCTCTTTTGTTGTCTGATTAACATTGGTGACACAAACAGCTGCAGGTATACTTTAAGATGAATTCACGGATCCAATATAATGATATGTATACGTTTCCATTGTTTACAACACATTATTGACTTAATTTTAACTTAATTTTGCGTGCAAGCTAAAAAAGAGAACTGAATTCGGTGTTCACATGCTGTCTGTGTGCATTTCTTCTTACGCATGATGTTTAAACTGATAGGACTTCAAAAACGCATGCAAATGATACACTTTTCCTCTATGATGTTTAAACTTTGCAATTAATCTGCACTCCGAACCAGTGAGCTGCTTTACTACGATCCCTATATTGACATCGCACATCCTGTAATGTTCTCACATCGCGATATCAATGCTAAAACGATATATCATGCAGCCCTACTATATATAATATAATATAATATATTTTTTATTTTGCATCATATATTACACTAGATGTGATGACTTTAGATAAAGTTTAGGTACAGTTTATGATATAAGTGTGACTCTTACCTGTTTTGAGTTGGCGACACACAACGTTCCCTGTTCACTCATGGGAAGAGCTTTATACTCCGTCCAGATGAGCTCATCCCTGATCTCATCCATATCCAAATTATATCTGCACATAAGTAACATGTATTATAGATCAGAAGGCAGGGTGGCTTAAAGGGATAGTTCACTTTGAAATTATTTTTTGGTATGTTTTAGCTTACCTCAAGGGCATCCAAGGTGTCTTTGTTTCTGCAGTTTTTCAATTTTGATGTTTTTATGTCAAACTGTTCTTGTCTGTCAGTCATATAATGGAGGTCTATGGTCACCACCTCAGAGAGCATGCACAGAGAAGTCCAAATTAAACATGATTTAATGACTTGTAAATGTAAGTACACATTGATGGCCTAAGACACGAAATGAGCGGTTTGTGTGAGAAAAAGAACAGTATTTTTACCTCTTGTAACCACAGCCATGTCCAAGTGATCTGAGAGCACGGGTGCTTCGGTCTGCACAAGCGCCTTAAGTGATCTCTTGCGCATGTACTCATTATTTACACAGAGATTTCAGAAGTGTTACCCTACACTGTGAACATCTAAACATAGATATACATGAAATCACAATGGAAGATGATTTTGGTACATCAACAGACAATGTTGATTTTTTTTTTTGCAACCCCGCGAGAGATCACTTCCGGCGCTTTCCGGCGCTTGTGCAGAACGAAGCGCCTGCACCCTCAGATCACTTGGACGTGGCTGTGGTTACAAGAGGTAAAAAACGATATAAATACTGTTTGTTTTCTCACACAAACCACTCGTTTTCTGTCTTAGGCCATCAATGTGTACTTAAATTTCATTTGAACTCTTTGTGGTGGACCCCATAGACCTCCATTATATGACTGACAGACAAGAACGGTTTGACCTAAAAATATCAAAATTGAAACTACTGTGGAAACAAAGACACCATCTTGGATGCCCTCGAGTTAAGCTAAAACATACCAAAAATTAATTTCAAAGTGAACTATCCCTTTAAATCCTCCATATGTGATTGGAGGTTAATTATATTGGGTATATGGTTGTATAAGCACATTTATAGTGGTCTAAATATGTAATAATGGACTGCACCTCTCATCCTGAGTGTTTTTGAAAATCTTGTGCTGAGGTGCTGGACTTTGTTTGGCCGAGCTTGCTCCTGAGGGCGGACCTTTGTACTCTAAACCGCCAATCAAAACAGATGGATTGTCATATGAAATGCTAAGTATTAAAGTTTTTTTTTACCTCTGTATTATGACATAATAATGATAAATAAATAAGATCAAGAACGTTTTAACTACAAAAGCCTCTGTCAATTAATGCTTTTTTGTTGTATTATATTCATACCTGGGAGCCAACAGAAATCAAACATGACAGAGAAAAATGAACTGTGTATTTTCATGCTTTGTATTTTAAATAAGCTAGTAATTGGTCTAAGTGCCCTTTTTAAAACGTTCAATTTAAATATGAATGCATAATTAATATCAAATTCTGCTGTGGATATTAGCATTTTAATTGAAGCTACATCATTGCCCTGGTGTGACAAATCAAAGCATGAGGCACAGGTTGAGAATGCAGGAATATGTACTGCGGCAGTATTTATGTGACATTACATTAACTCACTCACCGTCCTCAGGAACCACGGTGAGCGTGACTGAGTTCCCTGCGTCTTTGATGAGCTGAACAATGTCGTTGTGGGAGAGCTCCACAATGGACTGACTGTTCACAGCGGATATGCGGTCGCCCACATTCAACAACCCGCAGCGGTCAGTTGGACTGCCCTCGATTATTCGTCCGATCTTATGAGGAATCACTGCAACACACACTTAGGCAAATCACTTAGCAGAATTAGAACGGCTTGAGTTTTATATATAGTATGTAATGATATAATGAATTAACTGTCTGAGTTTGTGCAAAACTGCTGGATGAAGCGGAATGGAACGGAGCGCATGGGTCCCAGGACACTCTTTAAAAGTTAAACTACTGTATGTTTAACACGACATGCCAAATGCAATGCAGGTGACACAAAATACTCAAAAAACAGCAACAAGTTTTGATACAACTGCCACGTACTTCCATTTACATGTGTATGGCTGTATTGGTGATACAAAGGTAGAAATTTAAGAAATAACTTTGAGATGAAAAACAATACAGATTTAAAGAACAGCACACAGTGAACATGACATTAAATCACCACTATTACGGTCAAATTAAATTATTAAATAAAAAAATAATATAAATACAACATCTAAAAGTAATAGACAGGTGAACTTTAGTAGACTTTACTAGTTGTTTATTACTGTATATATAAAATAAAATCAAACTAAATAGAATAATAAAATAAAATAAAATGTAAAAAATCAGGTAAAATATTTTATTGTTTTTAAAAATAAAAAAAGAAATATATATATATATATATATATATATATATATAATCATCAACTAGTAAAGTCTACTACTTTTAGGTGTAGTAGAGCCTTTAGATGTTGTATTTATATTATATATTTCTTTATTTCTTTATTTAATAATTTAATTTGACCTAAATAGTGGTGAGTTAATGTCATGTTGACCATGTGCTTTTCATCTCAAATTTGTTTCTTTAATATATATATAAACAATTAATTGACTTCTTTATTGCCCCCAAAAAACTGTTCTGAACTTTTCTTTAAATGTTTATAATTTTTCATCTCAAATTTGTTTCTTTAATATATATATATATATATATATATATATATATATATATATATATAAACAATTAATTGACTTTTTTATTGCCCCCAAAAAACTGTTCTGAATGTGTATTCTAACAATAGTTTTTCAAAATATGTCTTTTTAAACAACTAACAACCTTAATAATAATTTAGCAGTGAAATGCTGGTGCAGGAAACAGTGTCATAGTATTATGTGGTAAAAAACTGAATATTACATAAAATAAAATATAAGTATATAACCGTTTGAATAAGAACTGGTTCTTGATTCCAAATCCTAGCGATAAACATTTTATGTAAATAATATCAATGAATCTGCTGTTACCTCCAGGTGGCGGTTTGCTCTTTGAGGTGAGAATGACAAATCCAAAGCCCTCATTATCTTTACGATGGAGTGTGATATCAAATGACTCCTGGTCCTTAACACTTGGCACCTGGATACGGGGAAGCCGGGGTGAGCCATTCACAAGTGTCATTGCCCCGCTCCCAACATTCACTTGGGCATCTATAGAGCAGAAGATTACACAGACTGACCTTTAATAAAAAGCTATTCAGGCAGTTAATTACACTCCAGCACTGGTTTTTATGTCTAAGGCCTGTCAGTCAGCAGTGCTCACCTCTGTAAATGACCTTCCTGCGCACTGAAAGAAGCACTTGTCCGTTACGTGCTGCGTTAGTCATCAGATCCAGAACTTGTTTGTGAGATTTCCCCTTTACAATGATGCCATCGATGCCAACGAGCTCATCTCCGGCCCTCAGACGGCCTTCCTTCTCCGCCGCCCCCTGGGGAATGATGGCACCGATGTAGACCTAATGGAATTAGATGGATAGGTCCATTTTAGAGATAAGACACAAAAGTCGATCTGCGAATAAATCACATAAATACAATTCATGTATACAAATATTCAGTAATGTGGTTACGGAAGAATGAAGGACTTACTGGTTGTTCTGAGCCCTCTCCCCCAAGCACACGGAAGCCAAAGCCTGTGTCCTGATCTCGCTTAATGAACACGTCCAACTCCTTAGTGTGAGGTGCTGCATAACAATAGACAGATTTCCACGGTGGTATGATAAATAAATTGGAAATAAACCACATTCATCAATACATCACAAAAAAGTAAAACCAATAGGCCTATGTCACGAAATAATTGAAGACCGGAAGTACGTCTTTTAGTAGGGATACGGCTCTTCCGGTTAGCTTTTTACAATGGTGGAGTCCGATAGATACCGCTGGACCAAATCTCTCTTGTAGAAGGTTCCTATTGGCAATACTGACCCGGTAGCCTTGAGCAAATTGTTTAAGAAAATGATTCATAAAACTTAAATATCAGCTAAGCCTATGTTTACTTTCTTCACTGACAGATGAAAATGAGGTAATTTTTCCCTATTGCACCTATTATCAAAATTTTAGGGTTCCCTCACCCACCAAATAACACTCAATGTATATATATATATATATACCCACCTACTAGAATGTTTTCAACATCATGGTGCTGTAAATTAAAAGAGTTTCCTCCTTGCTGTCTCAGCTCAGCAAAGACTCACCTATGCTCTCCGGCAAAGCTTTGGGCTTGCTGTAGTGGAGGGAAGCGTCTTGTTTTGGAGAGCTACATGGCAGTGTGTTTGAGTGATAGGTCAAAGCCTGGGGAACCATGATGTCATGGCAACGGTCCAGAGTCTCAGTACTGGCACTCATCCCCGGTCTCTGTTGGAATACAAGGAGAATAAAACATGCTTTAATACCACCTCGCAGAGTGAACATAGATGACCTGAACAAGCAACATTTACAGTAAAACGGATTGCAGGGTGTGTCTTTTGAAAGAATGCAAGCATGTGTATACAGATAGATAGACTACAGAAACAATGTTTTTTGTTGGATCTTGCCTTCATGGTCTGGTTAGTGGAAAAAATATTAATTACAGTTTCCATTTCAAGAGTGACACTCAAAAACACTGTCTTTCACGAAACCCACAGGAAAATACAGCCTGACACGCCCAAACTATTAATGGTTTTGTTTTTAGTTACAGAATTTATAAAGCATTACATTTTAAGCAACTACATTTTTTACATTTACTGTAGAAAATATAAGTGATGTTGTCCACACACAAAACTCACCACCATGATACTAAGTTGGTTGCCAAGGATTGCAATGTGGGTATCCTGATGTTCTGTTTGCTGGGGCATTACTAAGTGCTATGGGCTACTTTTCTGGGTGGTTACCAGATGGTTACAAGAGTGTCCTGGGTGTTTGATGATTGATTTCTAAGATTTTCCTTCTGGTCGCTAGAAGTTATTAGGTGGTTTCTAGGGTGTTCTGCGTGGTTGCCAGTGTATTTCTACGGTGTCTGGGTAATAGTTAGGTGTTTTTTTGTTAGTGTTTTATTGTTGTGGTTACTACAAATAGTGTCATGAGTGTTTGATAACTGCTTTTTATGGTTTCTAAGGTATTTTAGGTGGTTGTTAGGGTGTTTCTAAGGTGTTCTGTGTGGTTGCCAGGGTATTTCTACGATGTTTGGGTGATAGTTAGGTGTTTTTTGTTAGTGTTTTATTGTTGTGGTTACTACAAATAGTGTCACGAGTGTTCGATAACTGCTTTTTATGGTTTCTAAGGTATTTTAGGTGGTTACTAGGGTGTTTCTAAGGTGTTCTGTGTGGTTGCCACGGTATTTCTACGGTGTTTGGGTGATAGTTAGGTGTTTTTTGTTAGTGTTTTATTGTTGTGGTTACTACAAATAGTGTCATGAGTGTTTGATAACTGCTTTTTATGGTTTCTAAGGTATTTTAGGTGGTTGTTAGGGTGTTTCTAAGGTGTTCTGTGTGGTTGCCAGGCTATTTCTATGGTGTTTGGGTGATAGTTAGGTGTTTTTTTTTGTTAGGGTTTTATTGTTGTGGCTACTACAAATAGTGTCATGAGTGTTTGATAACTGCTTTTTAAGGTTTCTAAGGTATTTTAGGTGGTTGCTAGGGTGTTTCTAAGGTGTTCTGGGTGGTTGCTAAGGCATTTCTATTGTGTTCTTGGTGGTTGTTAGGTGTTCTCTTTATTATTGTATGTTTACTACAAGGTGGTTTCTATAATGTCTTGGGTGTTTGATAACTGCTTCTTATGTGTTTTAAATTGTTGCTAGGGTGTTTCTAAATTGTTCTATGTGGTTTCAATGGTTTTCTAGGTGGTTACTAGGAATGTTTGGGCTGTTCTGGGTGATTTCCATGTTTTTGTTTACAGGCCAGAGTCAAGTGCCCACCCACAAGTCTCTATGGTTTTCTGATCCCTCAAAATCCTTCTTCAAAGTAAGTCTATGGGACAGTTTTGCCTGTTTTATCATACTCAAGTGAAAATTGTACATCTAATCACTTAAAAAATGTACAAGCCACAGGATTAATTTATGTCGCCAGTGCAAATGGTGTGGAATGTGTTAGTGTTACTACAGTATCACACTTTAGTACTTTACAGGAAGGGAAGCTTGAGAATTGAGAAGATATTTCATAAGCACAAAACAAAATATTCTGCCATTTTCTCAGTTCTACAAGGTCATTATCACATCTGAAAATCTGTTATCATACTCACAGGTCGTAAACTCTTCACTGGTGATGTATGACCTAGAAACAGAAAAAAAAAGCCAAATGAGAGACATGTAGCACTGAAAGAGAAAAAAATGGGGGAACAGGCACTCATCAACAAACAGATGAAAGAAAAAAAAACAGGAAGTCATTACTGAGAAAGTTTCTAGCCTTATTATAATGACAGCACTTCTTGGTTGTTGCCTCTCAAACATGAAAAAGGCATGAGAATACATTGTTTCAGTGCTACATTATTAATTCCCATCCATCTAACTAAAAAGCTACTCGAAGAGCAAATGTCATTCAAGTGCTTTAAAGTGGGGCGTTTCCTGAGCCAATTCCGAGCTGAGTAAAATCATGACACATGCATCATCTAGGAGCCATTAAAGATGGATAAAATAAATGTACATAAGAGAAAATTATGATGGATACTACACATGAATTCTCCAGCGCGAGAGACATTGCAAATGAGAGAAGTCATGCGTAAAATAATGACGCAGCAACACTTCCATCTGTCAATTCAGAACCCACGCCGTTTATTCATTCCCTTTGTTTTCTGTCTTTCTCTTGATTGGTGTGATTTCCATTGAATTTAATGGCTGAACCATAAATGACGCAACTCACTCAGCCTTTGAGGGTTAATGAAACTGATTAAAGCACTGTCTCATTTCCCCCCTCCCGGTTTCGTTCAGCAGACAATAAATCCTCACAGAACTCTTTGCAGACACATCCTAAAATTCCCCTGCCCTGTAATCTAGACTCATTTCCCAAATTCCCAGCCAACCCCACAGAGTGGGTTGCAAAAATGCAAAGGGGCCTCTCCTGCCAACTGTGTCAGGAGCAACGGTCCATCATTCTTACATAATGCCTTCCTGAGAGACGCAGCCTGAGTATGATCAGTGAGCGTGGAGGAAAGGAGAACACGTGTGTGGCTAAAATGTTAAAATTATGAAGAGGGAAAAGAATGGAAATGATTTCTCACCTGCTGAAAAATGGAGAGATAAAAAAGAGACAAAAGAGGAAAGAGCCTTTATGCAATTCCCTGCTGAAAAGACCAGCATGCTAGAGCTGCTCACCAGTATACAGTCTGTTATGGATGCAAGTGGTTTTCTGAGAAACGTATAAATATTAAGTGAAGTGCGTGTTTAAAATAAGGGGAAAACCCTGGAAATGGGGTTCTTATTCAATTCAACTTAATTTAAAAAACAAGATTTTTTTATATTTATTTGTTAAAAAGCATAATAATGTTCATGTATTTCTCAAAAAAAAAAAAAAAACTGCAAACACTGTCCATTTTAATATCAGTGTCAGGTAAGAGTAAGATATTTGTCTAGATTTCTCTGCTCATTTATGCTGTTTTGTTATAAACATCCACTGCTATAAACTCAAGAAGTTTACTAAATTGTATCAACAAATAATAAATTAAAAGACATACTTATACGGGATTAGAGTTTCTACTCAAACGTCATTTAAAAAACTAGTTCTATGCGAATGGGGCTTAAGAAAGTGACTTTTTGCAGTATACTCTTTCTAAATATTGTAATTTTACTTAAAAATACGACGTATTGAATGATGGCTTGACAGAAGCTTGTCTGAAAGTTCAAAGAATAAATAGTATGACTGTTTTATTCATGTTCGCTTTTTATACACTTCATGCTTGTCAAAGTTAAAGTCTTTAAAGTCTTTTCAGCAGGGTTTTACTAGGAATGCTTAAGATTCCTTTTGAGTGTGTGTGCATGTGTGTGTGTGTGTGTGATGGATAACAGAGGAAAGTTTTAGTTTGAAAGTCTACAAAATACCAAAAAAGAAAAAAGATTTCTTAAAAGATAACAAGACCCCTTTAAATTGTCATTGGTCACCATATGCCTATACTATATGGCTATACTACCTAAACTCTATAACTGCCTAAAGGCCCAAAACATACTCTACACAAGAACTCTTACATTGATGCATTTGGCTGACATGTTTATCCAAAGTGACTTACATTGCAATCAAGCTGTACATTTGTGATTTAATACAAGATTCCCTGGTCATTAAAGGAGTAGTTCACTTTAAAAAAAAAAAAAGAAATTAAGGTTTTTGATGAAAATATTCCAGGATTTTGTCCATATAATGGACTTCATTGGGAACCAAACGGTTCAAGGTCCAAACGAGGCTTTAAACGACACCAGACGATGAATAAGGGTTTTATCTAGGACCTTTCGAGTCATGACTCGAAAAAAGATTTGTTAATTTAGATGAACGACTTCGAACAGGAGAGTCACGAACGCTCATCACAGAACAGAGCAAGGCGAGCATTTGTGCTTATAAAACGTAAAGTTTTTTATTTATTTTTTAAATGACAGATCGTTTCACTAGATAAGACCCTTATTCATCGTCTGGTGTCGTTTAAAGCCCTTTGAACAGTTTGCAATGAAACTCTCATTTGGACCTTGAGCCATTTGGTTCCCATTGAAGTCCATTATATGGAGAAAATCCTGAAATGTTTTCGTCAAAAACCTTCATTTCTTTTCGACTGATGAAAGAATGACATGGACATCTTGGATGACATGGTGGTGAGTGAACTACTTCTTTAAGGAGAAAGTATATTTAGTATGCAATACTTCAATGAGCTCATTGTTTCTGCCTTAAATGGTTAAATTGTTTAAAGTAATACATTTTTAGCTAATTGTGATTTTGTATATGTACATTTCTGAAATACATAAATTACACAGTTACCTCTGATAACAGATCGCTCTAAATTGTAATGTGGACGCATGCATTTTCTGTAAAGCTGCTTTGAAATGATATGTATTGTGAAAAGCGCTTTGCAAATAAATGTGAATTGAATTCAATTTTCTGTAAAGCTGTTTTGAAACGATCTGTATTGTGAAAATAAACATGGCATCAAACCTAGTGTTGCTAGTGCCATGCTTAAGCTACAGGAACACAGGACAAAGCAGTCTAGCTGCATTTTACATCATGCTGTGTTTTGTGTTAGAATGCACGTCATAACGCAAAAGAAATGTGCATTGGATTCACAGAATCGCAGCAAGAGCCACCATCAGTGTAAACGTTCGGCTTCTTCTGTTTGTGCAGTCCATGTTTATGGCCTAAACAGATCAGTGGGATGTGCCACACACCCTCCCGCTCTCTTACCTCCTCTCAACACCAACAGATTCACCTCGCTCCCCACAGGGAGGTCCTTCAGTATATCCACCACCTGCGCGTGGCTCAGCGTTTGCACATTTTGCCTGTTAATCTCCTTTATCACGTCTCCTTTCAGCAGTCCTCGGCACCACTGCTCATCCAGGATCATTTTCACCTTCTGCCCCAACGGACAGTCTGCAATGGCAAAGCCAAATCCTCCAGGCCCCTTCACGATTGGAACGCTCACCAGCTCCGGTTGCAGCATCCCCGTCTCCGGCCTATCGTTGGCACTGATGCCTCCCGGAAGCGCAGCGACCACCGGCCGCCCGTTGGCATCTGTGGTCACATAGTGAAGCTCTTGGGAGGAACCGTGGAGGGCGTCACCTTTGACCAGCAGCGGCTGGCCGTTGATGAGGGGTACCGCGGTTACGATCTCTCCTGTCGGAGGGGGAGGAGGAGGAGGAGGAGGAAGGTCCTCGCTGTCCGTATTCACGTCAGGGGGGAGCAAGTATCCGTGACAGAGGACCATGTCCACGTACTGGTTAATTGGGATGCACTGGAACATGTGGACCACATCTGCATGCGTCTTGCCCAAGACAAGTGTGCCGTTGATTTCCACAATAACATCACCTTGGATTAGAAGAGAGGAAATTTGACAGGAATGAGTAAAGAAAGAACTGAAGAAAAGAATCATTACAAAGTGGATGAACACTTTTTCTAATACGTTTGTGCTTTTGAAAGATAATAGAAATAGTTCACACAAGAATTGAAAATTCTTTCATTATTTGTTCCAAACCTGTGTATTTCTCTATAAAACTTTGAAGATTTTTTCAAACAGGTCTTTTTTATTTACACATCTGAAAAGCTACAAAAATCACACCGAGCAGTTTGTGTGACTTTATGGCATATTCCAAGTTTTTTGGAATGGGATCAGTGAATGAATTATTCTTTTAAATTAGTTTCTTTTCAATGACTCGGCAGATACAGTTCATGAATAAGACTTTTTCCTCACTCACAGACTCAATGATCCACAGCAGTTCTCTAGATAACGGTTATCAGTGAATAAGGACATACATTTCAGACTTTTTTGGTTAACATCTGGATTTTCTCTATATAATGGACTTCAATGGGAACCAAATGGTTCAAGGTCCAAATGAGAGTTTTAGTGCAGCTTCAAAGGGCTTTAAAATACACCAGACGATGAATAAGGGCCTTATCTAGTGAAACGATCGGTCATTTAAAAAATTAATAAAAAAGTTTAAGTTTTACAAGCACAAATGCTCGCCTTGCTCTGTTCTGTGATGAGCGTTCGTGACTTTCCTGTTCATCAAAATGAAAAAATCTTTTTTCGAGTCATGACTCGAAGGGTCCTAGATAAGACACTTATTCATCGTCTGGTGTCGTTTAAAAGCCCTTTGAAGCTGCACTGAAACTCTCATTTGGACCTTGAACTGTTTGGTTCCCAATGAAGTCCATTATATGGAGAAAAATCCTGGAATGTTTTCATCAAAAACCATTTTTTTTCGACTGAAGAAAGAAAGACATGGACATCTTGGATGACATGGGGGTGAGTAAATATCAGAAAAAGTTTTTTTTTTAAAGTGAACTACTCCTTTAAGTCACACATAGGTTAACTTTCTAATAATTGTGGATGTTTCACCAAACACCTTTTACCAAACTAGGCATCACTCACCAGAGGCCATCTTGTTGTCCTGTGCGGCGGGGCCATCAGAGAGAACGTTCTTCACCTGCAGGAACTCATCAGGTCGGTCTCCACCAATGATGGTGAAACCAAACCCCTGCTGGCTCTTCCTGAGAGCCGTGTGATACAGCTCCCCCTTCAGTTGGGTGGCGTCCCGTGTGAATCCAGGTGTACCAGCCGCTCCACCTACAGAGACAGATGAGAAGAAGACATAGAACATCTGTGATGACTTCACATAAAATATGCACAAAGACGAAACTGTAAACAGCTAGACATTGATATAGTAGATGTGTTTGATACATACAAGCAACAAATACGGAAGTGTATTGCATTCACTTGAAGAAACAAAATCTACTCTGTTTTTCTGAATTAAAAAGTATTTGGATTTGAATTAATGACACTTCCGTGTCTCAAAAATTAGGAGTAACTAATTAGTTCATTAAACAGAGTAAAAAAAAACAAAAAACATTTTTTCAAGAAAAATATATCTCATAATTCTGAGATAATTAACACGTTAATTCAGAAAAACAGAGTAGATTTTGTTTCCTCAAGTGAATGCAATACGCTTCCATACAAACGCACATATTTTCTTTTTTCTATTATGTTCCTAATATCAGTAACCAAAGTCTATTATGGGATACTTTCACTAATATGGTCAAAAAATAGACCTGAAACATAAATTAGACCATAAATTAGTCAACTGACAATCTCAGGAGGTTTTTTTTTCTATTAATTTTATATGAGGTTTGCACTTTTGCTGTAAATAAATTGTAGATTTTGTTTAAGAAAATTAAAGACACTATATATATAAATGGGTAACCGGGTTAAAAATGTAACCTTAATTAAAATGTAATTAGGTACAAGACAGCCTGTTTGATAAACTTCAAAGTGAGATTTATGAATGCAGTTAGACAGACAGACAGACAGACAGACAGACAGACAAGATAGATAGATAGATAGATAGATAGATAGATAGATAGATAGATAGATAGATAGATAGATAGATAGATAGATAGATAGATAGATAGATAGATAGATAGATAGATAGATAGATAGATAGATAGATAGATAGATAGATAGATAGATAGATAGATAGATAGATAGATAGATAGATAGATAGATAGATAGATAGATAGATAGAACAACAGACAAAATAGACAGGCAGATTTCATGAAACTATCCTTTTCTTGAGCAGGATTGTCCTATGTATGACTGACATGTAATTAAAACAGCAAATCATTCCAAACATCTGGCGTAGTAAACATAACCATTAACAACTCTATCTTTGACAGAGTAGACAGGACATTAATCATTAGCGGACTCGACCTCACACTCTTTTAATATACATCCATCCTTTGGGTTCCCAGAAGGACTGAGGGAATGACAACACTTACATCCTCAGTGTTGGACAACCTTCATAAACTTTCATCACCAGGGTGTGGAGTTTTCCAGCTAATGTTCCATGGCTGTAAGTGAGAGTTATAAGTGCAACTTTGTGTTTTACTCCCATGGCTGCTCTGACTCACACTTTTTGTACTTCCTTTCAGTAAAGATGAAAACAGTTTTCCAAGTCACCAGCGAAGTTTCGAAGACTGGGCATCACACTGTTTTGATGAGCTATTGTACTGCATGTGCTGTAATGACAGCTGAGAATCTCTATGGAGGAATGCCTGTCAAAACATTGATTTTGCCATTTTCTCCAGGACAGATTAGAGAAAAGAGAGGAAATTATGATAGTGAATGGGTTTTGAAAATTGTCCCAGCAAGACTCAAAGACAAGGGAATCGTCTGTGTCTGTAACGGGTTAACATGTCATAGGATGTGCACTCATATATTGATTTTCCCTTAATCTAAAGTAACTTAAGTTGCTGGTTAGTGCCACCTATTTAACTGCAACCAATTGTAAGTGTGCTTGGGTTTATCGTTATATTAATAGAATATGAAAATATATTAATATGTATTATTATGTGTATTAATAAACAATCAATGTTATTATATTCACATTTTTGTTTTTAACATTCTAAATATTGGTATAATAATTAAATAGGTTATACAAAATAAATATAAATCACAAATAATATATATTTATTTTATTCAATTACCACTAAAAAGTTTGGGGTCAGTAAATGTTTCTATTGTTTATGAAAGAAGTCTCTTCTACTCACAAAGGCTACAATAAAACATTAAAATTGTGAAATATTATAATACCGGTAATTTAAAATAACTGTTTTCTATTTTAATATATTTTTAAATTTAATTTATTTAATTTTCAGGATCATTACTCCAGTCTTCAGAGTCACATGATCCTTCAGAAATCATTCTAATATGCTGATTTGATGCTCAAGACACATTTATCATTATTATCAATGTTAAAAACAGATGTCCTGCTTAATATTTTTTTTATTAATAGACTCTTTGATGAATAAAAAACAGCATTAATTTGAAATGGAAACATTTTCTAAAATCGTAATTGTCATTTTTTGACCAATTTAATGAGTCCTCGCTAAATAAATCTATTAATTATTGAATAAACATACTGACCCCAAACTTTTGAACGGAACTGTAATCTAATAAATATTAAGGTAATATTTAGAAACTATAAAAATGTAGGTAAGTACAAAGTTTGCAAAAGGTTTTAAACAGTAAAAAAAAAATACTGTTCAAAATTGATAAAACACTATTTGGATGTGAGGGGCAACCGAGTTTATACATCCACCGAAATCATGTTGGTGAACATTTCAGAAAGCATCATCGTCTGTAGATGGCACTTGATTTGTGGTTTTGTTATCTAAAGCAATAAAACTTGACTCACCACTGCCATGGTAACTGACCGTTTCAGTAAAGTAAAAGAAAAAGTGCTTTTTCCTCTCGTCCTTCCCTCAACCCATAATGACTGAATAGAGTCTATTTTACACTATATTCACATCCAATCAAAACCCTCAGACTCATGTGTCATCCTTTTCCCTGCTGTTACTGTCATCTCTGCTTCGATAACCACAGTTCACTTCAGTAGAAATGGATTTACTGGCTCAAATGGACAGTAGTCACTGTTTCCAGAAATTCAGAATGAATATGAAGAAGTAAAGTCATGTTTTAGAGAGGGACTGATCAAAGAGAGGCAATAGGAATGCGTGATGGATGCTAATGTTCTCTTTTATGTTAATGCAGCCTGTGATGTGCTGCAAAGCAATCTCTATAACATTTATATCCCCATCCATTCACCCTAAAACAGCACTCTCTCTTCCTCAGGTTTTTTTTTTTTTTTTTCGCACATGCTCAAACACATCTATAATGCATCCAGTGTAATGGAAGAATCTTTAATTCATCATATTGAGAATGGCAGATGACTCACTGTTCTTTAATCTTATCTTTCTGTCCTCTTTCCCTCACATACACAATCATTCACACAGCGAGCAGCCCGTGTGTTTGTCTCCGGGCTGCTGTCGGGAAATTCTAACATGCTTTGCTGTTTCCTTTACACTCGTAAACTCAGTTAAAATTCACAGATGGCGTCGGTGTGTGCTTGTACCTGGAGGAGGTGCTGCCCTCTGTTGGGTCTGGGTTGCGACTGCAGTGTCCAAACCGAGTTTCCTCTTGGCCTCTAGAACCGGATTTTCGAACTGGGTTCTCTGGTTTACGTGACTGAGGAAGGCAAGAGAAAGTTTATAAGTACCGCTAACCTATACTTTCATACGCATAAAAACAAATACAATCATGTCACAACACTTACTCAACGTAGTATGTGCCATACTGCGGGTCATCAATCTCCTCCCATCCGTACGGAAGTTCTGATGATGAAGGAGTGAGAGTGTTGTGTTTATATGCAAATCCACACAAACGCTGCCGCAACATCATTAACAACAGCGTGCAGCACTTTAAAGGGGTCATATCATGAAGAATCAGATTTCCTTGATATTTTAAATGTAAAATTACTTTCAGGGGTTAGCTAATCATAACAAAGCGACTGTGTTTACCTTAAAGTAGCCTGGTTGGTGTAAGGTTATTACTGAAGGTGTGAAATGGCAAAAAAGTTTTTGTGTGGTGTAAAAATGTCACGTTAATTAACATTACATGTTGACTTTTTAGGGGGCAGGTTGGGAGAATTAAATATATAAAAATTATATATTTTTATATATCATTTATATATCACCATTTATATATCATTTTTATATATCACCCCCCCCCCCCCCCAAAAAAAAAACAACAACAAAAAAAAAACAAATAATGACCAGTTTGCAACATTTAGAAAGAAAAGTATTGAAATTATAATTAAATTAGTAAATTATATTGATTATATTTACAACATTTCCACAGCATTATATTACTGTAACATTAAATAGCACTATTTAGCACTATTTTATTAGATGCACTTTTTCCAATTAGAATATGTTTCAAATCCATAATTTGTGTTCCTAACATATTTATTTAATAATGGAGAATATCTCTAGGGTATTTAAGATGTATTTAATTTTCATAAAAATTTTATCATACTACCATACCCTAAACGACTAAACAACTTATGGTGCTTAATAATGTGTCATAAGATTTCAATAAATTCGATTTTGTAGAATGCAAATCATATAAATGAGACTTCAAAAGATTGCATGTTTTGAAAGGAAATAGTTAAATAAACAGCCACTCTTTGTGTGTGTGTGTGTATCCCCTCTGCTGTACGTACATTATGCCCAAATGAACTAATGAGGAGGAAAAAAAAAAGCTGTTCACGCTACAGAGAGCTTCACACACACTCAAAGAAAAGTATTGTGCACCAGTGCGCATATAGCACAGGACTATAAAACTCGCTTAAAAGAGCAGCTACATTTTGTTAGACATCATGTGTTCTTATGTGTGTATGTGAAAAGGCAAGAGGAAGCGAATGCATTCAGATGAGGTTATGCAATCATGCCCTCTGCTATGTGAATGTGGAAGACTGCTCACATCTGATAGAATGAAATTTAATTTCTATTTGCATATGCATGTATCTGTCATATGGGTCAAATCTGTCAAATGTGTAGATGCAATGATTCACCTCCATCCTCACACTTTTCAGGGGGCTTGGCTTTTTTGACCAGCCGAGGGTCCAACCACGTAGTCGACTTTGTGTTGTGGCTATGAAACAAAAAAAAATGTAATTAGATAAAATACCTGTATGTAACAAAAAATGCAGAGTACCAAACACCCCAACTCACTATAAGTTTGCTAGACTGTTTTGTTCTTATTTCATTAAAATAAACTAGGCTGCTACTTTCAGCTAATGAACCTTCATGAACTGACTAATGGCAAGCATCGAATGTTCCCTGATGCAAATGAGTTACGTTATTAAATCGAAACCGCAGAAATGCTTTATGCAACCATAATTAGTTAATTTATTGTTATGAATAGATCAATTAGTCGATTAATTCAATGTTAGTGCTCTTTGTCAATAATTGTATTATTTAGGTCTATTTTTCCCCATTGCATTAACTTTTGATATGGGCTAATGTGATGCGTCAAAGAAAGTCGCATTACAAAGTCTTGGTAGGTCAAAGAATGTGAGATTTTTATTGGACTGTAGTTATGAGTCTTATAAACTGAACTGGAAAATGTTTGGAACCTCTAAAATATTTATGATTGCGACCCCAAACGCACACACAGAAACAGAACTTTGACTCTGTTCTTTAAAGAGCATCTAGGCCACACTGCGAGCTATATTTATTCTGTTCTGACAGCTCTGCTCTTGACTTTAAAAAGCAACACTACTTTAAGAAAAAGTGAGAAAAACATCAGATATCAGCAAGACGGGGAGAGAAAGTGATAAAGTATGCTGTTTGTGAAAATAGAAATTGGAATACTATGTTGATGAAGTTTGAGACTCAACCTGAAAAGAATTTTGACAGCAGTGCTATGAAGGGGGAAATGCGCTGCCTGCTAACAAATATTGGGCAGCAAATTTAGAAACAGTAAATAAAACCTTTGTATAAATATACAACTTACATAAAATGTCTTTGCATACTACTCCTGCATCAAAATATCCCTTTAAGAGCCTCCGGCAATAAAAAAAAATGAAAGCACTCTGCAGTAATACTACAGCGGCATTATAAATGCAAAACAAAACACAAAAACAAACAAAAGAATATCCTGTGGTATTGTGTATAGTGCATCAAATCCCATATGCCATTCAGTGGCATGAAAACAATAATAAACACAGAATACAATATCCTGTGATATACAGTGTTGTCAAATCAGCAATGCGACAACAAAAAACTTCAAGGTGTATATTCGGTTCAAGGGTTGACAGACATTTATAATGGTCTATAATGGATATTATTCATATTATTTACAGAATATATAAATAGTTTTTTTTCAATAACATAAAATATATTATTTTTATAATTCAACATTATTAATGAAAATTACTCATGAATAGTATCATGTAACTGAATGTTGAAATTCACCTTTCAAATACAATATTCTCAATGCTATGAACAGGTCTTATTATAGGTGACATCAGCAGACCTCATGCAGTTACTAAAGTCTCCTCTTATGGCCACACACTCACTCTATGAAGTAGACCATGCCCGTCTCGGTGTAGGCCATTTCCCAGTTGTAGGGCAGGGGCTCCAGGCTGTCGTCTCTGGGTAAAGAGCTCCAGGTGCGGAGCTCCAGTGTCCCGCTGCCTCCTGCACTGCCTCCACCACTGGACTGAGTGTAGCTGGGCACTGCTTTCCTCCACTCCTCTGTCCTCTCTACAGAAGGAAACAAGATAAAAAAGTATAATGCAAAACTAAGGCCGCTTATATTTTGCATGTCAAAGTAGGATGGTGTGCAAGCAAGATCTTTTTCTGTTTCAGGTACATAGCAGAAAAAATATATAGCCACAATTCAATGATATAATTAAATTATTATTAGCACAAATTAATTATACATACATTTTTTTTTAGTTTTCATTTTTATATCATATTTGCACACACATATATACATATATATATATACTGTATATATATATGTGTGTGTGTGTGTGTGTGTGTGTGTATGTATATATATATATATATACACACACATATATATATATAAACATAAACCTTTTGCTAATAATATATAGCAAATGTAAAACTGCCTGATTGTTATTTCATAAATAACAAAAATAACAATATTAATATATTGAAAGTTATATAAATTGTACATCCAACTTAATCAGCATCCAGTAAACTCATGTAAAGTAATATAGACCATTTCACAAGATGTAAACAAGACTGGTCCAGAAGCACTTCCTGTTTCAGTTTGTAGCTGTTTTCTTTATTTCACATGTAAAGAAAACATCTTAAAGATGTTTGTTTAACTTTTTGATTCAGTTTTAAATGTTCTGTTGGTTGTATTTTATCCCAGCTTTTATGTAGTGTTAAAAAACTGAAACAGGAAGTGCTTCTGGACCAGTGTTGTTTACATCTTGTGAAATGGTCTATAGACTATGGCAATATATAGCAAACAATTTGATTTGTGATTGTTTATATCTTCACACAAACAAAGTATATATATATATATATATATATATATATATATATAACAAATGTATATATTGTATATACGTATATATATAATATGTACATAACAAAGTATGTATATATGAACTGCCAAAAGTCTTAAAGAGTGAGTCACTGAATCATTCAGTCAGTCAATTTGTTTAAAACGGGTGATTCATTCAGGTACAAAGCAAGTGTCTTTATGAGTGAAATTGTTGGGTCGTTCATTGACATGGAGGGGCAGGGCTCTTTTTCGAGCACAAGTGTGAAAAAGTTCTGTTGCGAGTCTTGTTTCATGTTTCATATTGTGTCCAACTATACAATTCACTCACGTAAAGCAATACACTGTATAATCTCAACTGCCTTATTTTATTTTGTTGCTAAATGTAACTATGTTATTGTCTAGCTCTATGTATAAAGTAGGATATATAAAAAGCACATACAACTTTATCCACATACACGCAATACTCGAGTAGGCCGAAATACACTATAGCATGCGTGTCTCAACTGCTTCATCACAAAATGTAAACTATTATTTCTCAGCTCTAATCTGCAAAATGTGACAATAAGGCATGAAAATATTAAGATATATTACAAACATTAACATCACGATTTTCTGTGAAGTGGCTTTAAAACACTATTGTAAAAAGTGCACAAAAAAACCAACAACATTTGACTTGGTTATTAGCACGCAATATGATTTACGGTATCTTACCAAGCATTACTAATTTAAATCTGATTCATTACTAATCTGATGGATTCTGCATAGATTTACATATCATTCAAAATCCGAAAATTGACTAAATGCACATAATTTGATGCAGTAAAAAAATGGCAACAGCATAGGAAGAAATGTCCGTGGTAATAATCAGCTCTGTGTTTATATTTAAAAGCAGTAAGTGTGTGTGTGCATGCATGATAACGAATTCACTGCCATTTTCCCTCTTTTTAAACACACTTGAAGTGGCAGAAAGCCTTTAAAGAAAATATCACACTATTCCGCAGCAAGAACACTCCCCATTAAATCTCTTTTAACATGAGCCAAGGGACTACTTACTTCAGCGAATATTCAACAACTATTCCCTCTTCACTGACTTATGCCAATGCTGGGGGGAAAGACCTCAACAGTCCCAGCAGTCAAACATGGCTATACAAACTCAATAGCTTTTAATTAATAACTGTGTCAAGGAGTCTAAGAGAAGGCAACCACATCTACATAAGGATAAAACAAGGATACTTTAGAGGTTCCATTGAAATACAATAGTAATTTGATCAATTAACTGCCATGATACTTTATGTTGGTGAAACTCAAGCCCTGAAAGTTTAAATCAGTTTATACACCTTTATATTCCACACATTTTATATACAAACCGATATACACAACCAAAGAATAGTATAAGAACATAATTTAATACTGAGGGTATAAGCTTGGTTGCTCCTGGGGACACTTGTGGCTTATACCATATTAAGTCAAAAGCAAGGGTTAAAAGTTAAAGCCCCGTAAACATCTAAGCAGCTCATTTATGTTTAAAGCAGATTCACAACAGGGTCATGGACATGAATCATTCACGCATTAGCCAAGCCATTATGGAGCAGTGACTCGCTTACCAAATGCAACTCTGAATTACTGCAGTACACAAATAGAGCATAAATTTCAGGCCTCGAGCCTTGAAAGCACAACCGCTGATCTCAAAAGGATTATAAGGTTATACTGTGAACTAATGAGAGCATGTGAGCAGAGGGTTTGGCTGTTTTTTAAGCAAAGCTTGCCTCTCTGTGCTGAGTTCTCCTTGAGAAAAGGACAAGGATCTTCTCTGAGAGATCAAACAAGGCCTCAGACTGATCATTTGCACATGAGTTAAGCAGACTGCCGGTTAAAGCCTCAAGCACACAACAAGTTTGGAAAAGATTTGCTGTGGGGCAAAATCAACAGTCTTCGATCACATTTGACATGCTCCCTGATAACCAATCGCCTGTGGGATGAATCTTCATTTCTAATGAAGTTCTGACAGTTTCACATATTTTGGGTCACAATCCTGCAGTAAAATGGAGTCGGTCAAAGATGGAGAGACTCAAGAAGAAGTGACAACATGTAGAATGCAACAGGACGTCTCTGAATGGTTAGTTGATAAATTTATGTTGCTGATGTGGAGTTAACTATCTTCAATTAGCATATTCTGTCAGGATAATCTATGAATCGCTCATATAGGAACTGTTGTGAGATGCACACGGAGTGACTTTAAATTGTATGTGAAAAGATGCATGCTAAAGTTTGAGTTGACTCACAAACTTACTCCTATACAACAACTTTTCCTCTTCTCAACATGGACTGCGTGTTCCCGGGGGCGGGGTTTATGTACATTTTAGGGTTGGTGATGTCACTAACCCGGGAGGAAGCTTGTGTAGTCCCTACGAGTCCCGATTTCTTTAAAAGCAAATATCTTCCTTTGCTTTGAACTTTGAGCGTTGTAACTTTGATAATGTTGTTTATGTTCAAACAGCAACATTTCACACTAACTAAAGTTAGAAAAGTGAAATCATACTTAACCACCCCTTTAAATAAAGAACTGGTAGTAAAATACAATATTAATATTAGAGGAAAGACTCAAATACCGTAAATGTTTAAGTTGAAGCACTAAAATTATTAAAAATAAAATAAAAATGAATTAAAGCTAAACAGAAATGTGTTACAAAATAAAAAAATCCTAAACTACAATTAAAATAAAAACTGAACATAGAAAAAAAAAGTTAATTTAAATATTAATAAATAGGGCGGGGCAATGATTAATCGCGATTCATTGCATCATCCAAAATAAAAGTTTGTGTTTACATAATATATGTGTGTGTGTGTGTGTGTGTGTACTGTGTATGATTATTTTGTACATAAAAATCCACACACATGCATGTATATATTTAAGAAAAATGTGTTATTAAAATATAAAATTAAATATTTATATTTAAAATAAATTATGTATAAATACATACATGCAAAAATTTCTTGAATATATACATGCATGTTTGTGTATTTATAAATATACACACTACACACACATATATTATGTAAACACAAACTTTTATTTTGGATGTGATTAATCGCGATTAATCATTTCCCAGCCCTATTAATAAATAATATAATAGTTTATAAATACTACTAAAATAATCAGTATGGGTGACTAATTTTTTGAGCGAAATCTATCTCTGCAGTCATACAGACTGTGGTTAACACAAGCACACACACACTAAAGTCCATCCACTGACCTGGGATGCCATTTGGGAGCTGTGGCCGTTCCTCATCCTCTTCCTCCTCAGGGACGACGCTGTCCTTTCGGTCCATCTTACTGACAGAGGTGGTTCGCTTTCGCTGGACTTCAGAGCCATAATCCTCCTCAAACAGAACCTGGTCCACCAGGTCCGGCTGAATCAAGTTTGGCTCCGCAGGAGGTTTGGGTGTGCCATAGAAGTTACCTGAAGAAATGAAGAACTTGTTTTGATTGATGACATCTTTAAAAAAAGTCATGAGAATAATTACTTGCGAGGGTTCGTGTAACATTTTTGCTACATAAGCTTTGATTTCTAAAGCCACAAATAGTTTAGTTTGATGAAACAGCGGATTTGGTAACAGGAGCTTCGTGCAAATCTGCTTCTTTATCGCTACCCCCGCTTTCTTCCTCAGTTCCAGCTTTCTCAAAAATGTAGATCAAGGTGTCGACTATCCAATATGCAGTGTGAAATGTTATACTTTCCGTTCAGTGGCTCCATGAAAGTAATTACACTCACCACTGGATTCAGTAATGAAACTTTTCCCACTATCTTCTCATGCAAAATTCAGCTCATTAATATGCATCAGAAACAATGGTACAGCCAATCAGTGGAGCAGCATTATGCATTTAAATTAATTACTAATTTGATGTACATGTCAATGTGTGTGTGTGCTTCATCATTCCCTCTTGATGTAAGACTAAATAAACCACTCTCAGTATGATTAGATTCAGTCAATGGAAAGGCGTCTTTTCAAATCAACCATTCAACCTTCAACAATTATACACAGATTCATTTAAATTATCCAAATTTGTTGTTTTGTTTCTTCGCTCCCTTCATCCTGAAAATAAATATGCTGCCCCTAGAAGTCATTAGCATCTGTTTAAGAAAAAGAAAAACCGCCTTTTAAGGTCACATTTTCATCTTTTGCCAATGTAGAGAATATAATCCTTGTAATCAGTCGAAAGATTAATCCTCTTCTTTTTAGATTGTGAATTCTAAAGAGTTTAATTAGCAAATAGAAACTGAAACCATGTGGGAATTAGGCTTTTTCACAAGCAATTAACTACTGTTGACAACTTCGCTCACCTCTCATGAATATGCAGTGATGAATATTCACTCCTTCCCTCTCTGTCTTTCTTCATTATACAAATGGATCTCCTTCTTTCCAGTGTCACAGTGTAAGGAAACTGTTTGTGCTGCTACCACAACATTTGTTGTACATTATGTGTGCGTCATCATGCGAAAACAGCATGTTACCAAGACTATAGTCTCACTGAGAGAAACATTTTAAAATCAGGATAAATTCCGGTCCAGTTTGCAGTTTATTATGGTGAAGAAAATCTGCACAATTAGACAGGAAGGTTGCCTGAACAAGATTTAAATCAACCAACAACAGTTGAACTTTGTTAAGTGGCATACAACCCTAAAAAAATGTTTTTATCTTACTTACCCCAAACTTTTTTTAACAGTAGCCTACCTGTATATCATGGTTTTACTCAAAAATATCAAGAAGCAAAAACGGTTTCAACATTGATAATAACAAGAAATGTTTCTTGAGCAACAACACTGTATGTATATATATATATATATATTCAAGATTTGTTATCACAACATTTTTTCTTTTGTCAAATCAACTTCAATAATTTATTTAGTTCAGATAACTTGTTATTTTGAGTTTCTGATGATTAAATCAATCTCCTTCATTATATTAACTCACTTTTTCCATTTCAATCAACTTAAATTTTTAAGGCAACCAGGTTACTTAATCTTTTAAGTTGAACCAACAATATTTTTTACAGTGAACATGTTAATGAGTTAATGATGTCTGAAGTTAGGGCTGTGCAAAAAAGTTTTTTCGATTAATCGTTTTTTAGAATGTGGTCGATTCAAAATCAATTCTCAAAGGCCACAAATGTTTTTGTTTTTTGATATTTATTTATCCATCAACCAAAATCCAGTAAACTGTAATATATATATATATATATATATATATATATATATATATATATATATCATGATTTGTAATCAAAACATTTTTTCTTTTGTCAAATCAACTTAATTTATGTGGTTCAGATAACAAAATATTTTGAGTTTCTGATGATTAAATCAATCTCCTTTATTGTATTAACTCAATTTTTCCATTTCAATGAACTTTAAATTTTAAGGCAGCCAGGTTACTTCATTTTTTAAGTTAAACCAACAATATTTTTTACAGTCTATTAGTTTTCATTCAATGTCCATAGGCTTTCAGTGCCTCCATGTTATAGCTAATGCTGTAAAATGTTATGTTTGTTTTATCTTAAACATAAAATAACCTGACCCAGTTTGATCAAGGTATTCCACTGTTCTGACATGTCCAATTTTCAGCATCAATTTTTCATCTTGCATCAAAATCCTGTCTATTCATTGTATGCATTTGAAATATAGAGTTGTGTTCAGTTTTAATGTCCCCAAGTGTAAAGAGTTTAATATACAGGTTTGTGGCTCTAATTACCACTTGGACCACTTGTAAACTAATGTTCACTTTTATTAAATCTATATTCATTGAGTCGAATCGGGAATCGAAATCGAAATTGAATCGAATTGTGAGCTTGCGAATCGAATTGGAACATCTGAATCGATCCCCAGCCCTTGTCTGAAGTAATGGCTGCAGAAAATTCAGCTTTGGCATCACAAGAAGAAATTACTTTTTAAAATGTATTCAAACAGAAAACTTATGTTTAAGAAAACTTTGAACAAATATCAAATTGTAATCATATTTCACAATATTGCAGTTTTTACTGAATCTTAATCAAATCAATGCAGCCTATGAATAAAAGAGACTTCTTTTAAAAAACTAAAAATTCTAAACATTTCAATGCGAGAATAGATGTGATGCTAATGCTGTTCAAGGCCAGTCTTGTCTCGGTCTCAAAAGCCCTGAAAGTCTTGATCTTGTTTTTGTTACCTTGTGAAATAAAAATTAAAATAGGGAAATTAGTTTGGCTGCATTTCTCAGTGCTTTGCGAAAGAGTCTTAAAATCCAACATTAAAAAGAATCGTGATAAGACTGTGGATTGTGATTTTGCTTGAAAAAATTTGTGATTGCCATATCACCCACCCCTAGCTGTAACCCTGATTAATCACCCCATATGCGCTAACCATGACAGAATCATAAAGGTATGTGCAACTCTCAGTGTCTGCCGCGCCAGTAATCTGCAGAGAGGCAAACAATCTGAGAACGAGGTGAATGTTGTCCCAGCGTTCTCTTAATGATGTCAAAAATATTTTGGTGCACATAAAGTGCAGCTATAATATCAAAATATATAGATATGGACAGATAACCGAGGTTTATAGGCTTTACACAACAGGTGGACCAAAGTAGCAACCATACCGCATACATTTCATTAAATGTATACTAATTTTCTGCAAATTCATTTAGAAAACGTTAAAAAAACGAAATGAATATTTATGTATGCATATTATATATGTATGCAATATTTATATATACATATTTTTAAATGGTTTAAGATATAAAATTTTAATGTCATTTTTTAATGTGTCCAGACAGATTTTTTTATCATGTATATTCTCTCTTACAATATATATGATCTTTCCATGAGAATTACTCCATGTGAGCAGAGAACATCTATCTATTTATTGGAATAAAATGGTGTTGATGTGTGACTCAACAGGCAGTAAGTACAGTGTATTGTGCCACAGCCTATTCATGTGTACAGATCGCCTCCATTGAGATTATCTGTGTGCTTACAAGGAGCGCTAAATCTTTATTGATCAGGATCAACTCTTAATTCAACCAAGCTTGCTTAGACAGGATTACATTAAAAGCTGCCTTGAGGGTTGTAAATGTATCCACACTACTGGAATGAGGGAATCAGAAAGGCATAGAAACTCTTTGCTTTTGCTCAAACATGACCACACTGAGATGTTGTATATGAAGCTGCATCAAAGGTAAAATATAATATCATTCTTGCTCTAAAGTAAATATGTTGTAAAACCTGATTGTAACTAAGGGTGAACTATTCCTTTGAGGAACAGTTAACTGGGATTAGTATGTGTGTTTTCATGCATGCATGTGTTTCCTAGGATCAGAATGTCTCCCTCTTCGAAAGCAGAGCACATATGGGCATTTCTTATTGGCATGGCTCCCTTTCCCAGCAGGCTTTACCTGGCATGAGTCCCTGGTCCCACTATCGACATGGGGCCACAATGAATGCACTCGCCTGGCACGCTATCTGTCTCTCGGGACATGACAGACACATTCAAACCAACTAGACTGCATAGGGGAGGACAAACACGCAATGCTTTTATTCTTTGAGGAAAAAGATAAATATATATAAATATAGTGCCTTTCAAAAGAGTTTTAATGTTCTTTAAAAATGCCTCTTATGCTCACCAAGGCATGCATTTATTTGAATATAGTAAAAAAACAGAAATATTATGAAATATTACAATTTTAAAGAACACTTTCGATTTTAATATATTTTAAAATTGAATTTATTCCTGTGATAAATTTTCAGCATCATTACTCCAGTCTTCAGTGTCACATGATGCTAGAGAAATAACTATAATATGCTGATTTGGTGCTCAAGAAACATTTCTTACTATCATCAATGTTGAAAAAATGATGAATTTTTGTTGAACACTTTGATGAATAGAACATCTGAAACATACATTTTTTGTAACATAATAAATGTCTTTATACTGTCACTTTTGATCTGAATAAAAGTATTAATATATTAATACTAAAATATTATATATATATATATATATATATATATATATTATATATTATGTTATATATTATATATATATATATATATATATATATATATATATATATCATTTCATTGGCTATGTTGCAATATACATACAGTATATATCTATTTGTGGAAAGTGTCATTACAGGGAACAGACTGTGACTTTTGTCTTCTTTATGTGAACTTTTTCAGCAGTTTTCAGCAGTTTGCCTTGCAGTTGCTCTGCAAAGCTTGTTTGCATGGTGTAAACCTGTGCTGTACTGACTCTGCCTGTAAGATCTGGAGGCTAAATCTATCATACAGAACAGTTTTGAGGCTGCACTGTCATGAAATTCTTTTTGGACAAAATGAATGCCTTGAGGTTTTGGTGTCAGAGTTTACTTCAGTCAGGTAAAAAAAAAAAAAAAAAAAAAAAAAAAAAAAACACAACTGTCAAATGTTAACACCAAATGTGCATTTCCAGAAATAAGTTTAGGCTTTGGTTCTTGTAAATAAAAAAAACTGCTTTCGATGTGATTTTTTTTTACCATTTTATCGTCTACCAGGTAGACTTGGAAAACAACTAGCATCTTTACAACAAGTCACATGATCTGAGGTATAGTTCATGTCCATGGTTTGGGATGTTTGTATGAAGAATATCAGTACAGAGAGTGTGTTTTATACCATCATACGTTCCGCTCTCCAGCAGCAATCCACTCTCTTCCAGGATGCGAAAATCCCCCACACTGATGAAATTATAGTCCACTCCTGGAACCTCCCCATCTCTGGGCATCCGAGTGGTACCTTCCAGTAAAACAAACACAATTAGTGACAGTAAACTAGTTCTGGTAAGAATATCCTACACCCACAATCCCATTTGCTGCAAACTTTGTGTCTGTCTAAACACAGCCTCAGATTGACCAAAATAAAAATTGGATTCCCTGGTTGGATTTCAGAATTTCCTTTGAGAACAAGTGCACTCCCTTCGGAACTGTAAATAGAACTGATCTCAAGCTCCCATAGATGAGATCTGGATACTGGGAAACTGGCTGGATGGGTTACATGGAAAACTGGTTTAAAAAAGAGGGATTGGCAATTTGTGAGGCTTTAAATGATGAAAAATTACATGCTTTAACATAATTGCTATGAAAATGGTTTGGAAACACACAGAGAGATGTACAGTATTAGCCAAACTGAGTAAAACAAGGACATATTACATCATATCAAAGGAAATCTTGTGTTATTTGGTATGTTATTCGAGCATAGTGTAGTCACAGATTGCTTTATTCACAAGGGAGACGGTGACACAGAGATGGAAAGTGTGCACTGACTATACAATGAGATTCAGTCTCTGAAGCATTTGACACTTTTGAAAATGTGTGTGTCTGCAGTTTAGTAATCTTTATATTTATAGTAATGCTATATTTTCAACCTTCTGTTTCTCAGCCCAGACAATATTTACTCATCCTAATGATGTAGCAAATTTGTATGAATTTCTTTCTTCAGCTGGGCAAAAAAGTAGATATTTTGCAGGATGTTCAAGCCTATAATCATAGGCAGAGGGTGAACTCCATGGTAAGGCCCAGATTGGGAGCACCGGAAGAATTTTCGCTGTCTTTTTTTTTTTTTTTTAATACAGGCCTATATACACACACCAAAAGGATTATTAGGAACAACTGTTCAATTACTCATTAATGCAATTATCTAATCAACCAATCACGTGGCAGTTGCTTCAATGCATTTAGGCGTGTGGTCCTGGTCAAGACAATCTCCTGAACTACAAACTGTTGATGCTAGAGGTGAGAAGAGAATGGGCCGACAGATTCAAGCTGATAGAAGAGCAACTTTGACTGAAATAACCACTCGCTACAACCGAGGTATGCAGCAAAGCATTTGTGAAGCCACAACACGCACAACCTTGAGGCGGATGGGCTACAACAGCAGAAGACCCCACCGGGTACCACTCATCTCCACTATAAATAGGAAAAAGAGGCTACAATTTACAAGAGCTCACCAAAATTGGACAGTTGAAGACTGAAAAAATGTTGCCTGGTCTGATGACTCTCGATTTCTGTTGAGACGTTCAGATGGTAGAGTCAGAATTTGGCGTAAACAGAATGAGAACATGGATCCATCATGCCTTGTTACCACTGTGCAGGCTGGTGGTGGTGGTGTAATGGTGTGGGGGAGGATTTCTTGGCACACTTTAGGCCCCTTAGTGCCAATTGGGCATCGTTTAAATGCCACGGCCTACCTGAGCATTATTTCTGACCATATCCATCCACTTATGGCCACCATGTACCCATCCTCTGATGACTGCTTTCAGCAGGATAATGCACCATGTCACAAAGCCTGAATCATTTCAAATTGGTTTCTTGAACATGACAATGAGTTCACTGTACTAAAATGGCCCCTACAGTCACTAGATCTCAATCCAATAGAGCATCTTTGGGATGTGGTGGAACGGGAGCTTAAACGATTCCAGACGATGAATAAGGGTCTTATCAAGCGAAACGTTCGCTGATTTAAAAAATAACAAAGTTTAAGTTTTATAAGCTCAAATGGTCGCCTTGCTCTGTTCTGTGCTGCGCGTTCGTGACTCTCCTGTTCGAACTCATTCATCAAAATGAACAAATCTTTTTCTGAGTCAATTCGAACCAAATGACTCGAAAAAAGATTTGTTCATTTTGATTCAGTTTTTTTTCAGTGCTTAAACTTAAACATAACACCTCTGATTGGTCATTGCATTCAAGAAATCAACAGATATGTTTGTGATTGGCTATACAGCTCAATGCGCAAACCATGCTGTTAATAGAAACACAGATACGAACTGGACCGTTTGCTAAATATGTTTCATCAAAATGCTATCATTACAGAGAAAACTGATCCTAGACCAGCAGTTATGGGCAGCTTGTCCCTCTAAAAGTAATCAGAAGCAGCAGCAGGCAGTGATTTGAGTGAGAAAATTCCACACTAGTCCCAAGGGGTAAGGCTAAGCCGTGCCCAGGCTTAATATATATACGTAATTACGTATATATACACACACTGTATATGTCTTCATTTGTGTCAACAAACAACAGTAATATATGACACAACATGATGAGAACTTTTATTTTTGGGTGAACTATTTCTCCAATCAACCCTTTTTTTTTACCCCTAAACCAAGATTTAAAAAAAATGTTAATTCTGTGTGTTTAAGCCTGCGTGAGTGTGTTTGCTCAAAAAATATCAAACATAAACAGTACACATTTGGACCTAATTTCAGAGGTGGGTTGTTTAGCAGCAAAATCCTCATAAGAGACATCCGAGGGTGGCATTTCTTGCGAATTTAAGGCCAAAAATAAAAGATGACATTTCTCGGCTCTGTTCGTTTGCGTGCTAGGAAATGCCACCAGGCTCTACTGTCATTTGAAGGACATTCGCATTAGATGCCGCAAAGTGAAATGCCAGAGTCAAGTGTCTGAGGAGACTTGACTCTAACTTGAGAGCAAATAATATTAAAAACGGACTCCTTTACATTTTCTTTGGGGAGAAACTGTGTAAATGTCACAAGAAGAGGGAATCGAAACAGCAGCGCTGCATAGATATGTGAATATCTACTGGTGAGGTTAAAAGGGGTTACCTTGTCCAATGTCCATTACATAATGATAAAGAAGGGAGTAGAGGAGAAGAGATGTTGTTAAATGTGTTCTGTTGCACATTTTTTTTTCACCCTTTCCATTTTCCTTTCCAGTGTGATTTTTTTGTTGTTGTAAAAATCATATGTAAATTGAGTTGATTGTTATGACATTTAATAAACTATACATTTAGAAATGATGCATTAAATTGATCAAACGTCACAGTAAAAGACATTTATAATGCTGCAAAAGATTTCTATTTCAAACAAATGCTGTTCTCATTAACATCATTATTAAGCAACAAAAAAAATTAAATAATTTTTGCATATTTTACAATAATAAATGTTTCTTGAGCAGCAAATCATCAGCCTGAATGTGTTTTGATTTGTGAAGGATCACTTGACACTGAAGACTGGAGCAATGATTCTGAGAATTCAGCTTTGAATCAAAGAAATAAATTACATTATTAAAATAGCAACGGTTTTTTTTTAAAGGTGCCATATGTAATAATTGAGGTAAAAATATCCAAAAAATGAGCTACACGCATCAAAAGAATGAGAAGAAATAAGTGCAATGATGTCATTAAAAAACTGACAAGTTATAGTGCTGCCGAGATATAAACCTAAATTACTAGCCCCGGCCCGGCAGGTGTCGTAATACCAGTTTCGGCCATGGGAGGCGGTATGCGGGCGGGCAACATAACCACCAGCCAAACTGCAATAGACGAGTAACTCGCACGGCTTGTGTGTGTACTTGAACCTGATGTCAGTCGTGTGGAAATACAGCCCACTACTACATTTCAGTTCAGGGAAGAGTTTAAAAAATGATTGGTCGACATTATGCATGAGGAATACATTTTGGTAAGTTGTAGCATAATGTATCTTTCAACAGTGTTCATGTTCTTTTTCCATTAGCTAGTAGAGATGATCGGTTCACGCTAGGGATCTGTGGTGTAACATGTACAAGCGCCAAAACGGTATTTATTGTTTGAATTGCGTGATAAAATTGACAGAATCTGAGAGCTTAACTAACCTGCTTGCTAAGTGTCAAAGTGCACCGTGTGTCTCACGGTGAATTCGTGCTAGCTTGATCAGCATCAGCGAATGCTGTCTGTCAAATTAATTCAAACTAACAATACAAGTGTAATATGAACAAAACGAATAACGTAAACTTAAAATTTTCGTCGAAATGCACCAGCTTGTTTTTGAGACAGGCGTCTATGAGACGGTCTTCATCATTTAGTGTTGAGATGTTGTTCATTGAGTCTCTGATCTCTAAAAACCTCCAAATGCTCCACGTGAAACTGCGGTCTTCCAAACTTTTACTATCGTGTTAAATGATTTGAATAATATGCAGAGAAAGAGAGCAAAACAGCGCTCGCTTGTGTTGTTTGAAGACGTGAGAGTGCGCGTGGCCACGGCACAACTCACTTTGTGGAGGTATACTGCCCCCATCTGTTATGGAATATGGAATATGATTTGATTTTATGTGCCAGAAGGCACCTTTAATCCTAATAATATTTCACAATATTACTGTTATGCTATATTTTTATCACATAAATGCACCTTTGGTGAGAATAAGAGTGTCAGCATACAAAGACTTGCAAAAGTAGTAACATTTATTCAAGGTAAGTATATTGGTTGTCTTTGTAATTTAGGAAGGAGCCCAACTTGTCTAGTTTGAAAAATACAATCTGGTCATTCCTCTTTAGATAGCCATTCTGCAATATTCTCCTGTACTCCAAAGCATTAAATTACTTTTCTCTGTGATAACTCATACCAGCAACTAGTAAGGCTCCCCAACACCATGACACCTCTTCCTCTATGCTTCACTCTGGTAGAGATGCATTTATTAATATATTTCTGAGCAGATTTTCAAAAACAGTGCTCTGGAGCATCACCATTCAACTCATGTTTCATTGACATTCCTCACTCCACACAACTCAGAATCAAACTTTCCATATTCTGCCAAAAACTTCATCCTGTCTTTGATGTTTTTCTGAGACAGCAATGGCGTTTTAAGTAAAGATACTACTAGCGCAGTGAACGGGGCTTGAGAGCGCTTGTGAATGGTGCGAGTGCAGCCTCCGTGTTGCCAAATCCACCTAATGGAAAGGTGCAGTCATCTCCTGGACCTGTTTTTCAGATTTAATTGTGACGCTTTAGGAAGTTATTAAAGTGGAAAGTTGCATGTTAGGGTTAGTGATATATTAATCTTATTTCCAAAACACAAGCTTTGAACTAATTTTGTATTATTATTATTGTTTTATTTTGTTTTGCTTGTTTTACATGGCAATATCTGGCAACATTTTACTGTCGGTGTTAAAAAAAAAGCTTATAGACAAACTGCAATTGCATAAAGCTACCACATTCGATAAAACGCAATGATTATTGTGATTTTCTGTAAGAAATGTAGGCTATAACACAATCAAAAATAATTGCACAGTATGTTACAGAATGCAATTTTCCAAATAACCTTACTGGCCAGCTGGAAGATGGCTCAAGCTGTTTAGTTAACATTTCACAAAGTCATCATAAATACAATAATTAAAGCAGTCTATTCAGCCAGCATATTTGTGTTTGATCTGTGTGAATTACAGAAATATAAGACTTTGCTAGACATATTTTTATTCTATATTTCTTTGCACAAAACTCTCAAGAAAGTGCCATTTAATGGTTTATTTAAAAAAAAAAATCTATATGAAAAAATCTATTAAAAAAAATCTATATATCGAGGGCTTGGAGCCAGAGGGCCGTAAGTGGCATTTTGGGCGAATATGAGTTCTTTATATCAAAATAAAGGTCTCAATGAGCTCTATCCAATGGTGCCAAAATACCCATCTGAGATCAAACTGTATTGAATAAAGCAACAAAAAGGCGTATCTGACGTATTTGACTTTTTGTTTTTTTGAAAATGTTTTAGAACATGTTCATTGTGTTAATATGCCATACATTTTTTACTTAAATAACTCATTTCATGTAAGTATGCCTGTGGTTGCAATGTTAATAATACAGGTGATTGAAGCGTGGTAAAAAATTTGTTTTGTCTCTCCTGTAAAGTTTGTTAAAAGCCACTTACGCCCTTATGGCTCCAAGCCCTCGATATATATTCTTTACACAACACCCCGGACTCATTTTCAGACCCTGGATACAGCCTAGAAGTTTATGCAATTGGCCCCAGGCCAATTTAAAATGATGTGAAAAATCAGAGAATTTGACCCTCTTAAAATTCAACACACCCCTACATCAGAAATTGTTCAACTATTCCAGACTTTTGGTTGCATAATGCAACGCCACTTCCACAAACTAATGTGTATTTCCCTTTACGTCCTTGCGACATACCGTCACAGAATAAATGAATGCATTTGCAGTGCTCTCTGGCGCAGTGGAAACTGTTGTGAGCCCATAGACTTGTAAACAATGACTGTAAGAAGGTTATGTAAGAACAGCCAGTTTCATCTTTGTTGGCCTCTGCAGTCAGTTTAATCACAGGCCGGTTCTGAAAGAGGTCCGCAGATCCCCCGGGCGACCACCTGCCCCAGCACATTCTGGTGGAGGAGGGATATGAGTGGCACCTTAGGCTGCTCTTTATTCCTCTCCATCAGAGGAGCTTTTAAGAACTTTTGTTCATAGCTCCATAAAGCAGCTTTGTGACTGAAAATACCAGAGGCTCTCTCTTCCTCCAACTCCTACTTTTTTTTCTAATTTCTTCCCTTCTTTACTCTTTTCTTTACTTTGCCGTTTCAGGCTCTTCTCGTAATTTACCGATTAAGGTAAAGAGAGAAGAGAAAAAAGGAAGAGAGTAACTAGGACAAGCACAGAGTGACCTAAGGACAAGAGAAGACGATGCTTAAAATGGCAACCAATGGAAGTTTTTTTTTTTTTTTTGTCATTTTATGCTAATTTGGATTTGTCTCCAATTTTCCAAAAACATCAAAGAGTAATTCTTCATTCTAATGGGGAATTATTTATAATTAATTAAACTTCAACGGATTTAGAAATAAAGCAAAATGTGTTAATCAAAAAGTCTGTTAGTAGACAGTTCGACAGCTGGGATATAAAAGCTGATACGGTTATTGCCAGTGATAAAATGCACAACTAAACAGTGTCCGCTGGCTGTATTTCAAGTTGTTAAAATGGGTCACCTTCCCTCAAATTCAATTATAGTATCAATAAAAGTTTCTCTTTTATAAACATTTTCTTCCTTCTCTTTCACCTTTAGCTTGTTTTGTTGTTACTATGCCTTTAAGACGTCTAGACGCCCTCTACACTCTAAAAAATGCTGGGTTGTTTTAACCCAATTTTGGGTCAAATATGGACAAACCCGAAATGTTGGGTTAAAAATGTAATGTAAAAATTTAACCCAACGGCTGGGTTAGTCCATATTTGACCCAAAGTTGGGTTAAAACAACCCAGCATTTTTTAGAGTGTACACATGATGTAACAGCGTTTTGCTGTACTTTTATTCGGGAGCTGTGCATTTGCTGTCAAGTCTAATATGGTTTGCACTGCTTCAGGATGCCTTCAGTAACAGCCTCTTTGCAATAGTCTTCATTAGGTTGTGACAGGTTCACAGAAAAAAAATCTGTGCTGGAATGTGGCGAACCAAACTGGTGATGATCGTGATGATCATGGATTGTTATAAAAATAAACTTTTGCTGCTCATTTCTAACACTAAAATCCTTAAGAGGAACATTTTGTGTGACAGGAGCTATAAAAAGCAACAACAAAAAAAAAAACACAAAAAAAACAGCAAGAGGTATGGAAAAAATGATCATGCACTCCAAAGCATAATCTGGATCTTATGTTATAGATCTGCTAATATTATACACAACATACACTACTGTTCAAAAGTCAGAAAGAGTTTGCTTTAATAAATTAATAAGTATTTCATTCAGCAAAGATGCATTAAATTGATCAAAAGTAACAGTAAAGACATTTATAATGTAACAAATGATTTCTATTTTTTTTTTTAAATGCTGCATCCGAAGAAAAAAAATTGTTTCCACATAAAATATTAAGCAACATTGATAATAATAAGCATTTTATAATGATTTCAAAGATCATGTGACACTGCAGACTGGAGTAATGCTAAAAAATATCTGCCATTACAAATATATGTATATTTATATGTATTAAAATATAACTGATTTTTTACTCACGGACCTGGCGCATTTTATTACAAGTTACAATTGCAAAGAAAGGTATGTTTTCCCCAAAAAAAACACTGGAATTATTTTATAAAACAAAACCTAATTCGAATGGCACTATCCAGGGGTGCGTTTCCCAAAAGCATCGTTAGCCAACTATGGTCACAAGTTCCGTCGTTACCAGCATAGTTCAACGAGTCGGTGTTTCCCCAACGAACATTCGCAAACAGCGTCGCAAAGTCGTGTGGTTAGAAGCATAGTTTCTATATTTAATCACATTTGGACGTAATAAATCGTTATCTTGAGCAAAATAAGCAAGCTGACATTCAGTACAACCGGTGCCTTTTATTTAGAATACATACAAATGGAATTTTTTAGTTTGTCAAAAGAGTTAAAGTACCGATTTTGAAGAGTGCGCATGTGCGAACGTGCTCTACTCTGTTAATAAAGCAAAATAACTGAGAACAATTAGAAATAGTCCTCAGATGACATGTAATTTATATATTAAAACATCTAGCATTATTGGTCTCATTAAAAGTAGTTATAATTCCACCTCGTGCAAAACCAAAGTGGTTGAACAATAATTTGCGACAATGGGTTTCGGGAGACAGTCATGACTAGCTAGTTGATTTCTCCAACAATGCATCGTATTATGGAAGTGAAGCAGCAAACTACATTTGTACGGGAAACACAGCCCTGACCATACAGCAGGTACTATATGAATAAGATGCAGAATTTCTGTGCTGAAATACCACTTGCTAAGTGTAGTTGTGAATTCGCCCCCTCAGTGTGTTTTATGACACATTTGTCACTGTCACTTATCAAATTAGACTAAATAGGGAATAACAAACTAGCTGAATGAGAAACTAATGAGCAGTGGAGAAGCTGATTGGAGAAGAAACATGCTCTCAGAAACCCACTCCACAACTCTCCAGAGAAACAGCAAACATCTCACAGGGAAAGCTGCTGGTGTTCTGCAGAGGGCCAGAGAGCCTAATACACGAATAATACACACCAGTGTGAGAAACGGCCAAATGAGAAAACACTGAGAGGTAAGATGAGATAACCAGACTGCCAGAGAAAGATGGACAGAACATATGCTCTTCTTAAATTTAATGATACGCTTCAATGATCCAAAAATTAGAATTCTGTCCAAGCAGAATTTGCATTTTTGGGTGAAGCATCCCTCTATTCTATTCTATTCTATTCTCAAACCAAAATTGACACCTTCAATTTTTCTCACATTATCACAGTTTATTCTCTATAGTTTAGAAAATAGTAATAAAATATGAACTCAGAGTTATCAAATCAATTGATATTTCACTGGTTTTGTCCATTCTTCTGTTAGACTGTCTCACAAATGAATTAAGTTGAATAGTTGATAACTGTAAAATTTAACTACACAATTAGATAATATCAATTTAGGTCAACCAATTACCAGGTCAGGTCAAAGGGTTTGAATAATTTTTGGTCACAATTTCTTAAAAATTTTACTGGTAGTCCACTAGATGAAGAAGTTTTTGGGCATAATATGTCACAGTTTACTTTATTTTGCTATCCTCACTTACATATATTAACTATAGTGCCCTGCACCTACTAGTAAAAAAAACCCCATCAAAATCAAAAATTATATCTGGTGTGTGAATAATTTTTGGTTTGACTGTATAAAACAATGTTGCAAATAAGTGCATAGTAAATAAATGTATAAAAATGAATAGATTGGGTGTGTATGTGTATGTCTTACATGGAATGGTGCGCAGGTACAGGTTGTCTCGGATCACTTGCTGCAGCTTGTGGTCGATTGATCCTTTTTGGAACTGCAGGCTAAGATAATGCCTTAAATCAGCGTTCAGCACTTTACCTGCGGAGAGAGAGAGAGGCAAAGGGAAATTTATAAATCCTTTCAAAGGTTATGGAAACAGAAGTAGGTAAGCTTGGCATTATAATGTAGACTAACTCCCGAAAGAGATACATTATTGCTCTGATGATGCTCTTTCAAAGGATAAGGACACTCAATGGGGTTCTCATCTCACTTGTGTTTCTTTAAGCATAAAACTTAGAGAGAAAAAAATCAGACGATTGTCTCTAAAAATTAGACGAATGTTGACACAGTAAGAGCACTGATCATTTGATCTTAGATCAAAATATTCTTAGTGACACCATGAGCAGTATCATACATTGTTTAGATCAAACCTTAAAAGATCAACAAAAACTTTAGGAGAAAAAATATAAAAATAAAGCATTTACTCTCATTGCTGAAGAAGAAAACAAGTTAAATATGTCATACGTGATTTTGCTTTCCTACAAGTACTTGAAAAGTACTTTATATAAGTGTCCAATTGTTTTTTGTTTTCTAGGAGTAGTCACATCTTACTCTGCGCATAAACACACACACACACACTCAATGTGAGAGCCAGCTGCACAAAAACACAGGGCGTAAGTCTCATAAGCTTTGCTAACTCAGAAAAGACTTCAAGAACAAGCTGACACAGAGTCGAAAGCAGCAACTGTGAAAAGTGAAACCTAATGAAAACACACACGGAACTTTTAAAAGCCTCGCTTTCCCTCTTTCTGCCAAACTCCAAAGTCACAACTCTGGAAGAGTTCACAGAGAGTTGGGGAAAGTTGCTCAGCAGAGGAAGAAGGAGGTTGTTTGCTGATAAAAGACTGAGGGTGGAAAACAGAGAGAGAGAGAGAGACAGACAGAGGACGAGAGAGAGAGTAGAACAGCACAACTTCAGTAAAGAGGTCATATCAGACATCACATTTTCTTTCATCTTTTGTAAAAAATACATTTAAAAAAGTCAGATTAGTGAACATTCTTTTGAGTCGGATCTTTTTAAGTGAACAGATTGAACCGGTCTGAATAATATTATTTGTAACAAGAAACAAAGAAGTTGGGTGAGATGTAGAGATGCACTGATACTACATTTCCCAGCTGATACGTTATAGCCGATGATTCAGAATAACATCTGCTGATAATATCGATAGTTTGATTTTCTTAAGGGAAATAAAATCTCTCCCAAATAATGCTGCAAACTATACAGGGAACTCTTATTTGGTCAACACAGTCTCATGAAAGTGCATATCTATACCACGAATGTCATTTCTCGTGCCATTTATACGCCAAAAATTGCTACGCACTGAAAACCCCTTGGGTAAGTTTATGGGGGAGGGTGGTGGGGAGTTTGTGCATATTACACGGCATAAAGTGCATATCATATGTACGTGAATATATATATATATATATATATGCAAAAACAATTTTTGGCATATAAATTGCATGAGAAATAACATTCGTTCTGTAGATACAAACTTTCATGAGATCGGTCTCCATTTGGTACATTACTATAAAATCAGAGGTTAATTTTAGGGCTGTCAGTTAAACGCGTTATTAACGGCGTTAACGCAAACCCATTTTAACAGCGTCTACTTTATCGCGCGATTAACGGTCTTTTTGTCCTAGCAAACTTTGTAGTTTTTTTTCACATGCTTTTGTAACAGGACATGCCATGCATGGCGCTGCGCTATGAAACCTATTCATTTCAATGGCTTGCGCCGCGTGAGGACGTTTTGTTGCTTCGTCGACCAAAGCGCAAGCAGATCTAGCTAGACCGGAAACAAAACAACAGGCACACTTGTTTAGGCTTGCAAGCCGGCCAAATAGTAGGTTAACGGTATGTTTTGAGTGTATGACGAGCGCGAGACGCCGAAATGGATGCCAATAAGATTCTGAATGGAAAGTTTACTTAAAAGTTGCCAAATTCCATTGACAAGACCAAAGTGATCTGTGTGTTTTGTCGTTGTGAACTGAGCTATTGTCATCGCATCACGTCCAGTCTGAAATACCACTTGATGATGGCCAAGCACACACACACATACACACAGTTGATGCAACTTCTCCGCCCCCTCGTCAATATCAGGACCTCGTCGGTACTTCTTTCACCATTTTATTGATGGTGCGTTACAGTGTTACATTGTGTGAGAGATTATTTGCTCCAAGTGAGAATGTTAGTGTGAAATTGAACAGTATGCTGATGTTGTTTTCAATAAAAAACATTTGCACAAAACAAGCCAATCCATTTTCCATATTGATAAGAGCATTAAAATACAAAAAGAAATCAAGTGACATTTAAAGTGACAGATTAAAATGTGTGATTAATCACGAGTTAACTATGACAATAATGCGATTGATCGCGATTAAATATTTGAAGCACTAGTTAAAATTAATATTCTATTCAATGTCTGTTTATTTTCAGATGTGATAATTACACTAAAAAAACCCCGGAAATGTTCGCATGCAGGTTGTTTTTTGTGACGTCTTTCTGCGGTTGAAACACTGATTGAGCGATTACATGAGACATGATTCATTTCGTTAAGTTTTACAGTATCCTTCAACATACCTTTTTATGTTCATGCTTTTTTATTGGCTGTTTTTAAACAACTGGCTCATGGACAATAGTGAAAATAATTGCTTATTTTCAATAATTGCTTAAAAATACATTGGTGCATCTAGTGAGAAGTAAGTTTTTTTGCAGATATTAGTCTTTTCATCACTCACAGAAGATGTACAAACAATTGAACCTGACAGCAAATGGATAGCTGAGCGGTGTTGCTGATTTCATATTTTCACAGTCAAATTTTAGATTTATCTGTATTTTACATCTCTCTGAACAAAATGATTTTCCACTGTGGCTTTTAAGAAACCCCTGCTTTGCATAGGAAATTATAAACAGCGCATTTTACGTGCTCACACACTAGCTTGCAGCTTTTCTGTGTGAAATAGTTTTTAATTGAATAGACAACAGCTTGCATTACATTGCAACAAGATCACAATACAATCCACCCTGAAATGTTCTACACAAACTGTTAAGATCAGACTCTTTGGACTGGGGAAAAGTTTTGAAAGCTACAATATGTTTTCATAGTTCATCAGGCTCTTTCATTTTAAAAGATCAAGGGGAAATTTGATTCCTTGTAATATGAATCCATTAAAGGAACAACCCAAAAAAAAAAAAAAAAAAAACAGGGACCACGAGCAAAAAACTATAATGATAAAAAATGTATGACATGACTCCTTTAAGAAGGAAAGTGTGAACGTGTGCAGACAGATGCCATAAACCACTAAACCCCTCACTCATAATCTCTCGTCTTCACCCCTGTGCGATGCTGCCAGGTGCCATAAAGCACCATAATCTCCTCATAAACACAGCATGACCCGTTATGTGTCATAACCTTTGGGTGGAAAGGCAGGTGTCCCCGTTAGAAGCCAAGAGTTAAGCAGGATTTTCCAACCACGAAAAGCTGAAATAGCACATCATTCTAATTTATTTTGACAGGGATAAAACAGGAATTATTATAGTGTTGACATGAGGAGCAGATATCAGCAGCATTTTAACGGCTTGATGACTTAATGTGACTTGGAAATGAATGCTGTTTTTAAGCATAGCCATTGTAATTCTTCACCAGCACATATATATATACTGTATATATATATATATATAGAGAGAGAGAGAGAGAGAGAGAGAGAGAGAGAGAGAGAGAGAGAGAGAGAGAGAGAGAGAGAGAGAGAGAGATGGAGGAGAACACTACACTCTAAAAAATGCTGGGTTGTTTTAACCCAACTTTGGGTCAAATATGGACTAACCCAGCCGTTGGGTTAAATTTTTACATTACATTTTTAACCCAACATTTCGGGTTTGTCCATATTTGACCCAAAATTGGGTTAAAACAACCCAGCATTTTTTAGAGTGTATATTCTTCTTGAGTATTTTTCTGAAAATTGATGTATTTTACGCAGCCTGGATGGGACTGATTCAACATTGCATCAAATAAAATAAAATAAAATAAAATATTTAATCAAAATAAAATTAATTAAAATAAAATATTTAATTAAAATAAAATAATAAAAACCTGACAAAAATGAAATAAGTATATAAAATAAGAATGCCTGCCTATATTGATTCCGGATTACAAAGTAAGGTATTGTAAGAAAGCATCGAGACCGCTCCAGAGTACTCTCAGCACACTATATTTATATAAGAATCCAAAATCGCTCATTCATTTGCATTCATTGCTTCCCAATATGGTGCACCATGTGGCACTGACTATACAGGGAATAGTAAATGAGTGAACGGGTGAGTGACTTTGACACAGCACATGTGGTCAAGGAGAGTGACATGGACAAAAAAACGCTACTAAAGGGTCACACCAAGTAAATATGACCCATCACTGACGCCACTAAAGGTCCACCATCACCACTTTGTGACCTTTATCTCACTTCCCAAATGATGATAGTACAACTTTGTTTACTTTTAATTGTATGTTGATTTGATAAAAGCCCATCTGAGCCACATCATCTCTATTGCCGAGTCAGAGAAGACAGCATATTTAATTTGACCTGAATGAAAAAGGTTTTCATTTGCATTGAGTAAAATGTGTCTATGCAATGTTAAGAGGGCTCCATTTAAACTATAAGATCCAATGCACAAATCTCATATTACTTCCCCAAATTGTGTCGTGCCTGTTTACATTCACTTGAAAATAATTATAAAAGCATTATAAAATTACAAACTATTAAAAAAATGGCTTAAAAAAAAAGTTAGTTACACATGCAAATTCACAGTGAAATCTGTATTAAATCTGTTTTAAACATCTAATATGTTCTAATTGTCTCTAACATGTGGCACTCAGCTAACATCCTGGGGTCAAAAAGGACCTTCAGAGGAGGACTTTTACTGTCTCTTTAGTACTCTATCTCTTCCTGGCCTCAACAGAACAAAGGTCTGGACTCTCTTCATCATATTCAGCTTAAATTCTCGGATTTTGAGTTCTGAGGCAGAGCCGTCTGAGGCTATAAAACAGATGCTCTGTATCGCTCTTTCTCTCTCCCCCTTTGCTTCACCTACTTTCTTCTTCCTCCAATAAAATGAGGTAATAATATAATAATCCTGTCAAGGGAAGACAGAGAATTTGTTAGGGGGAAGACCAGAGGTTTTAGAAAACATTATCACTATGCCACTCTATTTATTTCCCATTTTCATCTGTCAATACCTTTGGTCATTCCTCATCCTGCATTTTTTTTTTCTTCTCACAACCCTTTCAACGTTGACATTTTTTCCTTTAGTTTTCTCCTTTTGCTTATCTCTGTCCTTCTCTATTTTCTTTTATAGGTATCAGGAGTGGCAGGACAGCTTCATAATCTGCCTCAGGGCTCACAAACCATGGCAAGGACAAACATTTATTTATTTTTTTTATCAAACAAACACAACAAACGGAAGCCAAATGAGCATTATAATTTGTGTTATTTGTTTTAACATGAGAGAACAAATCTCCATTTACTACAGATCAGCTTTGTGCCATGATTTGCATTTCCATTAAAAATACAGTTGCTGTTAACAGGGAAAAGTACTACGTATAATACACTTTAGCTTATATCATTATTCTTTTCAAACACTATATATATTCTACTATTCAATATAGAACATCTTGCAAGAATGACAAGAATACCGCACACACTCAAATTCTATTATAAACTGCATTCAGAAACACAATGCATGAAAGAGCATCAACAATTTGGCTAAAGAAATTTAAAAAGATTTATTTTAATATTATTGCCAATTAAAATTATATTCTATTTAGTCTAAATAAATAATAAAAAAAAAACATAAAAGAATAAAATCAGTGACAATCGTTTAAATTAAATTTAGACATCACATTTTTATAATGTAAAATATACATTGACATTTGATAAAGAAACTACATTTAACAGTGTTAAGGTGTAAAAATTGCTTTAGGTGTAAAAAATAAATAAATCAAGTACAACTAAAATCCAATATCAGCTGATGCAATGCATAAAAAAAAAATAATAATAGCTTATAAACAATATGGCATATCTCATCTAAAGGAGCTTGTGTTCATGTATTTGTGCATGTACATGAAAAAAAAAATATTAACAAAAAGACATGCTTCAACAGCCAAAAATATCCAATAAAGACCAATAATATGTATATATATATATATATATATATATATATATATATATATATATATATATATATATATATATATTAGGGGTGTAACGGTACATGTATTCGTATTGAACCGTTTCGGTTCAAGGCTTCCGGTTCGGTACGCATACAAACCGAACGATTGCTTGGATCATTTTTCCTGCCGGCAAAATTCGCGCTGACGCGGCCAACACAACGTTGCGCAACATCAAATGGCAAATGTAATGAAAGCAGAACGAAACTGCGCTACTCATTATGTGCTTCACGGATTATCTGCTTCACGGATCGTTTATTAGTTCGGACCAGCAACATCTGTGCAGCGCGAGCCGATCTCGATCAAGCAACACTGTTACCACACCGCGCGAAGAGATCCGGTAAAGAAAACATTTGAATTCGCCACTGAGGTAATAACATCGCTGCGAGATCTATTGAGATGCATTCACATTTCTCCGTTATCAACCGTAGATCTCTATTAGATCAAACAGCGCTGTCATGGAAACCAGGAGAAACATTGTGCCGTGAATGAACTAGTACTTTACGTCCACAGACCAGCAACATTCACCATGGATTTAATATAGTAACACTAACTGGAACCAGTTTGGTTGGAATGGTGAAATGCTTTCAAGTACTTCACACATCTTTTTCCAGCACTTAAATAAATAAATAAATATATTTAAATGTTATTTTTAATGTGATGACCAAAACATTATTTGTTCATCCTTCAAAGATGACCCCCATTTATAAACCTGAAAGTTTCAAGATCTAGGAAAACTCACATTTATTTAAAAATATTTTTTCTTTAAACAAATAGGACATTTCTCTGGCATTTCTTTCTTTTTGCTGTATCGAAAACGTACCGAACCGTGACTTTAAAACCGAGGTACGTACCGAACCGTGATTTTTGTGTACCGTTACACCCCTAATATATATATATATATATATATATATATATGGGTGCACTGTGTATAATTATTTTGTATATATGTATGTAAATACACACACATGCATGTATATTTAAGAAAAAATATTATTTATATGTAAAATATTTATATTTATATATAATATAAATTATATATAAATCTATGTACAGTATATACATGAAAATATTTCTTAAATATATACAAGCATGTGTGTGTATTATTTATATATATAAAATAATTATACACAGTGCACACACATATATTATGTAAACAAACACAAACCTTTAATTTGGATGTGATTAATCGCAATTAATCATTTGACAGCCCTAATATATAATATACAGTATATATACACACAGTATATACAGTATGTGTGTGTGTATACTGTGTGAAAGACCCCTTCAAAGAGATCCCATTATAAGTGTTTACAATTTTGCTATAGTAACAATAAGGCACATTGGTTACCATGGTAAACTTTTATAAAGGCCATCCTACAGCCTTTCCCTCCTCAGACGGCACATTTATCTAATTGGTTAAACTTCTATATACTGTACTGTTCAGGAGCAGATGGCACTTCCGCCTGATTTGGCTTGTTTGCCACCGACAGCTTAAATAAGGGCTCATTTTCTCAGCTGTGCTCCGATTCCCCATTGATTCTCTACACAGCACTGCTGAGGAGGCCTGTTACACATTCATCTATTACACGTCACTGATTACGTGACTCAAATGATCCGTTTTTAGCTTGAAAATATTCCTGCAAAATGTCTCCTGAATTGCTCAAAGGTGACAGCACTTCTGAAGCTAAAACTGCGGTTCACAATCATTGCAGGAACGAGAGAACAGATTGAAAACAAGAGGTTGAGGAGAGCGGTACGACAGCTGAATCACTATTTCTTGAACGCTCTCCCGACCTCTCCGAGACTGTGTCCCCGGAAGAGTCCTGATAAAGCTTCTCGCTGACGACAGATTTGAGCTATTACGACAATCGCTAAGACAGGCACATGAACACAGCACGCCGTTATTCTCGAAAGCAGTGCGGAGAGCCATTATTCGTATGGGAATGTGAAAGCTCGGCCTGTCACAACAGTGAGGCGAGGGAGTTATGATTTCTGCCTAATGGCACAATGACCACAAAGCTGTTACTGATGAAGAGGATGAAGCTAATCAGAACAGAAAAATAGAGTTAGACAACGAGAAAATGAGGCACGTAAGGAAAAATGGGTAACAGAAAATAATTCAAAGCTGAACATAAAATTCAGTGTTGTTTCTCACTTTAAGAACAAACTCAGGTCATTCTCTCTTATCTAAGTTTGATCTTGCAGTTTCTCAACCATTGAGTGTCATGATGTGTCTATAATATTCTACTCCCTAGATAAAGCTAGATTTTTACATAGTCTCGCATTGAAGGAAGGACCTAAATATTATTGAGACTTGGGGGTGGGGGTAACCACCGTGATTTCATATTGTTGTAACATAATATAGCTGATATATATCAAAAATTAATCCGAAGCCATGTATTACAGTATTTTTTTTAGGCAGGATGGGAAACCTCTTGTGGCTTGTTACTTTAATATACGAGGATAAGGAGAGCTCTCTGTGTCAGAACGCAGAGAGGAAGGAGGAAAGTTAAAGAAAAAGACTGTCAAGCGTTTGATCCACTGAAGCCAAATAGGGAGCCATGTGGCAAGCCTGTTGCTGACAAAGAGAGAGATCGAGTTGTTGCAATGGTGGCAGCAGTTGCTGTCTACATGAGGATGGATTTATTGTATAACCAAGACTTTCAAAAGCCTCCACAAAAGGATTTCTAGCATAAATATGAAAGGACTTTGGGAAAGGCATCTATCAATCTGTCAGACCATCTGATTGACTGAACAAACGTCTGGCTATTTATCTGCGAGGGATGGTTAGCTAGTAAGTGCATCGCATCACGTTTTCATCAACTTACAGGTTATAAAGTTTATTTTAATGTGGGTGCTCAGTTATTTTACAGTCATTTGATAGATAGATCGATAGATCGATCGATCGATAGATAGATAGAAAGAACGACAGACAGACAGATAAATAGACAGACAGACAGAAAGATAAATAGACAGACAGACAGACAGACAGACTCATTTGCCGCAATTCCCATTTCAATGCTCACAGAAATGTGTCTGAATATGACGCCCCTATTCAGGAGATTATACTTCACTGGGAATTCAGCAAATAAACATGGTGCCTTAAAATAAGAAGTTGAAATCACACTGAATTGTGCCTTCTCTACAAACATATATCATCATCTAACAACCTTGGACCTCACATTAGGTTCATCTTGAAAGGTTTCTACAGTATCCTTAAAAATCAATTTCTCTATGGAGAAAATGAATGGGACTTTTACTTCCTGCAACCTACCGTCGCACCTCCATACAGAGTGCTAATTTGTAAAGATGTTGCCGCAATTGTGTACAATTTTTCACCGTTGTTATTGATTCCCCCTTCTCTCTCTCTCTCTCTCTCTCTCTCTCTCTCTCTCTCTCTCTCTCTGTTCCTCCATCATTTAAATTCGCCAACCAATGAGCAACGAGCAAAGAGTGCAAAAAGCCTTGAAACCCTGAGAGTGAGAGGCAAGGTGAGGGGTTTATCGTGGAGAGGAGTATGGTCGGGGTTGGAGATTTTGAACCAATCCGGTTAGCGGTCACAGTCAAAGTCAAAGTTGGTTTATCTCCTGGATAACAGGAGGAGAAACTAAATAAAATTGCCCCAACAATATTTGCAGATAGTGAAAGTGTCTGTGTGATGAGGTAGTTACTGCTGTGTGCATGCAGAAGTCAGCATGAGCCATATTGTGCAGTGCTGCGATGGATAGCATTCATAAAATACAGACATAAAGTAATTCGCAATACACAGGATAGAATGAAGAAATTCCAGTAAACTATAGAGACAAACAATCCAATAAAATACGAAACCGAGAATGCTGTAAAAAACACTTAAATCCTGAAGATTAAAGGTAAAATAAAAGTAAATAAACATTTGATAAATCACTGTTCACAATAAATGCTTGGTCGAGAAACTTCAGGAATCCCAGAAAAGAGCTGATTTTGAAGTGTATTTTAGCACTTCTTTCAAATTGAGCTGAAAATGAACAAAAAAATACATGGAAAAATAATAAAATGACCATCAATTATCTAACAGGACCTGCATTCAGAACGTTTGTGTTTAACGGCTCTTTATTAAATTATATGTAAATAAAAATCAGGAAACAAATAAAAAATTAATATTTGTATACAATAATATGTAAGTTAAGTCTATGAATTATTATTACTCATGTGGTGAAATGATGTAAGATGTATTGCTTTTACATACAGAATATTTCTTAGACTTTAGATGTGAGGATGTCTATTCGGCAACCTGCTGTCCAACTAATTTAAAGCTGCCGTCGGCAACATTTTTTTGATCATATTTAGTGAAATCGACACTATAATCCGACAGAACAACATAAATAAAGAAAAACTAGAGCTTCTAACTCCACCTGGAGCGTGTTATTTGTTTTGCAAAAATCCAGCGCTCCCGGATCAGCGCAGGGGGGTGTGAGATCTGACTGTCAATCACAGATCGGGCACACGCCACCCCTCACGCACGTTACAATCACATGCACACGCCTGAAGTTCGCGCAGTAAGGAAGAGTGATGGCGGAACACTAACAAACCAAGTACGCTCATTTAGAGTATAAATGACATTAGCAATTGCAATATATTGCTAGATTAGCCAGGGCAGCATGCCTCCAAATAATCCATGGTGTTGTTGATGGATGCTGATGAGACCGTCGCGTTCACAGATAACCTGGTGCGCACGCACTCGAGCACGGAGGGTATTCGTTGATAGTGGGGGAGGGCCATATGAGTTGTAAATATTTTGCCAAAGTACTTTGGCATACTTGCCGACTGCAGCTTTAATATTAAATAATATACAAACTAACTTTGCCTGATGTTCATAAAGATGCTATGACGTAATGATAATTTCATCTATATATAGAAACAATTGACCAGAAGTCATTCAAAAGAGAATTAATTGGAACCAATGTTTTCTGTTACTCATAGAATGGGTTCTCTGAGGTAAAGTTCATGTGCTATTATAGATAATCTATGAGAGAGAGAGAGAGAGAGAGAGAGAGAGAGAGAGAGAGAGAGAGTGAGAGAGAGAGAGAGAGGGGATAGAGAAAAAGAAGAGAGAGGGGGAGGGAGGGATGGAGTGGAAAAAAGCACTTCGCTTCTCTTGCCCTCATTAGTGAACTTTGTGTGCATGCATATGTTTTCTAACTGCTGTGTTATTAATAATGATCCCCTATTCAGAATCTCTCACCCTCTGCAGGTACGAGTCTAAATGGGCAAGAGTGTGTGTTATGTGTGCTTGCTAAAAAGTTCCTGACACTCAGCTTTACAAGGCAAGCTGGTGATAAATTATATAGTTAGTTAAAAAGTGTAACTGACAAAATAAATTAGCAGCACTGTGAACCTGAAGATGATGATGTCAAATCTATTCTAAACACTTCACTGGCCTGAGTTTTACTTTTATTACGTTGTCCTGGAAAATCGTCCATACTTGGGTACAATCAATCAATCAATCAATCTATCTATCTATCTATCTATCTATCTATCTATCTATCTATCTATCTATCTATCTATCTATCTATCTATCTATCTATCTATCTATCTATCTATCCATCCATCCATCCATCCATCCATCCATCCATCCATCCATCCATCCATCCATCCATCCATCCATCCATCCATCCATCCATCCATCCATCCATCCATCCATCATCCATCCATCCATCCATCCATCCATCCATCCATCCATCTGTCTGTCGTTCTATTTGTCTGTCTGTCTATCTATCTATCTATCTATCTATCTATCTATCTATCTATCTATCTATCTATCTATCTATCTATCTGTCTGTCTGTCTGTCTGTCTGTCTGTCTGTCTGTCTGTCTGTCTGTCTGTCTGTCTGTCTGTCTGCCGTTCCATCTATTCATCTATCCATCTATCTATCTGTCTGTCTGTCTGTCTGTCTGTCTGTCTGTCTATCGTTCCATCTATCTATCTATCTATCTATCTATCTATCTATCTATCTATCTATCTATCTATCTATCTATCTATCTATCCTCAGTTGTACGTCGCTTTGGGTAAAAGCGTTTGCTAAAATGACTAAATGTAAATTTATCAACCACCCTAGTAATACCTTGGCACATATCCACAACACCCTTGCAACCACTACCAACATCCTATCAACTATCTAACCCTAAAGTCCTTTTAGAACTCTCAATAAGCTGCCTACAACTAAAACACCTTAACAACTGCCTAGCAACCACCCTTAAAGGAAATGCACTGCAATGCCCTAGCTTACACCCACAGCACCATATCAACATCCTAGCATTGACCTAACAACAACCAGGACACCTTAGTTACCATCCTGATCGCCCAAGCAACATCCTACCAATGCATTAGCAAACATTCAAGCACCATAGTAATGGCTTAATAACGCAAGTGATGTAACTTTGTATAAATTTAAACATGCATTATTACATAACTACCTTCAAACTTCAAGATTTTACCGTGCAACATTCAAACTATCTTTCTAGTTCACAACATTCCAGTTCGCTGTATGTTACCTCAACTGCAGGTTAGTTCAAGTGTAAGCAGCGGTGCTGTCTCTGTTAAACACTAATAGCTCAAACTCACTGCACCATGTGTTACAGCAAAGCTTGTTTGTCTTCTATTCTGACAAACAACGAAATTCCATTTCAGCCTCCCATTGTGACATATAAAGTGTACTATACTACAGAACAAACTGAGATGGGGGGCGATCTGGATAGCCATCAGCTCCAACAAACCCATCTAGGGTGAGGGGTTGATGGGAGTTTGTGAAGATAGAGTTTATAATTTTGACACGTTACATAAGCAGCCTCCTCAAAAGGTGTGCGCTCGGCACAGCTGTCAAATCTGAGAGGCATTTGGGCGGAAGAGTTTGCTGAGTAAATATCTCACATCATGCGATGAATTTTAACAGCGTGTGGCTCAGACTACATGCTCCTGTGTCTTATCCATCTAGACTGCAGCTGCACGATTATTCCTCATTTAATTGACTTTTCACGCTACTAATCTGATTAAGCTCACTAATCTCATATTAATCTATAATTATCCTTTATTTTTAGATGCTATCTGAGATTCTTTCTCATTTTCACAATCTTAACACAATGAGACTGCATTTCTGGTTTAGTCTTCTAAAGTGTTTTGAACATTTAGTTTCTGCACAAAATATATAGCATTCAAAAGACTTAAACTTTCAGTTGAGTTTGATGTTAAAACACAAATATGCTGGATGACAACCCATTTCAATTTTTCTCAGTATGTTTTATTTATTCCAGAAGAGCATGTATTTTCCTCTCAATTGCAATGGACGCTTCTCATGATGCATGCAGTGTTGTCTTAGTGTGTTCACAATTGGCATGTTTGGTTCAATTAAAACGATTTCTGGTGCGATTGCTCTGTTAGTGCGGTTGATTTGAAAAAGTGTGAACGCTGCCATTCAAACACACGGACCGAGACGCTGAAAAGATGGGTCTCGGTCCGTTTCTAAACAAACTCTCGTGCGGTTCGACTGAAATATGAATGGAACATGGAGCAAAGACAAAAAACAGGAAGTGATGTCATAAGATATAACCCTAAAAAGGACAGAATGCTCAACCATATCTATTTTTCTAGTCATAGTCGCAATGTTGTCCTTCACAGTTCGGTACACAGGCATTAGAACCGTATCTCCTCACAGCAGATCTTTGTGTGTGTGACAGAGGGAGTCCTGACGCTGTTTTGACTCCTTTACACATTTCTTAAGCTTTTCACGAGTTGTCAGCTCCATCATATCCCATCACATACACACATTCAGTGAGTGCATTTAGCCCAGCACACAGCATTGGTTTGGATGTTCGACGTCGCGAAATACTTCATAAAAGCAGTTTTTTGTAGTTGTTTAATCTTTAGTTTCGTTGTTAAAAATGACTGTGAATGCTAAGTGAACCAGGATTAAGTGTCATTTTCTTTTTTTTTTGGTATGTACCAAAATAACCAAGAGAACCGAACTACAAGTGTGAGCACACCCTTAGGGCCCTATTTTAACGATCTGAAACGCAAGTATCAAGCGCGAAGCGGGTCTTGGGCACTGTTGTTATTTTACTGATATACATGTTTCTTGCCACTATTGGGCAAACAGGTCTGATCCTTCACTACAATTAGCCTGAAGAATTTGGGTAATTGGGTTTTCATCTTGTAAACCACAATGATTTCCCTCATGTGTCAATATTTTTCCTTGTTATAATTAGGGTTGGGTATCGTTTGAATTTGAACGATTCTGATTCCGATTCCTTGTTTCGATTCCGGTTCCTAACGATTCTCGATTCCGATTCTTTTAAGAGGCAGGGTCAAAAAAGTTTAGCTAACCTTGCTAACCAACGGCCTTTCTGAAGGAAATACTCCTTCTGTAAAAATACTCCTTTTGTCACAAATTTTGCATTTTGCAGAGATTTCGTTATTTTTAGAAAAGTGTTGGACCGCCGACGTAAGCTACTCATGTTCGACTCGGGCGGTTATGCCAACACTTCCGGTAGACGCTTCTTCGTTGGTGTTGTTCAGCGGTTTCTTCTTCCGCTCGGCGGACTGTGAATATCGAAACTAGGAATCGAAATTGTAACTTTTGAACGATTCCGGGAAAAACTAAAAGTTAGTCTCGATACTCGATTCTCGATACCCAACCCTAGTTATAATGTATGATTTGCAAAAAAAACAAAAAACTGCTGCATCTGTGTTGATGAGAGAATCAAAGTGTATGCGCATTGTGCACCCGCTACATTATGGCCAAGCATGCATGCTTGAAACAGCATTATGAACAACGCGCAACGCGCCACTGACTTTAGACCAGGTTTTTTCTGGTCAGTGGCGCAATTGTTTTCTGGAACTGCAAAATAGCACTAGGGAATGTTTGCGCCGAAACACGCCTCCTTTTTGCGCCGACCCGCCCAGGGAGCGCAAGTTCATTTCCTAGTTTACCGACGTACGTCTTTGGAGGGAAAAGCCTGCTTTGCACGGTTGCAAAATAGGAATGAGACATGCGTCAGTGTATAAAGTCATTTGCGCTGGGTGCAAGATAGAGCCCTTAGAGTTTAGTTCACACAATGCATCTTAGCAAAACATCTACATTTTGGAACAGCCTTGCACTGGGAGGGCGCCTTTGTCATCTTAAAATGCTGTCAATTTGCTAGGTTTTGGAACAGAGCTATTGTAACTTTACCAACTTAACTCAACTTGGTCTACGGATGAAAAATAGCCTCTTGGGCTAATTCTGGCACGTTTACACTTGTTTATTAATGTGCATTGACCCTGTAAATAAATAGAAAAAAAACCTGAACTTAGACTCATCTTAAAGCAACAAATTTAAGTAAAGGTATTTCTAATGGCAAGAGTAAATGGCACCTCAGACAAAACAAAATCAGTAACTTATGAAAGTTAGCTATATATCTGAAAAAGTTTCTGGATAATGAGGTTTTTGTTTGGTTTCATAACGCTCCGGCTGAGGACATCACAGTGAAAGATGATACTGTTTCACAACAGAGACACTTGAGAAGGAGAGAGAGCAGAATGAGGGACAAAACAACTCAATCTTCTAAAGGTTGAGCTCTTCTCTCTATTAGTAAAGCCTCATTACCAACGGCCATTTACACAAACACAAAGACAACTTCATCTGCAAAAGGTTCTTGCAAAATTTGCATCTTTTCAGAACAACTGAGAACTTACACATCCATGTAAACTCATTAAAGGAATGTTCCTGGTTAAATGAAACTTAAAGGAGTTTTCAACTTTCAACTCAGAAACTGTTCAGAAGTTATTATTGACATCACAAATGACACCTTTAAGCTCTGGACAGCAATCATTTTGGCTCCTCCATTAGTATACAGTAGTTTAACAATGTAAGTCTATTGTGAGTTAAGCTATATTTCACCCAGAATATTCCTTTAATGAATACATTTACCACTTTCATGAGCGCTAATGTTGCAATTTTATAATGGCAGCAATGCTACCAAAATAGATCTGCATAATGCAGTATTATTTTCATTGAGGATGCAAAAGAAAAAGACAAAAACCGAGTTTGACAGCAGCCACACTTCGTCCTGAAGCTTTCGCTGACTCTTATGGCTCTCTCTGGACACAAGTGCCAAGATCCCCCTTAGCGGGGGTTGGATTAATTAAAGATTAATTAAACTGCCAGAAACCTTTATTTATTATGACAAATAGCCCAAAGAATGTTGTAGAAGAAGCGCCAGGGCTTTTTTTGGGGACGACAATGATGAATTTAATCAACTGTGCTAACATTTTGGAAATGTATACCACTTAACAATGTAATCCTCTTCCTGGAGTTCAGCAAAAACATGGTTCTAGCTTTCGGGGAGTCAGCAATTGTTGTGGAACTATTATGAACCGTTAAAGACTTAATTCCAGGGATCCTTGAGAACCGTGTTTAAGAATAATAAAAGCATTCTTCAGTATAAATGGTGAATTCCAGCGAAGATATGAGTTGAATTGAGCCTTGCAATTTCTTTCAGTGGAGGGGAGACAAAAGGCCCCAAGGGTAACCGTTAAATAGAATCAAAAGACATTATAAGGAGGACAAGAAAACGAGGGAAAATTGAACATTCAACATGGCTGTGGTGGAAGTTACGCCTTTCAATTACACAAGCCAATTGGGCATCAGCCGGTCTGTACAAATGATTGACACATGAGCTTGGTAAACTGTTTTTTTCATTTCTGTCTATTCCTCAAATAAAGCTATCATATGACCACAACAAACGTAATAATATAGCCAGTAAAATTACCAGTACATTCTTTGAAAAAAAATAAAATAAATCACCCTACTGCATGTGTTCCACAGAAAATTAAAGTAACATGGGTTTGGAACGAAATGAAAGTGAGTAAACGATGGAGGAATTTCCATTTTTGGGTGAACTATTGCTTTAATATCATTAGAGCAAAGGAAAGGCTGTGGAAAAGACTTCTCTGAAATGTCATATAAGCGACACAGGTTATTACCCTCCCAGCAGAACGCTGGACGCACAGTGATGGAGAGCCATGCCTGGTTTACCGTGGTGCATCCCATTAAAATCCTGACACTGAATAAAATGGAATGAGTTTCTGTAAAAACTGGGCACATAACCTCTGCGCTCTCAAAAGGTGGACTCATTTTCCCACCTCATTGCTCCCAATATGATTGATCCTCCCATTACATGAGGACACAGGGATCAAATGAAACATTACTAATGGAGATAGTGTATATGAGTGTATATGAGAGCTCAGGTTCGCCCCCTACTACTAAACTTTTGATGTATAATGGTATTTAACTGCAGCGTGGATCACAGGTGTATTGAGCACTGAAGTTAGTCATGGGAGTCATGAGACTAAAATGTGCGTGTAGTAAAAATAGGCATCCACACAATTTAAGAATTACTGAAATATTGGTACATATTAAGTGTCCATATATGGATATTTTAAAGAAACTTGTTTTGGAGGTCTCCTACAATAGGTTTACATGCATCCAAAGTTAAAAAACACTTGAATTTTCTCATACATAGCAGCATCTCCCCTTTTCTCACAGTGTCTGAAATGGTTCGATCAAGGATTCGGTCCGTCTGTTGTTCACAGGCAGCCAATGAAGACCATTTTTAACAAGCCTTTGGGTTCGAGCAGGAAGTAAGACTGGAATTACTGACAACTCGCAGTTCAGAATCTGTTTTTTCTTTTGGAAGACTCCATTTGTCATGCATTTTGATGTTTGAAACTTTGCAGACCTTTTATGTTCAACTATTGTTTAAAGTTTTCTATTTTAATATATTTTAAAATGTATTATTTTTTCGGTGATGGCAAAGTTGAATTTTCAGCAGCATTACTCCAGTCTTCAGTGTCACATGATCCCTTTAGAAAGAATTCTAAAATGCTGATTTGGTGCTCAAAAATCATTTCTTATTATTACCAATGTTGAAAACAGTTGTGCTACTTAATATTTCCGTGGGGGAAAAAAAATCAGTATTCTTTGATGATTAGAAAAACAACAGCATTAATTTAAAATAGAAATCTTTTATAACATTATGTCTTTTCTTGTCACTTTTGATCAATTTATTTTTCATCCTTGCTGTATCTATCACTTAGTCCAGTGGCACCATCAGCAACCTGGACCATTTTTATGGATCTCTCAGAATTTCACCCTCAACATCCCCATTTTATTTTCTTATCTGCTCTCTCTGTACCAATCAAGCAGTAAGCGTTTCTCTCTCTTTGCCCCCTTTTTATCATTCCCCTCACGACAGCACTGATGGAGTGAAATGCTCTCTCCGCTCTCGCCCGCCATCGTTGTCCTCAACATGACCGCCCATTCCTCTTGTCCCACCTCTCTTTGCTTTCATGTGTTGTTCCCTCCCTCATTTACCCTTGGGGAATGTGGAAGAGGGTATGCTAACATTTGTAGTTTAGATGAAAAACAAATTCAGAATATCTCAATGGTTGCAGGATGACTGTGTGAGCACATCATTGTCAAGCGTATAGCTTTTGGCCAGAGTTATGATGACTTGTGCCAAAACAGCATTGTTGTGGCTGTGTATGCCGACGACACCTGGTAGTCATACCAGTGTTCAAAATCAAATTCAAAGATTGCAGTGCACATGTGTAAACCATTACAATTGGGAGAGCCAATCATAAGAAACCTAGTCTCAAATGCCTAAGCAGTTCCCATGGCAATGGCAAGCCTTTGGGTGTTGATGAATGTATAAGGTTGAAGAAAGACCTCGGTAATCTTGCACCTTGCAAATCCTTGATTCAGATAAGTCAAGCACACAATCGCTATTGTGTATCAGCATGGCTAAGGTCATAGCTTCTATAAATTCTGTAAGCAAGAAGTTAATATAGAGTCATTTAATATAATGAAAATAAAAGTTGTCAAAAAAGGGTAAAAAAAAAAAAAAACTGTTCCACCAATTTCGTATTAATCATTGCACTAATAAGATACAAAACCAAAAGGTCAAAAGAAAAAGGAAAGAGAAAATCATGGATAGGGAAGCATGGTCAAGATTTGTCAGTGAAAATATGTTTGTACTAGAGACTCTAATTGCAAGAGAATCATTTGTGAATATGGGTGTGAAGTGCTCACAATGCATTGATAATTACTATACCATTAATATACTATTACACATTTAATTCTTATTCAATATAAAAATAATGCATGGCCAATGCATAGCCAACGATACGATACATTAAAGATACATATAAGCAGCTACCGATACGATGCAATACGATTCACTACTCGCACGATGCGGTTCAATGTAATACGATGCAATAGAGAAAAATATGATGCTATGCAATTCAATATGGTATAGATGGTTAACTTTTATTTATTTTATTCAGACATACAGCAAATCATAAAGTAGCTTAAGTGCCATCTGATATTTAACGCATAGATCTTTCGTATTTTGTCACAAAACCAAAAGATTAAATAAAAGCAGATGCTGTTTTAACAAACAATAATAAAAATTAAAAAACCTTCTACAAACAGGTCTTTCATAACTGTATTCAGGTATAAAAAGTATACAAATGAAAAACTATTATTTGCAGTCACATGCTTCTGTAAACGAGATTAACTTAATGTCCTACTTTAAGATTTAAAGGTAGGTTACTCTCACAGACATCCCAAGTCTCCCGGAAGTTCCGGGAGTCTCACGCATTTTGATAGCGTCTCCCTGATGCCCGCAAATGAGTTAAAATCTCCCGGAATCTAGAGCGAGATACTGCGTGTATAACATACATAGCACGCGGCACGTGCACGGCAGAAATATGGGAAGCCAAACAAACCAAAAGTGGGACGAGACAGCGGGGCTTTACCGCCACGCGGACATGTCATCTGCACGGTTCAATGATCCGAGCCACGCGGCAGATTCGTCAGCGCAGCGCGGACGTGTTTCCTAGCGACACTCAATAGTCAGTGCGGCGCGAACAATCCTCACCAGCGATGCACTGACCAATTTAAAGCAGCGCAACCCATAGGCTGCATACTACATGCAAATAAATGTACAATAAAGAAACCCCTCCTTCCTTACAAAGAATTGTTCTCTACTGAAGTTTAGGAGTTAATTATGGAGAATTCCATAATTAAAACAATCATTTGTTAATATGTATGTAATATACATAATATTAGTTAATATATTTAATATATAATATACATAATATTATTTAATATATAATATTTATTAAATATAAAATATGTTAATATAACATATTAACATATTTTATTTTATATTTATTTTAAACATATTTTAAATATGTTAATATAACATATTAACATATTTTATATATATTAACATATTTTATATGCCTAAAAGTCTATAGACTTATATAATTGTTTTTTATTATTATGTTAATATATATAAAATATTAATGATTAATTACATTTAAAAACACACACACACACACACAAAACAGAGCTAATTACTGAAAAAGCTACACGGTCACACTACTAAAAAAGTTAGTTGCTACATGTAGCCTACTTAGGTTTATACTCCAGATTTATGGTGTGTGACAATTGAGACACACACACATCTAATGTTTAGTAGCATACCATAATCAGTGTGTGGTGAAGGGTTGTGTGTGTGTGTTTCCAGACAGCACGGGTGCTACTGACGTCTGATGCCACTAAGACTTGAGTGCAAACTGAGATGCCCGTCTGGGGGCTCAGGGGCATGTTACACATACACGCGCACACACACACACACACACACACACACACATGCAAGCAGGAGCTGGCATAGCTTGTCACTTCATGTTGGATTGAAGGCTGAAAACATCTAGCTGGAAAGCAGTGTGTCATGTGTTTACAAACGCTTATAGTCATGGTGATAACACCCAGCAATGATATGAATAAATAAATACCAGCGAATCCTCACCTTTAGTATGGCAACAAAATGTGCAAGTGGGTATGTGTGTCAAAGTGGATGGAAGAGGCGTGTGGTGAGAGCCAAACACCACAGGTACAGGTCAAAGCAATTCACCCTCAGATAATTAAAGGTAGATACACTCTCGACCTTCTTGTGCGTACGCTTACAGGCATGTGTGTGTGCTTCTGTGATGCTTAACACTCTTTATGAAGAAAATGTTGCATGTTCAATAGCTAAATAAGAGAGTCAAAACACATTACAGTCATGGGATGTTGACTTCTATTATAATAACTATACTTTAACACTACCCCTATTAAAGATATTAATTCATTTACTGCTTTAAAGGTGCAGTACGTGATTTCTGAAAAACGAAAGTGAATCGGGCCGATCACCAAAGCACACCTCTAGCCAAACAGATGAAGCCCAGTGTATATATATATATATATATATATATATATTATTCAGACACCTCCAACATTTCTCACATTATCACAGTTTTTATTATTCTCTATAGTTTAGAAAATGGTAATAAAATATGACAAGAACGCAGAGTTATCAAAACAGTTGATATTTCAATGGTTTTGTCCATTCTTCTGTTAGACTGTCTCACAAATGAATTAAGTTGAATAGCTGTCAGCTGTTAAATTTAACTATGCAATTAGATAATATCAATTTAGGTCAACCAATTATCAAGCAATGCTTAATTTTGTTCAGTCTGTGCTGTGGTGTAAAAAGGTCGCATTAGCATTTAAAGCAAAACACGGTCAGGTCAAAGTGTCTGAATAATTTTGGTCCCAAATTTTCATAAATTTGCTAGAAGTCCACTGTATGAATAATTTTTGGTCCAAAATGTTCATAAATTTGCTAGTAGTTCACTGTATGAATCTTTTTTTTGTGTATAATATGTCACAGTTTACTTGATTTTGCTATCCTCGCTTACATAAATTAACTATAGTGTCCTGCACCCACACTGTTTTTATGTGTATACACAAACATATACTGTATATATTTAAAACATGGTATTTCCATATACATACCAATGTTTTTTTTACATGTAACCTAGAAAAATGTTCAAAAATTAGCCCCTCCAATTTCCTTTCTTTATCTCATTTTGCTTTCCATTCCCCATATCTCCATTTCTACAGTCCTATAGAATAATAAACAAACTATTTGCGCACACATTTATCACACGGTACAGCAACCTGCCCTCAAATCTCCCACTGTAGTTCTTTTAATGAGGGTCTAACACTGACTTGAAGCCCTCAGTGAGCCTGTGTGTATGTGGTGGGTGTTTGACAGGAAGACCTAATCACTGTGATACATCAAAGCACCGGGCCCGCTTTCACCGAGACAAATTCAAGCTCTGGAGAGACTAACACTACAGCGCTATACATTATACATGAGATTAGACCCGAGCCATAGAGCCCCTAATGAAGAGCAAGACGAATTCTGCAAATCATGAAGTATACAGAACAATGAGACATGGCGCTGCTACATCACATCAACTTCACACACACATTTTTAAGGGGAAATCTACATTCAACATTAATTAGTGGCTCATTAAAGAGAGGCTCACCAGATAAACATGGTCAACAGCCTATTATATCCATCTCTCTCTCCTTTACACATACGCACACACATACACGAGGGAGATCACAGTGAATTATAACGTGGATACGACATAAATAGCAAAAGAGTGTGAAACAAATGAATATGTATGATGGTAAAAATGACCTTTAAGAGCCTCATATAAAGCCATAACAGTGCAGAACACTTGCCTTAGATGGAGTATGTGTGTGTGTGTGTGTGTGTGTGTGTGTGTCTAATTTGACAATCATTTCTTTTGAACAATATTCTGTTATGCAGGGCTCAAAAATAAGGATGGACCGATGGCCCGGGGCCATTGTGAGAGTGTCTCCAGCCAGTTGACAGTACTGCAGTGTCACTACAGTGATTTTATGCCTTGCAAACTTAAGTATTGGATTTTCTGTTTTGTAGGGCTGTCCTCATCCAAAGATCTTTCCAGTCCTCTAGTAGTCATTCATTTAAGCCATTAGTAGACCAGTCGCATGTTATGCTATTAATTGAATTACTTAAATATACACTGCGGGGTGGAAAATCACTCAGTTTGAGTGAGAAAGATTATAACATTGCTAAATTACAGAGAAATACTAAACCACAACAATGAGCTATTAAAATATAAATTAAGTGCTTAAGCGTACACATAAAGCTTGCTACAGTGTCCCGGCAAAAGTAACGATTATGAATTTATACAGTAGGGAAAAAACAGAAAGGGGACTCTCTGAACATTTTAATAATTTAGCAATAAACGACTGTTTGCTGACGCTGATTTGTCATCTCCACTTCACTGAGCGGCAATAGAGAAAAAGGCACAAGTTAAACATCACACATTGAGCACTGTACTAATTTAGCTTACACATAATAGAACATTTGGTTACGCGTCTAATAATAGTGCGCACTGACGTCAGAACGAGCGGCCATTTAAAGAGGCTAACATTAGTCTACTACCATGTTTCAAATGATAAGCCATGTTTTTGTGTTTTCGTACGTCAGGTCTCAAAGTGACAGCAGCCTAATATATCTGATACCAAATTATGAGATAATATTAAAAAATAGTTTTTCCCCATGGTATGGATGTCAGCTGATAGCCAGTTAAAATTCTAATATATACTAATATATACACACACAAACACACAACATACATAATATGTGGTTAAAGGGGTCATGAACTGGCTTTTTAAATTTTATTATATTGTTGTCTGAGGTCAGCTTATGACGTTCACTTGGTTTTTGCATTCAAAAACATCAAAATGAATAAGTAATAGGCTATTTTCTACCCTAGTTTTGTGTCTATCTGAAAAACGCTCGGTTTTTATGGGCGTCTCGCACTGAAGACTTGAAAATAAATGCCCACTGCTGTGAGTGGATAAAAGTTTTGCATATTATAATGAGTTTCAACTCACTCATCAGTGCACTTGGGGGAAGTTGTTCTGAAAACGTCCAATGTTGTAAAATGGCAACCGGAATGATTCGCCGACCCAGAGTCCGTGTGTTGCACCAATCCTGTCAGATCCAATATAGACGGCACAGCAACGTTCTTTACTCTTAATCGGTCTGCAAAACCAGTCTTGTTTACAAAACAATGCTCAGTGAAATGAAGCGAACAGACGGACAATGTTTTACCTCATCAGCTGGAATGTCATTAAAAATAACGTTTATCCATGCAGTCCTATTGGAATCCAGAGGAAGCTTATGCAGCGACTGTCGTCTTCCACAACCAGGCGCTGCACAATATTTTGTATTGCTCGGTAGCTCGATCTGGTTTGTCTTCACGAGGTAGGTCTATGTTATTTAGCTATGTGTGTAATGCGCGAATCGGTGGGCGGGGCTAAACCGGCCGTGTTGAAGTAGACGTTGATCTTCTTCTGCGGGGGTGGTGTTTTATCCTCTTTGACGTCATAGTTCCCCACTTTGAAAAAACGAGTCGTTTGCTGAGGCTGGTGTCAATAAAAGCTTTTATTGGACTAACAAGGACGTCTTCAGTTCTGAAACTTACAGGATATTCTTATAATATGATGACCTCTTAGATGTCAATAGCTCGAGGAAGATTTGATTTCTCAGTTCATCACCCCTTTAAACAAAACCCTATCATACCCTTAAAATATGCATTAAATACTTAAATGGATAAAAAAAGGTCTCATCATTCCTAGTTTAGTTTCAATTTCTGGTTACAAAAGCTTGAGGTGATGCATACAGTATGAAGCCATTGTGCTGCAGTTAGACACACAGCATTAGGCTTTTTAAAATCTATACGCGAGTCCATTTAGCACGCTGCTAAATAAATCTACTTTCTCTCAGAGGAGTCTAGCATGACCGCTAAAGAGCAAACATCAGGACATCTGCTAATGCAAGCACTCTGGGAATGATCTCTTCGGTCCACTTTTCCACTGAACGGGTTTCGTTCCCCTTCTCTGGCACTACTCTAGGAGCAATCAAACTTCCCTTCCCATATCAAAGACAAACATTGTTACATTATTTATACATATTCAATACTATGTTAAAAATATCAATATTTTTGGCCCACTTTTCACAGACAAGGAAATAAATGTTTAAACGTTATAAAACGAACCATATTGAGTGTAGTCACTGCCTTAAGGCTGTAGCTACATTAAAAGATACAAACACAGGTGCACACACTTTTGTGTGCATGGAAAATTTCACATACCTTTGAACATAGAGCCATAATTGTTATTACAGCCCAGCATTACATTGACATTCACAATATTCACATTCAGGGCGGGCTATGCATGTGCTTTTTAGTAGGATAACGTTCATCTTGTTTCATCACACACACAAAACAAAAATGATAGACTCTTGTAAACTCTCTTTAGATGTATTTAAAAAACAAATAGTTTCCAAATCTATAGCATGTACGTATTTTATATGGCTGTTTATATATTGGGGTCAACTCATTAGTATTAGTAGACTGTTAGGTTATGGTTTGGGTTAGTAGTATGAGTTGACATGCAAAGTTAGTAGAATGTCTGTTTAGCGTTAGCAGATATAAAGCAGACAGAATATTACTACTATTACTACTACTTAAAATAAATTACATCCAGAAAAGAGAAATGTTCACTAAGAAATGTTCCAATAATAAATATTAAATGTACCAATGACGTCAATATTTTATATGGCCGTTTCTGTATTTTATGTGCATTTTAAAATAAAAATGATTCAATTACATTTAGGAAAAAGAGTGTATAACACGTCTTAATCATTTTAAAATAGTTTCGTTTTTTTTATTTTTTTTATTTACCTGATGTCACGGAACAGAAGAACACAGACAGAAGTAAAATCGAAGCAGATTTCTTGAAACACGCACAGGATGTAAACAGGTGAGAAACTGGAGATTGTTTAAATGAAACTGGCAAGATAATGACTGTTCTTATCTTAATACAAGAGGCGATGACAGGTGACTGGAAGATGAGATGATCACAGAGGACGATCGGACAGTTCAAGAGGGGAGTACACATGGGTAGTCGGATGTTTATTATATTTTAATATATTAATAATGTTAAATTATTATAGGATGAAAAATGCTGAGATGTTTTTCACTATATTGCCCAGCCCTACTTGTTGTTGAGCAGTACTAAATGTGAATCCATTTCAGCTGAGGATGTGTGACCTACTTAGGACTCTCTCTCTCTCTCTCTCTGTCTCTGTCTCTCTCTCTCTCAACTCTGGAAGGTAGTGCCCGTGGGTTCCACTCTGACATCAAAGGTCTGTTTGCCACCCACTCCTTTTAGTTCTCGTTGGAAACAAAAAAAAAAGTCTGTAACTATAGATTGTTGCTCAACGTGAGTACACCAGTGCGGTGTGCCAGCTCTGCCGTCCTCTATTATTCAGTAGCTAATAAACAAGGTTTGGCTAATGTGGTCTCTTAACAGTGCTTTGATAAGCAGTGTGACAATCCCATCTGTTTCTCTCTTGTTCTCTCTCTGTTGAGAAAATTATGAACTCTAAAAAAGAAAATGTGATTGGTTCACTTCTTGCACAAAATTTGCGAGATTGATGCCAGGATGTTGTTAGAGTGGTTTCAAGGGTGTTGCTATGCAGTTGTTAAGGTGTGGCCAAAGTCAAAAGAACTTAATCTCAAGTCTCTATGTAGCTTAGGAGTCAGGACTCATATAGGGACCAAAAATATCAGGGTTACATTTTTCCACCAAGTCTGACCTCTTAGAAAGGTAATACCACACCTCTGCTCAAGCTGTACGTTTTGAGGTATCCTGTCCGTTGCACAAAAGGAGTGGGATGAGTTACATGCCAAAGTTTATTCTTTAAAATCATAATGAAATGAATTGGATAACAGAATCTATTTCCCTCTCACAGATGGTTGGGAAACCAGGTTATTCTGACTACTTTCCCAAATGTAAATTATGTTATTATCATCACATTTTGACACAAACACAGGGCTCATTGCATAGTCCCGCTTAAAAACATTGTACTTTTAAGGGTATAATAGACAACATGGACATATTAGCACACAACACTGAAGTATAAAGCATATATGTATGTTTTGAAGTATACAGTATTTATGTAATTTCTGTGCACAGCATGACCTACAAGATTTAAATGTACAGTGCATTGTTTATAATCTCCTTGGAAATTTGATTGGAGTTAAGATATTTTTTTATAAAACCCCACAAATCCAATTTTATCATAAATCCACAAAATGGATTAAAACTGCAAAATAACATTTTATTTCTTCTAAATACATAATCCTGCATACTACATTTGAAATATTTATCATTCCGTTGAGCTTACATTTTCACATGGGCTACTATTTAAGAAAAAATGTGAATACATTCACAGTAAGGTTAAACCTCAAGGAAAGGTCTGGTTTGAAAGAAGCATTTAAACGTATTAAAATAAAGGTAATACGGTGCACTATGGTGCTAAAAATAAAAAAACACACAATTTCAATCTCTATTCAATGTAGAAAATGTACTTGTATGCCTATAATCTACAAAAAAAGCTGCCTGAGGACATTAACAAAATGGCCGCTGAGTGAACCGATTCGCCTTAAAGGGAACTCAATGTTGCTCTAGTGTTCACCTATTGACCATCGTTAAAAGTTGATCTTCCAATGGTTTACATGTTGGTCAGATACTGTCTAGACTGTCTAGGGTAAGACTGGTAGGCCAAGCATAAAATGCCCGTAAGATATGGCAGAGAGCCCGACCGCAGATCAGTGGCCTGTCTGGTCTCTGCCTTCAAGAGCTTGTCTGTTCCTGTCCTGATTTCAAGTCCCTTTAACCACCAGGAGGGAATGTACACTCTCGCTCTAACATGAGCAGCTACCAAGAATATCAATCGCAAACTTATCCACCTCTCCCTGACTTCATCTCATTCCCTTGCTTTTCCTGCCCTCCATATCCACGTAAATGATTAAGCTCTGCCGTTTCAGGCACTCCCATTATCAGCAGCATATCTAATTAAATCAGAGTTTAATCACAGCAGCTTTTAAATCACACAGCCCATTAGTTTAAATCTTGACCAGTTATGTGTGCATATTAAGCTTACAGACGTACAAACATACAGAGAACATTTTTAATACATGCTTAACCACCTGAAATCCACTTACAATTTTTTTTTGTGGACAGAAGAAGGAAAATCCTGGTTTCCCATCACTCACACCCTTCATGCACCCCATATAAATCATGTAGATCATTGCTGCTGATTCTGTATAAACATGCATCAGTATGGCAGCGCAGTGCCTGGTGAGCTTTATTAGATGCCAGCTGTGCCAGGACAATGGGGCAGCATTCATATCCTGCTGTATTCATCCTAAAACACATACGCTGGTGCACGCGTGCACGCTACACACACGTCGGGTGCCAGGCTGCTGATAGAGTGTAGTTTACCCATGGCAAGTGCCAATCAGCCCTGCTGTCAAACTGGCACAATTCCCACAGCAACAAACACACAAGCTTTCCTTCGTATTCCTCTGAATCTCCCTCTGAGTGTCCTCATCTCCGTCTTAATCAATTCTCTCTTTCGATGTGCCAAAGGAGATAGTTATCTCTCCTCCTATAGAGACGTCTCAGCTTAATACTCATGCTTTGAATAAGTCAAAGCAGAGAGGAGAGACACAGATAACAGGAGTTTTCAAATCCCAAACGAAATTTGCAATTCAGAACTAAGGAAAAGGGGGGAGATCCAGAATGATGGAAAGCATCTCAAAGGAGGAATCGTGTGAATGACAAAGACTCGCTGACTTAATTAGCTCAGTGTTTCACATAAGCCTCATTTGCAGCATGCTGGAGGAAAAAAGGCAGAGGCGCATGGATAAAATCACCGCTTAATAATGGATATGAAACAGGTAGATGACACAAGAAAGACTCGCCTGAAGTCTGAAAGATTACAACGCTCGCTCTGGTTTCGATGAGGCACGCACAATTTCAGAACTGAAAAACAAAACACAGTTCTGGTGAAAACAACAAGACACAGCCTACACTATACAGTAGCCCTGGTCCAAAACCCAGTGTTCTACATTGTGTAGTAGCCATCACAGTACTACTATTTCTTTTATTTTTACTTTTACAAATATATAATATATATAATTAAATATAATATATATATATATATGTTGTTTATTTTTATATCTAATAAACAGGTCAGTAAAATTGTTAAATGAGAACCATAAAAGCCAACTAAAAAACTCAGGAATGAAAAATGGAACTTCATAAAAAAACAAGCTTGTTAAACAGCAAGGCACTGCAAAGAACTATTGAAGAAACTTTTGGCGTTTTCTTCTGCATGGTACGGTACGGCACGGCTCCGTACGGCACGCTTTGGCGCTTTTCCACTGCATGGTACGGTACGGCTCACTTGTGGTGCCTTTCCACTGCATGGTATGGTACGGCTCGCTTTAGCTCGCTTTAAAATGGTACCACCTCTGTTGAGGTTCCAAGCGTACCATACCGATACTAAAACGTGATGTGAACACACTGCAGATCCCTGATTGGTCAGAGTCAGACAGAATCGACACTACCAGCGTCATTGTATTTGCGAGACATCAAACCCGCTAGATTTAAATAGCCAGTAACAGCCACCGCTGTGTAGCACCTGTTTTAAAACTACTTGCTTGACTTGCTTGAAGAAAAAAAAAGAAAGAAAGAAAACTTTCATCCAACCCTCTTCTGCTTATCCGGGGCCAGGTCGTGGGGGCAGCAGTCTAAGCAAAGATGCCAAGATTTCCCTCTTCCCTCTCCACTTCCTCCAGCTCTTCCGGGGGGACACCGAGGCGTTCCCAGGCCAGCCGGGAGACATAGTCTCTCCAGCGTCTCCTAGGTCTTCCCCGGGTCTCCGCCCAGTGGGACGTGCCCAGAAAACCTCCCCGGGAAGGCGTCCAGGAGGCATACAGAACTACTCTGAGCTCCTCCCAAGTGACCAAGCTTCTCACCCTATCTCTAAGGAATCGCCCAGCCACCCTGCGGAGAAAGCTTATTTCGGCCGCCTGTAACCGGGATCTTGTCCTTTCGTTCATGACCCAAAGCTCATGACCATAGATGAGAGTAGGAACGTAGATTGACCGGTAAATCGAGAGCTTTGCCTTACGGCTCAGCTCCTTCTTTACCACAACAGACCAGTACATTGACCGCAATACTGCAGAAGCTGCACCGATCCGTCTGTCAATCTACCGTTCCATCCTTCCCTCACTCGTGAACAAAACCCCAAGATACTTGAACTCCTCCACTTGAGGAAGGATCTTTCCACCAACCTGAAGTGAGGCTGACAGAAAACTTCCAAAAAAGAAAAGGCTGAATCGTGGTCAGTGGACGAATTGCAGACGTTCCTCTCGTTGGTTGCAGAGGAGCGGATAAACTACCGAGCTAAAGCAAACCGAGCCGAGCCATGCCGTGCTGAGCCGAGTCGTACTGCTTTCTAGTTTTAAAGGAATATGATTAATTTTTTACCTTGTACATGCAATGTTTACTAATAAAATATCATGCATTCAAAATCAATTAACCAAGAACCGCTGAACTTGGCTCTGTATTTGTACCAGTGCTTTGGGTATTTTTAGTCGTCTTCAACTAACACAGTGATTCTTGTAAAATGTTTTCCCTGGCCAAACTCCTCATGAGACACAGAGGTAATAAAGACTGCTCTGAAACGGCTGAGTTTCACAGCACTTTTGTAATTATGGAGGAAATCAAACTTTCCCTTGCTCTCGGTGGACTCTGCTAGGAGGAAAAAAAACTCTGCAAACTAAGGGTGCATCTGGAAAGAAATGTAGGTTGAAGCCTCTTATAATATCCCAGAACTCCTTCATCTAAAAGGAGACCACGGTATGTAATATGCAATAATTCCCAAGTGGCCCTTGGTTTAAAATTCACCCACTAATGCGTTTAAAAAGAGGAAAAGCCACAATTCTACAATCATTACACTGGCAGAGCAGAGTGAAAAAAAGTAGCCAAGTTTAATCAAAACTTTACCGCCGTTCAATAAGTGCGCAGTGTCTTTCTGATGAAGTTGTTTTCTATTTTGTGACGTCAAAACAAGTTTGTTCACATCACTGGCAGTGTATACGCGACGTATAGCTTTGTATTTGACAGAGAGAAACTGATTCAAGGTCAGCAAATGATTGCACATTCCAGTCCGTGCGAAAATGAATGTAGCTCTACATCAATCACTGACACTGAACAGCCATGAGATTTGTCACTGAAATTCACTTATTGTACCTGAAAACAAGCCACAAATAACACTAGTGGTGTCAGTAGAGGAAATAGATGGGCTGCGACACACTCTTTGATACTTTCATCTCTGCCTTATCCTTTTACACCTCCACACAGCTATAGTATAGATCGTCCTTGTCGACAGCATAAATCAAGCTTCGTGGCGTAAGCCTGGGTCATGTGCCAGAAAATGCATAAACTTAATTAACTTGTACCTTACAAGATGTGTGCGCACTGAACTGTAATAAAAACTTAATGCAAGACCGGAATTAGCTAGATAGACTGGTGAAACAGATGTGAACTGCAATAAAGAGACTAAGGAAGGAGAAATGAGGAAAGTGGAAGGCTCAAGGGGGTACAGAAAGACTAAAGATAATTCATAGAGCCATAGTTCAACAATGGACCTTAGATTCAACTATGTGAGTTCACAAGCAAATACGGTATAAGCCATGAGAGACTGTTACACATTGATTTGACCATACTTAGAGGAATAGTCTACTCAAAATTAAACCCTCTCGTCATTTACTCACTCTCATGCTGTTCCAAAACCCACATAACTTCTATGGAACTCTAGCCTGGGAAAACCCAAACAACTTCCGGCAAATTTAGATTTGCTCTGGCAAAGAGCTCACTCAAGCCCATTTCCAATCCATCAAAATCGCGGCACCAATCAGAAACATTGGGACGGGCTTTACGCGATGACGACAGGGCTGGGATTTTGAAGCAGATTTTGTAGCCTACATTACAATGATGGATGCCGCCGTCGAACATCACTCGTTCAAATCAGCAATCGTGCCTGTTTTGAACATTTCCTTTTTGTTAAAAACTGAGCAAAGAACAACATTCGGAGATGTTTCTCCGCCGGCCATCGCTCTGGGGTGCGTTTCCCGAAAGCATCGTCAGCCAAGCCAACTATGGTCCCAAGTTGGTCGCAATTTCCATTGAACTCTATTGGTAACGACGGAACTTGCGACCATAGTTGGCTAACGATGCTTTCGGGAAAAGCACCCCTGATTGGTTTTAGGTTTACCCGCGACGTCCGTTGGTGACGCCCCTCTGGAAATGATTTGTCTATGACGCTTTGCCAGACCATAACTCAGTTACAACTGAGAATGGTCTGGTTTTAACCAGGCTAATGGAACACAGAAGGTAATACAAATTATTTTTAATAAAATCAAATCAAATTTAAATAGTTACATTAAAATTTTTAATAGTTGTTGCATGGAAGGAGATTTAGAATGGATGACCTTCCATGGAATACAAAAGGTGATTTTTGTAGTTATTTTTCAAACTCGTTACAATATAATGAAAATGAAATACTGGGGAATGCACAAGCACCATTAGGAAAACAAATAAATCCAGGAACATAAAAAGTGAATAGTCAATTTTGATTTCACGTCGACATTAGTTCCCCTCAATGACGGTAAAATTCACTGCAACATACAACTGGACTGATTTTATTGCAGTGCTATTAACCTTGATTACTGTGGATTATCATATGAATATGGGAATAAATGTTAGTTTCAATAAATTATTACATGTGTTTGCAATAATGATGCCAAAAAACTATTATTCTGCTAAGTAGCAGAGTTCATTAGTTGAACCGTTAACGGGGAGCAAATGAGCATCATAAAATAGAATTTGACTGATATGCAGAGGGGTGTTTTCATCTTGGTTATCCGGTCATTTTACAGAGCCGGAAACACGTTTCATAAAAATGCAATCACCCAAACTCTCACACACATACACATTCATAATAGATATAGATACAACAAATGATTATTCCTCCCGAGATTCAAACCCAAGTCAGTTACAGTGCTGCTTTGCTCATTTCTATTGCTTCAATTTGCTCTGTGAAAATCATGGCTTTCGCAGGAAAACATTTCATTACAGTAATGATGGCACGATTCATCAAGCCCTCAACATGATCCATCACCATATTATAAAAATCTGAGTTCCACAGATTTCATCCACCAGCTCACAGCTAACCGCTTTGAAAAAATGCAACAAGACAAGCAAGGACAAATAACTGAGGGACAAAAAAGGAAAGCTGGGCAATGTGCTCAAGGTCAATTCTAGAAAGAGCCGGCATTCTGGGGGACAGACTCTCCACGGAAGGAATACAAAAGACAGGGCGGGAGGAAGTCAACTGCTTCTTGCTGAGCTGACATTTTCCATTATGTCTTTCTTCGAGAAATATCTAAACGGAAGCGCTTCCATATGACACTTTCATCGTTATTCATAGCACCAATTGTATGTTACATTAATCTCAATTCATCGTATGCTGGCTCATTAATTTAAGACATTATCTACGGCATTATGTTGGAAAATAAACCGTTTGTCCTCTGTAATCTCAGTTTGTCCTTTCAGGATGACTTCCGCTGCATTTGCCACACACCATCGGCCAGCGGTTTTGTCCTCCTGTGGATCATGAGGGAGAGCATGAGCCATGGAGTTTAGCCCTCCACGCTCAATAACGTTAAAATACTTCCAGGTCATTTTAGCAGTTTAAATGGATGTCTGGCTCACTCACGCTGCAACGGTCACATTTTCCTAAATTCAGCAGATAGAAGAGCATCAGTGCTTCAACAGTGTGTCCTGTAATATCCTTCCAAATGAGATCTATTTTATGGAAAACAGCAATATAATATCTATAGAGAGTGGTCAGATAGCATAACACTATCAAAAAGGTGACATAGTTGCTACATCTTACTATGGAAATAACAATAAATTATACATAATTACAATTAACTTACCCTAAATCAAACTCTAACCGTAACTCTATAGTAGGTATAGTCACCTTATAATAAAGTGTAACCAGCCTAAATAATGATAAATTCCATCAATGCCACATAATACTTTAAAGACCATAACAAATAATTAACTTGCAAAAAAAATACACAACTTGCATCTTCTCAAAATTTTTATTTGCAATGTTTTAGACAATCAACTTCAGCCTCAAGCCTTAGGAAGGCCAATTGACAGAAACATTGCAAATAAAATTTCTGATTTATAGGCTAAATCTTGCATCATCACAAGATTGTATTTGCAACATTTTGCTTGAGGCGGATGTTAAGGAAAATTGATTGACCGAAAAGTTGCAAATAAAATGTTGTGATGATGCAGGTTTGAGGACTGTGCAGGATGTAGCCTATACATTGTGCGTTTATATCAGACGTTTATCTGACATACCTAATGAGTTGTGTGACAATGATTTAGTAAAACACAAGTTTTAAATGAATAAATACATTTTAGTAACAGTACATTTGCCATAAACATAGATCAATTATAATAAAAAACAAAATCACTAAGTGCAATTAAAATGTTATCATTCAAAAGTATGGCCAGATGGACTTATTAGCAAAATCCATGTGAGGTTCATATAAATTGCAGCATACATCTGATGGTCTTCACGGGTATCATCTTTCCTTAAAGCATGCAACATATCAATGTGAAGTATGTCTCTTATGTCCCTTTTTATTGTTATTTGCTTTGAGACCAGATGGCAACTTCAATTCCCACGCTTCCACTTTTTAAAGGTATGAGAAAACTCCCCCACTCTCGCTCAGACACAAACATTCGCCCTGCTAGACAACATAGCATTAAAGTCACACATTAAATATTCACAATTTGTTCCAATTAACACTATTACTTGAATTTTCTTTATGGCAAATGTGGAAGTGATGAGATAAATCATTTGAAGTATCATCTTCCCACACAGACAGATACTTTTCTGAAACGAATCAGTAAGATTTGGGCGGAAGATCAGGTCAGACCCGAGAAATTATATACTTGTAGTGGTCAGAGGGTGACAGACTGACACAGAGTGGCGGTGTGAGTCAATGCCGCCCAACAGTGTGGGGAAATATGCTTAAGCAAAACAACTAAATGTTAGTCTATTGAAAGACGGGCATCCTGTATCATTGCATCACGCTGTTTCTTCGGCATCTCGAGTCACAAGCACTTCTGCGTTTTGGGAGCCAAAAAAAATGCAAACTTTTGAAAACAGGATTCAAAGTGCAAGTTTTTGAAACCAGTTATTGTCTCTGTGTAAACCACAAAAACACGAATTTGTGGAAAGGGTGGCATCATGTGCATGTCTATTACGTGTTCACTCTAGTAGTGTTTCTTTACAAAGTGAGATTGCCAACTCCGGTCCTGGCAGTATAATTGTTGACAACATTGTCATCGTGAAATAGCAAAGGAAAAACATTTACATTTTTAGTAAATTGTTGTCCCCAAAATGTGTTTTTTGCACATTTTTAAATTGTCCAAAATTGCTACTTTCAATTGGCAGTCCTTTAATTTGGGCTAATCATTCTAACCTTCTCAAGGTAACATCTTCAATGAGCTTTTTCACATATTCTCCACTCTCCAGATGAATGCAGTCCACTTGATAGCAAACAAAGCTAATTTGCTCAGGCCAATGGAGATGGTCTTTCAAATTGGCCAAACAAGGCAATGAAGAAGTGCTATGAATAGCCTTGGCCGTCTGTAAACGATTTCCAGTGCCGTAATTGGTGTTTGATTTCATGCGTTCGGCCGTGCTCATATCCACAGTGACAGGTGCCTATTGGAGATGAAAAGAAATGAGAGATGAAGGAGGGGTAAACGGAAGGGGTAAGGACCAACGAGAGGCATCTCATTAACCACTGATAGCACTCAACGAGTGTGAAATTGCGTTTTGTGAGTTGTCGTGGTGTGTTATCACACTGATCTAATAACGACTCAGTGGAGACTGGCACGCTAAAACAACTCTGGCACATCGTAATGACCCGAGTGTGACTCTCCGAGAGAGGACAAAAATGGGGATGATGTATGTTAGCATACTTTGACAGCACAACACCAGTTAGAGATGAATGGAGAGTCGCATGGGCAGTTCTGACAAGGCATGCAGAGGAATAACACATCTGCCTATTACTATCCTGTCAAACCATAAAAAAGGAATAATATAAGAAAAGTAAAAAAGCATGCATATTTAAAGGGTTAGTTCACCCAAAAATGAACTACCTCTTGGGACTGCCAAAAATGGGACTGCCTCTTGACGGCCCAGAAAGTCAATGAAGAAAATGTTTAAATATCCCAAGTGACTACCGTGGCTCAACTATATGTTTATCAAGCGACGCGAATACTTTTTGTGCGAAAAAACAAACAAAAATAACGAGTTTATTCGACTATTTCTTTTCTTCCTTGTAGGCCAGAACGAGAATTCCTTAGATTTCCACGACGCATGCGCGAGATTTGCGATCTGCTTACACCAGCTTACACTACTTCAGATCGCAATTCTCGCGCATGCGTCGTGGAAATCTATAAGGAAGTCTCGTTCTGGCCTACAAGGAAGAAAAGAAATAGTCGAATAAACTCGTTATTTTTGTTTGTTTTTTCGCACAAAAAGTATTCGCGTCGCTTGATAAACATATAGTTGAGCCACGGTAGTCACTTGGGATATTTAAACATTTTCTTCATTGACTTTTTGGGCCGTCAAGAGGCAGTCCCTTAGGAGCCAATGTGGTAGTTATACAGCTCTCAAATTTAATCAAAAATATCTTCATTTGTGTTCCGAAGACGAACGAAGGTCTTACGGGGTTGGTACAGCATGGGGGTGAGTAATTAATGACTTAATTTTCATTTTTGGGTGAACTAACCCTTTAACTACAGGCAAAAGCATCCTTTCAAAAAAAAAAAACTTTCTTGAAATCGGATCATTGTTTTTACCAAAGAAATTCCTCACTCCAGTCCAAAGTCCTCAGAAGCAGGCCAGGAAATATAAAATTAGCCATAACTCTCTATGAAGAGAGCAATAAATCAGGTTGCACTAATTATTCCACCAAAAACTATTCCATTCCGAAGAACCCTTCTAATACCTTTTTAAATAGACACTCCAGAATGAACAAGCCTCTTGAGTAATGAATTTGCTGAAGCAGGCAGTTGACCAGGCACCAGCACAATCCTGTGTGTATTACTGCCTCAACAGTCATTTTGATATGGATTACACAGAAAAAGAAGTCTAAAACAGTCAAGCTTAAAGTTGGCAAGAAACAGAAGTTGCAACAGTCTTTTTCTTCCCTATTGTGACATATATCCGAGTGAAATTGCTTCTCGAACAAGAAAAAATGTAGGGTGGGACTCGATTTAGTCCATTGGGAATTGATTGGATGGCTGGGGTTTGCTATTGCTGTGATGTCACGTGAGTGACAGGTTGCCCCGCCCTCGCATCAGTAAACTCAACATAAAAGAAGAGATGTTGCCGCAAGAGGGAGAGGAAGTTATTTTTAAAGATTACAGATTACAAGGGTATGTGCACTTTTAAAAAATGATTAAGTGCACGGATAAATCATTTATAATAAATACTGCAATATTCCAATTAAAAAAAAAAGAAATTGTCCACTTTGATTTCATATTGACTTTAAATGGTAATTTACAGAAGAACACAAGTACCAAGATTCAAATCCAATTTCAAACAAAAATGAAAGATGCATCTTGTATGAAAAATGGTGTATCTGTACATGAACACACAAATGCTAATGTTTTAATATCATGCAGAATCTAAATGGAGCACTTCACTACTTTCTTGTAAATGTTTAACCAAAAATAACAAGTCGCATGTTGCTATAAACAAACTGTGTGGTATCATTCACAAACATCCCGAAAATCACTGTGATAGCAGACAACTAATCCACGACATTGAATTCTTGGAAAGGGCTCTTTCATTGTCTCTGGAACCATGGGATTCCAACAACAAGCAGGAATGCTGGGAAGTGCTTTGGTTTCTCTGTTGTGTGTTTGCTGGGATAATAAGATTACGTGCAACTCCTGGCAAATCTACCGCCTCAGAAGATAAGGCCAATTACTCCGTTGTCTGCGATGGCAGACGAGAAACCGAGAATAAGACGGCTTCTGTGGATCTTACGTGATGATGGGAGGGAAAGTCAATCTACTCAACAATAACGACGTATTAAAGCGAAGGACTTTGTTGTTTGTTTATGTGGTGAGTGCTGACAAAGCTTCTTAGTACAGCCAAGGTTAAGAAAGTAAAACACTCGGCTGTTTACTTTGAGAGGCTGGAGGAATAGAGAGAGAAAGACTACGCGCCGCTAAGATGATAAAAGTGACACCTGAAAAGACTCAAAGCCATATAATCACATTAAAACATTACAACAAACTTAGCCACCCTGTTTGGTATGCTACAGGCGGTGGGCTGAGCCAAAGCTAAAAGGAAACAGCGGTGCTTGGGACACTAATACTTTACAATAAATAAGTAAACACATGTTTGTAGCCTCAAAAACCATGTGGCTAAACACAAGAAGATATTAACATGCCAACTGGATATTTCATGAGCATTTCAAATAACTGATCTAGGTACTTCTGGTACTTCTGTCAGAACCACTATCTTCAAATACAATTGACAATTAGCATACAGTTTGGATTTGTGGTATGGTTGCGCATCTTAGCATGGATAAGAGCAGCAATAACCCCCTTAGGGTAAACAGAACAGAACCAGCATACCAATGTATTGCTGATATCATTAATTCATTGATTCATATCATTTTAAAATACAACAGAATTATTGAAGGGTAATAAGCTGACTGGCTGAGAGGAGGAGCTGGGGAGGGAGGAGGGTAATTAGCTCCTGAGAAACGCGATAGCTGCTGATAATACTGAAGGAGCTTTTATATGTATACAGTGATAGGCGTCATATTCCTAGGTAGATGTGGATCAGCTGAGAGTCACTGAGGCGAGCTTGACTAACATGACCTGCCAGAACTGACGCTACGCTTGATGTTTATATGACAGTGATGTGCTAAAAACAGATATACATTTTTCCTTTGCATTTCGCGCATGACCTCAACCCATTCCTTGTCTGTGAGGCGTCTGCGAGCGTCTTTGATGCGTTGTTGGCTCTTTCATACTAACAGATTGGCGAGTGTTCATCGCCCGCTAATCCCCCACGATTTGCACGCGATTACACCCTGACCTGTCGGCAAGCTCAACGATTTGCAAATCAGGCTTAAAATCATGTAGTGTGAACTATAGGCTTTAGAAAACCTAATTCCTTTGTGGATCCTCTTGGTCTGCTTTCTCAATGTTTCTTTGACTAATCTCAGTGTCTCAGTCTCACGCACGCTTCACGCGAGTTAACCATGTTCGACATATGTACTGGGAGTGGTGCCGTCCACACTGTTTTGTTGTAGTTGTGTTTTCGGCTTTGGAAACGGAAAGAACACAACTCCTCCAGACGATCTCTCAGGGTATAGTGTCCGATTTACAAAAGCTGTGGGCGCACCGCTTCACCATCTCAATGTTTGACGGACATGCGAAAGGTCATTGCAACAGCTGAATTCTGAAAGTATAAATCCCAAATGTAAAGTTGTTATTCACCTTGAAGCTGGTTTGTTATTCAAAGATTTTTCAAAAATCCCTGTGGGAAGATACTTCCAGAACCAAGCAAGCTGAAAAAAGGCTTACTTATGCTATCTCAGCATAATATACAGAGACAACCACTACTTTAACAAACTCCAGCTTTAAGTGCACACTTTGTACAAATACCATGTAAAAATGCACATAGAAATCACATAGAAGTGTAACATCAATCCTGTGCCTAACATTTTTGCTGTTTATCTGCAAGGCAGCAGGGGGTGGCTATGCCCCTGAGATTTGTGGCCATGCTCTGTTGAGCAAAGACGACACACACGTAGTTGGCATACATGGCAATGCGTCTGTATCCTCCCTCTCTCTTAATCAATCCAGAACAAATATCTGATTCCATCAGATTAACAGCTTCAGTTTCGACAATTGCCACGCTGTGCCTTGGGGAGACCGAATTCACGCTTTGTGAGCCAATATCCGTGTTGCTACAACTGTGCCAATTCTATATGTCAAGCTTATTTGATGGCATTAGAGGACACCCATGGAAGAGAAACCGGGGTAGAGGTCAATGATGAAAAACATGACCCTCTCCATTTGAGTGACTTCATCATGACAAGATGCAAAAAGTAGTCTCCAAACCCAGCTGGGCCTGATAACAACTCCTTTCAGTATTACAGAGACAATCAATAACCTAGTCTGAGCATGCATAATTATTACGGCAGGGGACTTGAAGAAACACACAAGTCAAAGAAGGGTTCTCAATTACCTACAGGCAATGGAGCAGGCACCATCCTGTCAAATGATTGGTTTTCTCGGCAGCCCTACTGATCAACCAGGAACAACCAGGGGTGTCTCGAAGTCGGCACTGAATAAATAAACCATGAAGGTGACTAGCGACGCAGTCTGTATACGGTCTGTATAAATGCTGTGTTCTGTGAAAGCACTTCTTAATACATTCTTGACAAGATATCAATGTAAACCGTTACATCTTAAGTGAAATGAAAGTGGCAAAAACGTAATATGTCACAACAGATCTGACAGACACACTTACACTGTGAGAGCTAACCTGTTGTCTGCCATGCCATTCATAATAAAAGCATTACTCACAAGATAAAGAGAAAAACGCTCAGCAGCTTTAATAAAGCCGTACCATTACATACTTGAAAAGCACTCTTTATAACGTGATTCTTTGTTCTTTGTTTTCTAACTCACTGTTTACTTTTTCATTTCTGAAGCTATGTTTACATCTTTGAAATATATTCAAAGGCTGCATGCCTTGTTTTAATGTATTTTTTATTTATTTAATTTAAAATCCACTAAAAACCCACACACTATCTGTTAATTCGGTTCCATGAAACATTGCGGTCAATATTTTTTTATATAACAATTGTATAATTGTTAATAATGTATTATGTTATAATTTGTGCAAGTACATTGTTCTCTGTTTTTAAATAAATCTTTTAACCTTTCTATCTTTTACCCGCAGGTTTGCAAGGTTAATCGTTCATTGATCGCATTATTTAAAACATCAATATTTAACAACCCATATTTTTAGATAATTAAATAATGAAATGCAGTGTTGATCATCGCATTTTATTGAGAACTTGAACACGCACATATGCATGCATGCATATCCACCCCTACACACACATCTCAAAACACATATTTTCTCAAAAAAGGACTGCTTCTACAATATTGGCTCTTAATTAGAAAAGAGATGCAACTAGATAAATTACATAAGTTATGAAATTAGAGATTAATTTCATTTCATCCTCATAACAGAACTTAGTCACTTGAATAGAACACAAATGACATTTTAATAATGGCAGTGTTTTAAATTCATTCAATTTAATTGAGCAGGCTCTGAAATTAGTCACAGAACCACAACAACATAAGTGGTTTAAAAAGCAAAGCTTGCGGTATTAGTTTTAGCAATTTAGAAGCAATTGTGTGGCAAAATATAAAGACAGGCAGAAAGGTAAAGAGACAGAACCAAGCTGTGTGTTTGGTTGGACTCCAACACAAACAAATGATACAGACACTTGCTAATCCAGCATGTCACTGTACAGTAATTAATGAAGTAGTGCAGCTGTAGAGCTGAGGATGCCAGTTTTGGATATGTAATTTGCATCCCTTCAGAGTTATTTATCCCCAGTAACATCTTCCATGAAGCGCTGGATTTTTCACACATTGTTTCACACAATTTGATTTAACATCACACCATATTAAGCCAGTATAACGGAGATAAAATATTGACCATGAACTTTGGAAGGCAAACTTATCTCTTTCCTATCTGATGTCTTTGAAAGATGTTATGGCCTGAATGGGAGACTAGCAGAGCTTGCTGCTGGTAGAGGTGTTAGTGAGGCCAGTAGGGGGCGCTCACCCTGTGGTCAGTGTGGATCCTAACGCCCGGGTGTAGTGATTGGGACACTATACTGTCAAAGAGCACCACCTTCGGATGAGACGTTAAACCGAGATCTTTCGAAACAAGTAGGGGTGTAACTCATTTTGCCCATTGGCCTCAGTCCATCATGGCCTCCTAATCATCAACATGCTGATTGGCTTCATCACACTGTCTCCTTAGGAATATATAAAAGCATATATAGTATATAAGTATATAAAAGTATGGACTGCATTTAGATAGCGCTTTCACAGACCCAATGGCCACCAAAACGCTATACATATTGCCTCACATTCACCCATTCACTCATGCATTCATACACCGATACAGTAGGTATCATAAATGTGGTGGTATGTATATGTACGATATTCTAAGTCTTCAGATTTTATATAGAAGCTATTCAGACTGGTTTTGTGAACGAAATCTCCTGATTCATTGCAAAGACACCTTTATTTATATAGCGCTTTTTACAATACAGATTGCATCAAAGCAGCTTCATGGTGATGACATGAAAAGAAATACAACAAAGTTTGTTTCTAGAAGAGAATTGTGTCATCGTCCAACTTAAGTAATGAATGATTAATAAGAAAATAATGATTAATTTATGAATCGGACATGGCTACTTTTCTCATGAATGTGCCGAGGAAAGCAATGGCATATATCTTGATTTCCATTATATTTTATATAATATATTTCCATCGTGCTTTTTTTGTCAGTTTGAAACTTTTGAGCCCCAGTCCATCTCATTTTTTTTGTTTGTTTTTAATAAAACTGAATATAATGGCCTTTTAAAACAAAAGTCATAAAGGTTGGGGTGAGCAAATGATGACAGAATTAGCATTTTTGGCTAAACTGTGTCTTTCAATTATTCTCTATTCGATTTTAGCAGAAGAAAAAAATAAATGTGTCACACACTGTCGCACCGTATGATGATCAGCTCAAAATGCTGGCGAAAAGGACTGTCGCGTCAACCATACATCACACACATCTTACCGAGCTATGGCTAATTTCATCCCGGTTCCTCGAGTGGATGCTGACCATCTGTGAGGAATGACTGAGCTGGAATGCTTTGGTTTTAATAGTGAAAGAGAGATAGACGGATGACGCTGGAAAAGTCCAGAGGCAGTTTGATGGGACGCAAGTGGCACCACATGCACGTCTGAAATCCAGAGCTTAAAGAGGATTTATTCCCACTTAGAGACATTCATAGAGACAAGATAGTGCCTCTAGTAACCCTCTCAAATACACACACACAGATGTACAGTGAACAGAGATAGAAAATAACCATTTGTATTCAGGCTATTATGACTATTTCCTCACCAGGTGAAACATGAATTTGACAAGTTTTGAGCGTTACGACTAAGCTAAACTGACAAACGTGGACTTCAACAAACAGACACACATGCAAAACGCAGCAAAGGCCCTGGGGTTTGATGTGAGAGTGATTAAATTGGGTTTTATGCATGTGTGAGGAACACAGGTGCTATTTTTCCCCAACAGGAGGGGTGAGGTAGCCTACATGAAAAGAATGATAAGTTTGGAGTTCAAGGATAAAGCAGGAAAATGGATTTCCACTTTTGCAGTATTCCCGATAAACATGCAAGAACAGGTGCTGGTTCACACATTATGATCTATCAGTTATGCCGTACGGCACGCACATGTGTGTGTGAGTGCGTTTGCGTGAACATACACAGGTAAAAGGAACGGTATTCTGTAGAGAGTAGCGCTGGCAAGCTTGTCAGGCATTCATAATGCAAAAGGCTAAAAATACATCAGAGGTTCACCCACACACACACACACACACACACACACACACAGCATCTGGAATTCTCCTCATCCTATGATCAGAGCTAACAGAGAAAACCTGAGCAAACAACAAGCGTTTTATTGGCAGCACAAACTAGGGTTGTGCAGTATCAAGAATTTGCCAGGGTTCGCTATAAGAATTTGACATATTTCAGGACCTCACCCGGATAACAATGCACTGCTATATCCAACACAGTTCAATCATTAAATATGTTTAGCAAATTTACAGTTTCTTTCTGTAATGTAAATGAAAGTCATGATTGAACTCTATGATGAATTTTAATTATCACCAAATCTCAACATGTATGAAACATCATATTTCTGTACAAACAATAATTAGAAAGCCATCAGATGACAGCTACAAAATCAATGTGGGAAAAATTTTATTCAATTATTAAACATTTTTTTGCATTTTCTGTGCATTTTTAATTCAAAATCAAGTACATCATACATTTAATTAGTATTAGCTGGGTTTCATATGACGTCATGCAAAGTGATTTGCTGTGTTTAGAAAGCACTATAACAAACTCAAAATGCCTATGTTTTGCATTTCTTATGGTTACTTAAAGCGATCAAACCACGAGGAGTTTTAATCGTGTACCAAAAGTTGTTGTTCATAAGGGGGGAAAATACAAGAAATTGTCTGAAAAAAAAAAATCAGGAAAAACGACTTGCAAACCTACGTCTGAAACCTAGCCGAATGGGAAAATGACTGTGTGTGCACTGATCACTTCGTCAAAGGTGAGTTAACACAAACTTAAGTGGCTATGTTTGTGTAATGTACCAGTTTCCGAAATTTGTAAAGTCAAAGTACGTCGAGGTAGAGACGAGGTAGTTGCTGATATCTACCGCCTCGATGGCAGGAATATCTCAATTGAAATCGCTCCTCTTCGTAAAATAAGGACCACATCCAACATGTTTGATTTTTTTGTTTATGTCTTTCTCTTGTAATAGAGTGTAAAGTAGTACAGTACGGACTTTCCTCCAACTCATCCATTGCGCTCTTCACTCCCTGCCCTCCATCTGTATTTCGCGCGTCATCATAATCACGTGACTGAAACCCAGCTATTAATTGGTCTAAAGTGACATTTATAATGTTACAACATATTTCTATTTTTTTAAATGCTGTTCTTTTGAACTTTCTTTTCATTAGATTAAAAAAACCTAAAAAATGCATTACTGTTTACAATGTTGATAATAACAACGTTGATAATAATAATAAATGTTTCTTAAGCTTCAAATCGGCATATTAGAATGATTTCTGAAGGATTATGTGCACTGAAAACTGGAGTAATTAAGCTTTAACAACACTGGAATTAAATACATTTTAAAATATATTATTTATTTATTTTTATTTTATTTTTTTTTGGGGGGGGGGGGTTCCTGTCTTGTATGTATATATTATAATTAATATATAAAATAATTTAAATGCATAAACAAATGAATAAACATGCACAAGCACATCATAAAAAGACTAAACACCGGTTTTCCTGGTGTTGTCACAGGTCGAGTAGCTGGTGTAAAAACTGGTGTCACATCCCTAATTGATACTCAGATGCTGATATCGTACCGGAGGCCACATTTTAGTATTGACTCAACCGTAACACAATCTGATTCTCCTAAACGTTCTATCACAACAATAAAACCTAGCTATTTGAACCAAATTAAACACTCAGCCAGCCCATGAGCCTGAATAAGTGACTTTTGTTCAATGACATGCTAATTCATTAATTACCATTCAATTGCTGTACATAAAACCGTGCTTAAGCACTGTTAATCACACGACTTAATGTGTTCAGAAAGAGTAAACGTGTCAGTTTGATTACTATGCTCCAGACTGGAAACTGCTTCCCGCAACACCCACAGCCATCAAACTTCAGCTGTAAACAACCATTCCAGTTCAGACGTCAACATCTTATGCGGCTTTGCTCCTATTCCGTCATTTGTATGTGTGAAGGAAAGCAACATCAACACTATACGTAGAGCTTGTCAGCCGCCAGATGCCAAGCCGACGGAAACTGTGGCGCTAACACTGCGTGCTGAGTCTGACGTTGATTGGGCCGCTAATACGGGCAAAACACAAGTAAATGGGACGACCGCAGGCAGCTTAAGAATTTTTCCGGCTTGTTAATGTGTTGCATCCACTTCACTGACCATCATGGATGAGTCATTTGCAACAAATAGCTGTCTCACCAGCAGGCCCGATACCTCAAGTCACAGTGAGATATTTAGACATTTATATCCTTTTTCATTTTATGGCAGCTGGTTTCTAACCGGGCTCCCAGGAGCACATGTTGAATTGAAATAGTGCTTTGCTGTCAATATGCACAAACAAATCGATCCGATTCTAAAGAACTCTGCAGGGTGGACAAGTGGGAATCCAGATATTCAAGTAGTTTGTTTTCTATTTCCATGCAAGTGAGCTTCAATATGTTGCTCGAAAAGCAAGTAAACATTCTTGCACAAATTTACCAGTTTCCATCATTTCTCATGTAATGACACACACACACATATATATATTAGGGCTGTCAAACGATTAACCGTGATTAATCGCATCCAAAATTAAAGTTTGTGTTTACATAATATATGTGGGTGCACTACATATAATTATTTTGTATATATATAAATATGCATGTATATTTAAGAAAAAAGAAATTATTTATAAAATATTTATATGTATATAAAATATAAATTATATATAAATCTATATACATGAAAATATTTCTTAAATATATACAAGCATGTGTGTGTATTTATATATCAAATAATTATACACAGTGCAAATTTTATAATTATATTTTGCATACGATTAATCGTTTGACAGGCCTAATATATATATATATATATAGATAGATAGATACACACACACAGATAGATAGATAGATAGATAGATAGATAGATAGATAGATAGATAGATAGATAGATAGATAGATAGATAGATAGATAGATAGATAGATAGATAGATAGATAGATAGATAGATAGATAGATAGATAGATAGATAGATAGATAGATAGATAGCAATTTTTCTTGTATGATATTCATCTTGCAGATGATAAATCCCACAGACTTACTTTAGAGGAGGTACCTGAGTCATATTTAGAGACCAGAATTTCAATATTGACTTCATTTCTGACAGAAAAAGTGCCAAATACCAAGCTATCACAGTTTTACTGTACTGGGACCAGCAGCAACAACAACAGCAGCCACAATACGACATTTACTTCTATACAAAAGAATACTATCAACAACCGCAGTTGTCATGGCTATTTCTATTTCAGGAACACTTAAGACACGGTGTGTGTGTGTGTGTGTGTGTGTGTGCGTTTAATACACACCATGCTGAACTTTGCCTTTAGCATGAGAAAGAATGAGAGCGATGTGGAGCAGAAAAAAGAAAATTGTGCTCAAAAGAGTCAAATCTGCACTCAAAGAGATGCGATCATAAGTGAGGTGAAATCTACAGTAGAGCTTTGACAAATGTCAGTGTGAAAGACTGAAACACTTCAAACATGGGTTTATGCGAGATAAGAGAAGGGTAAAAAAAAACGTCATAAAAGTTCAACTTTCTATACAGTACTTTTTTGCCCTACCAACTACTGAAATACATGCCTCGAGCAAATTCATACGAGCTGTGTCATATTGAAAGAAACACCTAAAAATACCTGCTTAAAAAAACATGATTATTTTCTTTTATAGTGTTCTGTCGGTTTACACAGTACCACAACAAAGCCAAAACTCAAATGTTTCGCATGTTTTACAGAATTCGCTCTGCCGTCTCATTGTCTCTGGGTTTATGTAACTGAAAACACCCACAAAACACACATCCAGAAACAGGCCGAGCCAGTTTTCCTTAGCAGGTCACATACATTTGTGCACAGAGGTATGCAAAGCCAGTTGGCCTTGTAACATAACAAGCTATTCTCTTACTCAAAGAAATGTCTCAGTGTACATTCACAGTCAACCTACTATCTTAATTCTGAAGTCATGTTTGGAAAGAAATGCTAGAATTTTCAATCCTACAAACAGCTTTAAAGTATGTGAAACATGCATTAGGGAACGTTTTCATTCAAGAGTGTGTGTGGTCACATTACCTCATTAAGTTGCATGTTAAATTCAGTGACATAAATACATTCATTTTACATTCCATTCCACTTTTGTATTAAAATGTCTAAGCAGTCAAATCAAAGGACAAATTAAATATAATTAACAAGTTAATATAGTCTTAAATAGTATGAGTAATATGGTAGTGTGCCTGCCTTTCCGAACACAGTGAGAATGTTTGTGTAAGAGCCACATAAGAAACTGGTGCATTTAAAGCTATTTATATGCATATTCACAAACACACACTAGGGAACTTTGGGAACTCTGGTTTTATTAGTATTTAAGTGTAAGTAAATACTATATCAAACTACCGACATGAATGCTGGCATGAAATGCAACATTTATTTTGCATTACATCATCAAGGTTCTTATTAATATCCAGCCATATATACATGGCATGCACAAACAATTTGGTATCACTCCACACACACATACACACACACTCATTATGAGTATCATGAAAAGAGACTCACATCTTTTCAGCACCACTGGCCTCTGACTCCCCCGGAGGGGACGTAACCCATAGCAACACCCACAATGTGGAGACCGCTTGACTCTGAGAAGGATGTGCTGCTGAGCTTTTCATATGATAACGCACATGCATACATGAGAGGGGTTTAGAAATCCTGTACATCTAAAATAAAAGCAGTGATGTTTCAAATCACTTTGAAAGAAATGCAGAGAGAGAGAAAGAGAGAGAGAGAGAGCTCCTGGAGCAGAAATCTCGGTTGCCTCTGTGGTCTGCCACTTTAAATCAGATGGCAGCGTCTGATGGCTCAATGTGAATGCTGCCCAATAATAGAAACAGTTTGGCGAGAAATACAGAGGAAAGAGGGCAAAGGAGAGATAGCGGGGAAATGAGGAAATAACAAGGACAAGCCAGACCTCCGTCTGAAAGCCACAGGCCTCCGGGTCTATCGTTCTCTCTTCTGCTCTCTTTCTGGTTTTGAGGTTTTGAAAGGTGCAGGAAAACGCTATATTCTCCCACCCCAAGAATGAAGTAAGCTGCCGAGGGGCCTGTTTAGATCAAATATGATCTTTAAAAGCTGCTTTAAGTCAAAGTATTGGCTAAATTGTGTTGCAGCCCCTTAAAGGGTCACTCAATCTCTGGAAAGATGAATGTGTATTTAAAATGGGTAATTTATGGAGAAGAAATGTGAAATTATTTTTGAATTTGGAGCTTTCTAAACTGAGAAAAGACAGAAAATGAATTTTTGGCTCATGTGGATGAAAGACAACAACTCCCAGAATGCACTAGGAGGCCACGCCTACCGGTAACAGAGCGCACTAGTTAAACAACAAGTCTAGGCTACTAGTGAGTCTCCATGATGAGTCTGCCCAAAAAATGTGTTTCGAGATCGCCCAAAATGTCCGGGATTCGGCTTTTGCGTTCTACAGTCGCCATTCATTGTTTACTGTGGCGAGCGGGACGAGTTAACGTTCACTTTTTTAACGTTCATGTAAACACTACATTCAAATTCACCAATCAGAATGAATTCAGTTAGATTAAAACAAAAGGTGTGCATGTAAACAATGAATGGCGACTGCAGAAAGCGAAAGCTGAATCCCGGATATCGACGGCCGGACATAAAAAAGTTACTACTCGGCTTTCTCCACAGAACAAGAGCCTGCTAGCTTAGCTTCCAAAAAAGATGGCTGACACTATGTGTAATCCCAATCCTCCATAATGCATCCGTCTGCATATTCAGTAGCTTCGTCCTTATTTTCAAAAAGTTTCTGCTGGTGAAATCAGACGCACTGGCACTGATCTGTGATTGGTCTGTTAGGGCATTAGGCCCAACCCCCTATGGGCGGGTTTGAAAGGGTTAGATCTAGTGCTTGTAGTCTTTACACTCTCTCACTTCCTCTTACAATGACATAAAATGACGATTTTTGCGTCATTGTAGGAGGAAGTGAAAAAGGTAAATAGCGAAATTTCTCTCGTCTCAGGGGAAAATGAGAGAGTGTTGCATGACCGTTCAATAGTGTAACTGGGTTTCTAACAATGGAAAGCTTAATGCAAATGGTTGTAGTGTCCCTTTAATAACAGCGGAGCGTCAAATGGCGTAAAAAGTCCTGCTCTAATTACATGTGAAGAAACCTGAAACAACAATCGGATGTGTGAATCAATCACAATGAGATCTGAACATTGGGACTCTAGTCTCACATCACCTGGTGCTCAGGTCTAATCGAATTATATCAAGCCACCAAGAGAAACTCCATCCTTTCCATCAGTTAGATGGCCACCACAACATTTTTAGAGACATTCAAGCAGTTTGTCTTGGTTTAGTATACATTATGCTGGCATAGTGTTCCATCAAACAACAGGTTTAAGAGAAGGTGGTGCACATGGATATAATTCATGTGGACATAAATGCAGTGGTCCATGGATGCTTAATGGCAACCTCATGGCATTAGAGACAAAATTTCAAACCAAGTAGCATCCGTTTACATTGTCAACCATATTTATTATCTATAATTGTATGCTTGAATGCTTGTGAATTCTTTTTTTTTTTTTTTTTTTTTTTTTTGTATAAATCCCCCTGGGTTTAAAACATTATCTAATGCAATGACATTTATACATTTTCAAAGTGTGACGTAAATGTCCAAGTGCTTCTCTTAGGTCAATATGTGTACATATGCAGATGAAAAATGGCATTTACATCCTCAGATATAAAGGCAGTAGAGATCTCTTCAATGTGCCACCCATTTTTAAACATAATGACAAACACAGATGAACCTTTCATGCTTCATCATTCTTGTGCTTTCATTTAAAGGTTATGTTTAATGATGCGATTCCCTTTATGAGGATCTTAAACCATCATTAACAAGTGTAAATGGCCAAATACAATTTTAGCTACAAATGGGTTGTTCACTGATGGGCGACATTCAGGGTTGAAATCTTATTAAAGTTCACGTTTGCATCATCACTGTTTGCAAACAGTCTGGTAGTGTATATTATGGAAATACTTAGGTTTAGGGATTTGAACCCACTAAAAACCACTTCCCCTGTTCGTAACTCATCATGTGCTTTAGTTTTAAGCAATTTTTCTTAAATGATATTCAATTTGTAGATGATAAAACTAAGAAAATCCCCCAGACTCACATTGGAGGAGGAGCCTGAGGCATATTTACCATATTTACCAGAGACCAGAATATAAATATCAGACCGGTTTTAAGCGAATTAATTACGGACAGCAGACATACTTGAGGAGTGTGTGAAACATACAGCAACTCTGAAACTTGGAGTGTAAAACTTTCCTGTCCTGTCTGAATTCCACAAATCAATTTTGGTTGGTTGCCCTTACAAACAGGCAACACATTAAACTTGAAGAACCTTTATAATTAGTCTGGCTTCAGATTCATCTGACTCCAATCTATAGCACATGTCTTTGGGGGAGTTTACATAAGATGTGTTCTTGCATACAACACAATGGAATAAAACATTACAAAGGTAATGCTCATGGCGGGATACGACGCAACTAACGTCACATAAAGGAACTATAACATTAGTTTGAAACACTGGTTCATAACATTAGAAGCCAAAAAAATGCTCGAACATCTAAGGAACATCCATTAATGGTTTATGGATGGCATAACCCTGTCATCCACAAACTAAATTAAATATTAACATCCATATAAAACAACAATGTGATGCATCATTTAGCACACATAAGGGCAATTTCTGCTGAGCTCCGTAATTGGCTTTATGCACAGCTTCACTACTTCCTGAATTTCAGCCAGCTCCTTGGTTCCTGTCTGCCATTATTGGACACATTGATTAATTCAGGTGTGCTTGACCTCAGTAGTCATGGCAACAATAATCAGACACACCCGAATTAATCAGTTTTGCCCAATAATGGCAGACAGGAAACAAGGAGCTGGCTGAAGTTCAGGAAGTAGTGCAGCTGTGCATAAAGCCCATTGTTTGGGACAATATTAAGGACGTTTTGATTGAATGTGTAACGATGGTGTAGACCTCTGGTGCAGTCAGCCATGTCTACGAGGAAACAGGGTCTCTGAAAACACACACACACACACACACACTCCTACACAAACCCTGTTAGCCTCAGAGAATAAGTCCAGATACTCAACAGCACATGATGCAACATCCAACAACATCAACTTGAGGGGAAAAGAAAAAAATGTTTCTGGCTAAGCTGCATACTAATCAACTTGAACAGTATTTTTCTAACTTTCTAATAGTGAAATCTTATTTACCAATCCAAAACAAAGCTTAAATGTCCAAAAACTTAAAGCCCACTTCCAAGTCAATAGGCCTCAAGTACACTTTCCTGGAACTGTATGACTCTTTTGCACATTTTATCGCCCACCAGGTAAAAAATCAAATGCCCAATTGCGTAGAAAACTAAAAGCACGCAGTGTCTCATCAGCAAACACCATATTATTGAAGTGAGATGAGTTGAATACAAAATTAAATTCTTAGGGTAACTAGTTGGTACAAAAAAATAGCACTAATAAATGAAAGGTTGATAAAAATAAATGAATGAATGACTTCATAAATTAATGAATGAACAAATAAATAGATAAATAAATAAATAACCCAGGTATAGACCCTTCTCACATTTTCGGGTTTAGTCATCATAGTTGGGTAAAATTCCATCGCGGTGAATTAGAGAATACATTAAATATATTTTTTGTCATCATTTGCTAAAAAAAACAAAAAAAACTTTCAAAAAGAGGAAAAAATAGACAGAGATTGATAACGGCAGTCACAGGAGAGAAAGATGTGAACTTTACCATCACCCTCACAACACCCTCACATCAGCGTTAACTACTTTTTTTGTAATTTGATGCAAAGGTGATATAACACTAAGTATAGTGTAATAAATATACATACTGTACATATTTTTAAAAAAATTCAAATCTAAAAAAGGTTGCAAGATTTATGATGCTGATGACTATTAAAGGGCATCATCACGATCCGTGAAAGGGTCTTAAGCAGAGATATGATGCCATCTGTTCATAGCATAAACGTTAATAAGTCGAGTCCTTGGTTATAGTAGATGGTAAAAGATGGTATCCCTGAGGGGCCCATCAGTCTGTGTAGCTCTTATCCTAACACTTGTCTATCCATCCTACACTGGCATGCCATTTTTGACCCATGTATGTCCAGCTCTTAATATTTATGACCTGCTGCCCTTCCACGTCAGCCCTGTTATCAGTCTCTGTCATGTTTAGGGACACAGCCGCTCTGGATTACTGCAAGCAAGCAGAAAGCAATGTCCCTGTGAGGACGTCTGCACGGGGGGTTACATAATACTCCGTAATCCCCACATACTGCGTGTGTGTATGTGTGTGCAAGAGAAAGAGTGTGTTTGACAGCGACACAGAGAAAAAGCGTATGTCAGGGGGTCATAAAACTCATGCATTCCCGACAATGCGTCTCCTTGTCCCACAGTGAGGCCACTGGCATCATTTTAATGTTAAAATACTTTCTATTATTATCACTGTGTACTGTGCAGAGATACCATTGAGCACTAAGATATCCGTAGGTTTATACCCAACAAGCAAAAATTGCATTTTGGTTACATCATAGTTAAAATGGCATAGAAAAATAACTATGCTCAAAATAAAACAAATAATGAATACATGAAGTACTGTTTACTGGTTATGAATCAACAAAACAAAAAAAATCAAGCACAAAATGCTCATTTAACGTTTTATCTTCTAGTTGTAGATGTTTTTTTTACCAAATAAAACATTAGGGAAACAGGTTTTCTTTTAATAGCCTTAAAATATCCATGTTATAACATTTCGCCAACAATATGAAAATACATATTTATTATGACATCTACTGTAACATTTATCGCAATAATGAAGCAAAAAAAAAACATTATTATTAACATTAAAAACATATTAATATCAAACAACTGACAGGAAAAAAGGGATCTGACAGGATCTTGCTGGATCTGTGAGCACATTGCTCAATTTGTTTGTCAACTAATCAGGCAAGCTTACAGCAGGGCCACCTTTTTTTCCCTGAAAAATAGCAGAGACAGAGAGGGCTGGAAGGAAGGCGCATTTGAGAAACAATTATTTTTGCAATTTTAATTGGTGCCACACTTTAATATCACATCACACTCATAATCACATTCATTTTGTTTCTAAGATTAAAGGAGTAGTTCACTTTTAAAAAAAACTTTTGCTGATAATTTACTCACCCCCATGTCATACAAGATATCCATGTCATTCTTTCTTCAGTCGAAAAGAAATTAAGGATTTTGATGAAAACATTCCAGGATTTTTCTCCATATAATGCACTTTACTGGTAACCAAACGGTTCAAGGTCCAAATGAGAGTTTCAGTGCAAACTGCAAACAGTTCAAAGGGCTTTAAGCGATTCCAGATGATGAAAATGGGTCTTATCAAGGAAACGATTGCTCATTTAATAAATAAATAACAAAGTTTAAGTTTTATAAACTCAAATGCTCACCTTGCTCTGTTCTGTGACGCACGTTTGTGAATCTCCTGTTCGAACTCGTTCATCAAAATGAACAAATCTTTTTTCGTGTCATTTGGTTCATTCAATGAACGAAATTATCGAATTGAGTTTGAACAGGAGAGTCACACAGAACAGAGCAAGGCGAGCATTTGTGCTTATAAAACTTAAACTTTTTTATTTATTTTTTAAATGAGTGATCGTTTCGCTAGATAAGACCCTTATTATTAGTCTGGAATCATTTAAAGCCCTTTGAATAGTTTGCAGTTTGCACAGAAACTGTCATTTGGACCTTGAACTGTTTGGTTCTCACTGAAGTCCATTATATGGAGAAAAATCCTGGAATGTTTTCATCAAAAAACCTTAATTTCTTTTCGACTGAAGAAAGAAAGACATGGACATCTTGGATGACATGGGGGTGAGTAAATTATCAGCAAAAGTTTTTTTAAAAGTGAACTACTCCTTTAATGTGATGAGTAAACACATTGTGTCTATTTGCATCACTTTTTGTTGTAAATTAAGTCGACAACATTAGTAATTAGATAAAATAATTTGATTAGAGATATGTAATTGAGATAAATCACTATTTTCAATTATTTTATTATTTATTTATTCCCAAGGGTGTGAGTAAATTATCAGCAAAAAAAACCTTCTCCTTTAATCTTAGCATGTGTGCTTTGACACTGACTCCCTCGAATGCTATCCGAGTATGCATTCATATTACAACACATTGTGGGTAGAAAAAGAACGTATCATCCTTACCACCATTATGTCATTATTATTTACATAGACGTCAGCACAGACTTGGCCTTGCCAGCATGACCAACTGTTCAGACAGCCAACTGTTGTTCAGCTCTTGTAGTGTGCATGCACTGTGGGAAAGAAATGTTACGCCAACAGGACCTAGCTGGCATCGTGCCTGTTTCCGTGTTTACAACAACAAGCAACAAACTGATTCTAGGGTTTGATCTTGGTATTTTTCTTGGTTTTTGGTATTTGTGAAGATGACTCTCTGTCTTTTATATGTGTCCAAGGGCTACCAACAGACTACAAGAATTCAGTCATTTGTGAATGTGATCATTTAAAAATTTTAATCCACCTCTGTATATTTTCTTTCCCTATTTTTTCAGATTCACCTTGAAGGAAAAGAATAATAAGTACTAAAATACGTTTTGCAGAGCGCAGCAGTATATAGTTAGTTGTTTGCATAATGCAAAAATTAACACATTAACAGGCCGCTCTAATTTGTTTATGATATGTTTATGGGTAAACAACAGAAATACCAGAAATGCTTTCTGTATGTGGTTCATGTCTATAGCTGATGCCATGCCCAGTCTTTCGTTTATGGATTAGAGCAAAACAAATAAACTACCCACAGTCCACTCTTCCCCTATCGATTACTCAATCATGCCTCACTTCCCTCATTAGAGCTTCCTTTTACCTCTCAGTCACTCCATTTGCCTTCTCAAGGGTGTGTGTCACATTTCTTAAATGCATTTTCCTAGCAAGCTTTTTTTGCATCTCTTACTTTATTTTCTTTCTCATGAAAATGGCGTGTGACCAACAATGGCAGACGTGAGGAGTGTCAGAAATCTCCCAGATTTTATTTAAAATATCTTTATTTGTGTTTCGAAGATGAACAAAAGTGTTAAGGGTTTGGAACAACATGAGGGTGAGTAAATTATGACATGTTTTTTTTTTTTTCCTTTTTGGGTGAAAAACCCTTTAATATAAATAAAGCTGAAATAAAATGAAATATAATTTTTAGATTAAAATCTTGATTAAAAAACGAGAACAAAGATGAATAAAATAAGGTGAAGTACTAAATAAGTAAAAATAAAAGAAAATTAAAAGCTAAATACAAATATTTAAAACTAATTAAAAATGAAAAATCATTAAAAAAAAATAAAAAATGTAAACTAAAATGAGTTTAATTAAAACGAAACAAACATAAATAAAAATATAGTGAATTATCGTATATTTTATATTTTCATACAGTATATATATATATATATATACTAAAATAACATTAAATTCTAAAATAGCACTAAATCTATTTTAAATAACATCTAATTCTAAAATAGCACTAAATTCAGTTAGCTGAATGTCCAAGCTGCTCTTTATTCAATGAATGTGAATGGTGAGCACATTTAATATATGGGGAAGAAGCAGCTGTCTGTTCAGCACAATAAATAAATGAAAGGCAATAACATTTGCCAAAGTCTCTCATTTGACCTTTATAATCTAGATTTTCCCGGTTATTATTGATTTACGGGTTTCAACCCGACAGTGCGAAAAAAAATAGAGTATATTGGTTTGTAGGGAACACCCCTTGATACACTCAACATCTCCTCCCTCATTGATCTCGTTTTACAGCAAATCTGCCTTTTGTTACATGGCCACAACCCCTAACAGACATCTACATAAATAACACCCCTACATCTTTGAAACCACACCCAAACATATCACTCTCTTCCATGAAACTGAAGCGCCTCCTACAAATCTGCTGTCTTAACGTCGCCAAATATGAAATCCAGTGACGCCGTCAGCACATATGGCACACAAAGAACATGCACATGAAACATTTGCCCAGATTCATCTCTTGTATATGGGACACAATCCATCAGTTTTATCCAAGCTAATGCTGGTAATTAACGACAGGACAAAAAGGCCACCACATGTGCCATTTGGAGGTGATACAGTATAATCCTTTGCACCATAAACACAGCTGGTGATGCTGTTTTATGAGCAAGTCACGCACCGGAATCTTACTACCCTAAAAGGATACAACAAAGAACAGAGACAGATTTCGACATTTTACTCTATATTATGTATTGATAATTTGATACACCAGATATGTATAATTTATGTGATTTAATATGCTGATTGCAATCCACACAGTCTGCACATTAGTGTTGCTCAGTATACAGATACTGTAATATTCCAGTTCAAACCAAAGCTTAAAGGGATAGTTCACTTTGAAATTATCTAAACAAGATGTAGGTGTCTTTGTTTCCACAGTATTTTCAATTTTGATATTTTTAGGTCAAACCGTTCTTGTATATCATATAATGGAGGTCTATGGTCACCACCTCAAAGAGCATGCACAGAGAAGTGATGATTTAATGACTCGTAAATGTAAGTACGCACTGATGGCCTAAGACACGAAACGATCGTTTTTACCTCTTGTAATCACAGTCACGTCCATTATACTCTGAGGGAGCGGGCGCTTATTTCACTGTGAAGATCTAAACATATTTAGATATACAGGAAATCGCAATGGAAGACGATTTCGATATTTAGATCGTCACAGTGAAAGGTAAAACTTCCAAAATCTCTGTGTAAACAATGAGTGACGTACACGCATGAGAGATCACTTCCGCTCGCCGGCGGCCCTCACCTTCAGATCACTTGGACCTGGCTGTGGTTACAAGAGGTAAAAACGAAATAAATACTGTTTTTTTTCTCACACAAACCACTCGTTTCGTGTCTTAGGCCATCAATGTGTACTTACATTTACGAGTCATTAAATCATGTTTAATTTGGACCTCTCTGAGCATGCTCTTTAAGGGGGTGACCATAGACCTCCATTATATGGCTGACAGACGAGAACAGTTTGACCTAAAAATATCAAAATTGAAAATACTGCGGAACCAAAGACACCTACATCTTGGATCCCCTTGAGGTATACATACCAAAACATACCAAAAACGATTGCTAAAATGCATTGTAAACGCTGCATGAAAGTGAATATTATTTACAGTAATATTTTATAATAATAACTATGTAAAGTGTACAGAAAAGCCACAGCAATTTAAGAAAATGAACAAGCATCCAGGTATATTAATAAATGCACTGCACACAATCTATTGGTTTTCTGCATCTGCGACAGCTCACTAAATATGTAAATATAATCAGCAGGGACCACTAACTAGGAACTTCTGGCAACTTTCATTATAGATAAGTCAAATCCGTTTTCAGTTTGTACTATCAGGAATATTTCCCAAACAGGCAAGCAACTCCCATGGTGAAGGCTCTGACTGCAGCTCGGGCGAATTTCCATGCAAGGACGACTTCATCAGCGATGAATGAATTCGGCTTTTCAATCAGGCCTTTGACAAGCTACTGTACTTGACGGTTCATTCGGTTGACGCGCACCTGCCAACAAGATGGGATTAGCATCTTCAAAAGGACAGAAACAGGAAGTTACGAGTGGAGAGAGAGAATATATGGGGGAACGAAGAGAAGCGGTTGAAAAGGAAGAGAGCGCTACGCTAATAAAGAAGAGTGGATGTGCATTGCGGTATGTGTGCTGAATTCTTGAGTCCTAAAAGTCAGGTTTTTGCTTTGCCGCAGGCACGCATATACTCCACGTTGGCGAACTCTCGATGCTCCTAGTTACACCAGGACTGTTGATTGCAGAAGTCTGCCGGTAGTTAAATTAAGCTAATTAGTGCATTCGTGACATGTGTGAGATTTTTTCCCATGCTTGAAAACAATCCCACAAGGTCCTTCCCTTCCATCACATACTGAGGCTGCAATGATAATTAGAGGTTGCAGAGACATTCAGTACAAGGGGGACAAACAGCGTCCCTCTATTCCACAGTGGTTTATCTCCACGCTGCGCTGTTTACCAAGGCAAAATACCCTGTAAGTAAATAAGCTGGAACGGTGCCTATACATTGTTCATTAGCATGAAATATAGCTTGGCTGCAGACAGCGCAAAGGATACATGATGCCTAACACCTTTAAAGTAAGTGCTGATTCACACTTTTGATATGCAACTGGATCGTTTATCAAAATAAATTAGCGTGCTGGGGAATATTTCATAAAACCTTCAACTAAAGCTTCAATAAGCTCATTAAAGTCAAAATAACACTATGCCCTGGTGTGCTATCCATTTAAAACAGTCAATCGGTGTTATTGCTCTTATCCTGAGTCATAGAGCTGCAAGGCCTCCATCAATTTAGCATGTCTTTATATGCCTGTAAGGCCCTTAGGAGAATGATATTCCATGCAAGGAATGACTTAATTTGGCCCAGATGAAAGGTTGAATTAACCTTTCATATGTTCTAATCAAAGGTTCAATGTTTGGACAAAGCAATGCAGTTTCTCATTTTGTGAACAGTGGAATTGCAGGCTCTGGGTGATTTCCATTTCAAAGAGCTAAAACTGTTGCTGCAATTACAACACTTCACTCCTAGAGAGATGAAACTATAACACAATTCAGAAGCACTATGTATCAGAATTGCTGTGAATTCCCACATCGATGCTAGCTCTGAAAAACAACAGCGATGGCGTGCAGTCAAGTCAAGTCAAGTCGAGTCAAGTATATTTATATAGCGCTTCTCACAATACAGATTGCATCAAAGAAGCTACACAGTAATCAATTAAAACATAATAACAATGTTCGTTTCTTAGTGGAAACATCCACGTTTCGTAAAGCTGTTCAATTAATCAATGATTGGTTAATTAATTTGAATATTCCCAACTGTGCAAGCCAAAGGCATCAGTGGCTAGGAACCGAAAAACTCCATCAAGTGACCTAATGGTGTCCGAAACTCCATCAGGTGGCCCAATCATAGACTGTAAAAAATATGGACGTAGTGTCCGTGACGTCACCCATAGGTTTCTGAAGAGCGTTTTTGAAGACTAAAGTGGGCGGGGCCGGCCGTCGCCATCTTGGCAGTGCGTCACCTCTCGTCACTACCGGATGAATTAAAATGGGCAAAGAGGCGGGACGCGGGTGGAGCTGAGGTGCTAATGCTATGCTACTGCCGCTGAATTGACAGCTGATTGAAAAAGTAAAGCCAATGGTTAAAGTTCATGTTTTGCCCTTCGAACTATTATAATAGTTAAGACGTAAATAAAAGTGAGACTATTTACTTTACTTTTTTATCAACTTTATTAATCTCACAAGGGGCAATTAGTTAAGAGCATGTATACAAATACATTAACACAGATCAAACACATTTCTCACAACAAGCAGTCAACTATGTGCATCGTGATGCATTATTATTCTGCTAGTTAAAAATGTATTAATTACTTACAATAATGCTCTAAGCTTGTGCATGTGACAGTGATTCAAGGCAAGCACACATGTCAGTCGGCATCTCACGTCAAGTTCGTAAAGAGCTTTAATTCAGTCCATTTTACAATCTGATTTTGGCCGCCTCTCAGTTTCTCAGATGCGTCAAACCAAAGATATTACTTCAGAACTTCAAGTAAATGAACTAGAAATCCGCGCTCATTCAAGGGTGTGCATCTATTGCATGGACGGAGAGAAAGCACTGAAATTATCAGACATCCATTAGTGCATGCGAGGGAAACAGCTGGAAACACAGCGCTGGTCGATCTCTCCATACTCAACACGACGGAATCCAACGGCGTGCACGGGCGAAGGTATAATACATGTATTAAATTGTATGACATAATCCTGGAAAAAGCACAAACACAGCTGAGGGTGACGCTAACAGACAGCAGACAAACTACTAGCAGTGAAAGCGGCCGCAAGAATCCACCTGTCACTCAAGTGGCCACGCCCTTAATTATGCAGAAATTTAAGGCTAAAATATAATTTAAACAGATGAGTTGTAAAAAAATTCACCCCCCTCACAGTTGTCATGAAGGGAAAAATGAGCTCAATAGACCAAAGCCACTTTTTGCTCCAGGCTGTAAACATGTTTTTTTCTGCTGTAAAGTTGGGCATTTTAACATGGGGGAGATACAGATTTGACTCGCTTCTGCAGCCTGCCTCAAGCGGCCACTCGATAAATTGCAGTTTAATTCACTTCCGTATTGGCTTCAAGAGAGAGACGGGGAGGTTGCCGCTTGGGCCCAATGGAGAAAAAAAAAAACCTTGGGAGAACCCAGGCTCAGTCAGGGGCCAGTTCTCCTCTGGCGTTTATGAACTAGAGGCCAGATTTACAATAACTGTAAGGTAAAAATGTATATGAATGTCTCTAAACAACGCATTCTCATTCTAGGGCGTCATCTAACTGACGCTTTTGACCATGCGTCTAAATCCGGCGCACATAGCAACCTTTAGCGTCAGTTAGATGACGCGGGTAGGTTTAGGTCTGGGGTAGTGTTAGGGTTAGACCACTAGGAGGCGCGTCTCACATCGACGCTAAAGGGTGCCATGTGCGCCGGATGTTGACGCATGGTCAAAAGCGTCAGTTAGATGACGTCTTGGGATGAGAACAGGCTGCTCTAAACAGACTTTAAAGGTCCCATATTATGCCCCTTTTCACAAGATGTAAAATAAGTCTCTGATGTCCCTAGAATGTGTATGTGAAGTTTCAGCTCAAAATACCCAACAGATCATTTTTACAGAACGTTTACATTGTAATTTTTTGGGGCTCAGAAAAACACGCTGTTTTAGTGTGTGCCCTTTAAATGCAAATAAGCTGCTGCTTGCCGGCACAGGGGGGCGGAGCTTCATGAGCTCGCGATCAGTCTCTCAGGACAATTTCATCTCACTGAATGATGATAATATCAGAAACTCTCAGTAACGGTGTTGATTTCGAGTCGGAAAATAATGCCTACAGAGTCAGAGTGCTGTATAGAGATGGAACAGGTATAGTTTAGTAGTTTCGGACCAGGTCCGAATGATGATCAAACTGATGAGTTTAATAAAGTTTATTGTACATCACACAAAAGATGAAGCGTCAGTTTTACTTCCAAAAATCACTGTAAGAGCTGAGTAAACCAGCCCGTTCTCATCCTTTAGCGTCACATAGAGCTCTATATGACAAAACGGCGCTATACTACGCACATGGCACCCTTTATCGTTAATATTCACGCGAAACCAAGGCGTCATAAATCCTTTAGCGTAATATGAGACTACACTTCCCTACCCCACACCTAAACCATCACAGCGCGTGTTATATTAACGGGTGCCATGTGCGTAGTATAGCGCCGTTTTGTCATATAGCGTTCTATATGACGCTAAAGGATGAGAATGCGTTGGAGTAAACACAGTAAGTTATAAGAAGTTGAGGTAGTTGAGGGAGCATTCCTGTGGGCGGACATTAGTCAAAAAACTGTTCTACTGATGTCATTACAGAAGGAAGTAGAGGGATGTAGTCCAAACGGGCCGTTCGATGTAGGCTACTTCTGTTAAATAAAATATCTTGCTTGGCATTGAACTTTGAGCTTTATAATTTTACAGATATTATTTATACTCTAACAACAACAACATTACACACTAACTAAAGTTTGAAACATGGGATCACGAAGAACGGGACCTTTAAGCATGAACCTGTGATAAACGCTGATGGGGACAATTTAATTTTTCTCTCTTCCCGACACAGACGAAATGAATTTTAGAGCTCATGCAACATAATGAAGAGCAAAAGTAACACATTAGATCTGCAATCAATGCTTTATCTGTGCACGTATCATTCTCAGGCTGCCACAAAGAATGATTGGAAATGTAGTGTAGTCAAACACATCTGTCTTCTCATAAATCAGCTAAATAAATAGTATTTTCTGGCAAGCATTATTGCTCATCTTAATTAACACTACATGAAAAAAACTGCGAACAAATGCATCACAACTTCTGATTAAAAACTATTTATTTATGCCAAGTTTCCTACTGATAATTACAAATTGATGGTGGCGTTCATGTGCACTTGACTCGTAAACACAATCATTCCCGCATGATTTGAACACAGCAGTAACCATTTCTGATTAAAATCTAATAAACAACAATTTTCAGATTTTCAAGTAAATCATTTTTCTCTGAAGTGATGTAAAGTACATCAAGTTTAAGGTCAAATCACCTTATCTAAGGCTAATATTAATGCCAATCTGCAAACGGTTGTTAATTACCACAGAAACCTCTCTCAACTCATATGTCAGTATGCAAAAAAAGCAGCAATTGGTGTAAGGCATTGTGGGATAAATGTAAAAACATACACAGTTTAGAAAGTAAAGCCTCGCAAAGTTTTAACATTTTAACATCCAGCATTTTAACTCATGTCATGATTAAAATAATACTCAGTGACGATAGAAAAAAAAAATGTTTACATCAAAATCCACATTCAGGAATTGTGTCAGTTTAGCCAGAAGCTAATCCATTGCAAATAACACCCATTTCCGTTCTGAAGAAATAATATAAAGACTTTCCATTTAACCATGCACCCAGAATGTCTAGACTTCCATTAAGTGCTTTACTGTAAATGCAATTTTTTCTCAAAAAGAAATGCTTGTGCACTGTGGTAATCAATATAGGCAGTCAATGAAGCTGATCTTGCTTCAGCCATCAGTGAAAGCTTGAGGGATGAAGTCATAGATGCATTTTAATGATGGAAGGCTGCATAAAAAATAAAAAAACGACTGCAACTTTGCTCAGATGTGGACTGAGAAATTCTACATCCCAATACTAAAGAAATAACCATAGCAATTCTCCAAGGACATACAAAAAAATATCTTTGCTAGATTACAGGAAAGCAAAGGTAGTCTGAGGTGGAGAAGCAGCTGGTGGAGGGAGAACTGCTGTTTTTGTGCCTGTGGCAAAGACTGTCGCATCATTTCCTGTTATCAGCTGATCCTCAGTGTGTATAGGCATTTCACTCACTCCATCTATAATTCAAATGCTTTGAATCCCATATGAGGCCTGGACATAGTCGACCGACATGCACATAAACAAACAAAACCAGCCTACTATGTGCTCACACACCACAACAGAGGATACAGTAAGGCACTTTTTAAAGAACTTGAACATTTCAAATGAGATTCTCTTTGTACAGCTGGAATCACACTTGAACACACAAACCCATTTAAACAGGGTCGGGAACTAACAACCACTTATACACATATAAAATAATAATGCATTGTTCAGCAGGATAGCCTTATTTACAAACAAAAGACATCTATGATAATGAACTATGAAGTAATTGGTTTGAATCATAATTAAAGTAGTTCACTTTTGAAAAGACTTTTGCTGATAATTTCCTCACCCCCATGTCATCCAAGATGTCCAGGTCTTTCTTTCTTCAGTCAAAAAGAAATTAAGGTTTTTGATGAAAACATTCCAGGATTTTCTCCATATAATGGACTTCATTGGGAACCAAACGGTTCAAGGTCCAAATGAGAGTTTCAGTGCAGCTTCAAAGGGCTTTAAACGACACCAGACGATGAATAAGGGTCTTATCTAGCAAAACGATCGCTCATTTCAAAAATAAATAAAAAAGTTTAGGTTTTATAAGCACAAATGCCCGCCTTGCTCTGTTCTGTGATGAGCGTTTGCGACTTCAAATGCGTTCGTCAAAACGAACAAATCTTTTTTCGAGTCATGACTCGAAGGGTCCTAGATAAGACCCTTATTCATCGTCTGGTATCGTTTAAAGCCCTTTGAAGCTGCACTGAATCTCTCATTTGGACCTTGAACCGTTTGGTTCCCAATAAAGTCCATTATATGGAGAAAAATCCTGGAATGTTTTCATCAAAAACCTTAATTGTTTTTCGACTGATGAAAGAAAGACGTGGACATCTTGGATGACATGGGGTTATCAGCAAAAGTGAACTACTCCTTTAACTTTAAAATAATCTCACAATTCACTTACTCATAAGATAATTAATTTGTAAAAAAAAAAAAAAAACCTCAGAAATCAGCCTCAAACACATGAGTTATTGGCTTAAATCTTCCAACTCATTCACTAATCTTAACAGTGTGAAACTAATAACTCTTATGAGCTAGCTAATGAATTGGTCAAACTCACAAATCAGTCCTAAAACCCCAAACTCAATAGTTAACACTTTGAATCAGTCAACAACTCTAATGAGCAAATTAATTGGTTAAACAAATGAGTCTCAAACTCAGTTTCATAGAATCAGAATCAGTAAATTCCTTACAATTATCACACCCCAACAAAACCCTCACATCCACTCACCGTAAGCACGGAAGACAAGATAAACGTGTTTATGTCCTAATGGCCACAGGGCCTCAGCTGCTCCTGATGTGGATGATTCTCAGAATCCCAGATACTTCTCATTTATTCAACAATCAACCATCCAGTTAATGCTAGCCTTCTGTACCCTCTCCTTCTCTCCATGGCAACAACTCTCACATCTACATGCTAATAACATCCTCCTATCTCCATAACAACTCTGACATATTGTGCCTTTCCCCTCCTGCTGCTAAGAATACACTCATTCGACCCATCAATAATGCTAAGATATTCTGTGTCCATGGTAACAACGTCATCCTCCCTTTTTTCATCATGCCCTCATATACCCGTAAGGTACACATAGGCCTGTCCTATGTAAAGGTGATCCCCCTTGCTTTGATCGATACCCACTCCAACAGTGAAATGACACTCATGCATTTATAAGATGTGTGTGGAGTGTTTACAACCCACCAACCCTGAGGCAAACGCTGTGCCTACGAAACTTTAATTGTAGCAAATGTCAGAGCCAGGGCATGTAGTGCAACCACTATGGGGGAGAGTACAAAGACTTTCCTGGATGCTGTTCGGCAAAGTACATGTCCATCGACTGAGTGTTCCGTTCCGTGATGTAGAAATTACAAAGTCAGTCTTAAAGGAACAGTTCAACCTTGAGGTGCCAGACAGGGACGGTTTCTTTCTTCCATGAAAAAATTAAAAAAAAAAAAAAAAAACATGTTTTACAGAATGTTCGCACTGCTTTGGTGGTGGACAAGGGCATGGAATGACATAGAATGACATGTAAGCAGGACAATTTTTTTAAAATAGTACTCCGCATTCACCCAAACAGGAAAATTATTAAGTATGCCATTTCAAACCTGTATGCCTAACTTTCCACTGTGGAAGATATATGAAACAACACTGGACCCCTTTGACTTTCATTCTATTCTATTCTAGGGACAAAAAACACCAAGGCAATTTTCAAAAGATCCTATGTTGGATTCCACTGAAGAAGAGATAGAGTCATTCAGATTTTAATTGAAATGAGTATGAGTAAATAAATAAAGAATTTTCTGTAAAACTTTACAATAAGGTTCTGGTAGTAACGTTAGTTAATGCTAATATTAAAAATTCAATGGTTCATTGTTATTTCATGTTAGCTCAGGGTAATTAAATCATGTTAACAAGTACAAATTTTGCTTTTAATAATGGATAAGTGATTGTTCAATATAAAATTAATGAACACTTTAGGGACCAATTCTCACTATCTAGTTTGCTTAGCATGCATATCGCTAGGATATCGGTTGTTTATTAGTACTTATAATGCATTATTGATACCATATTCTGCATGACAATATTCAACATCCCTTAATCCTATCCAATACCTAAATTGAACTACCTTACAACCATTAAAAAGTAATTAGTTTGTTGAGTGATTAATTTGTTGAGGCTAAAGTCGTAGCTGATGGTTAGTTATAGTGAGAATTTGACATTAAACTAAAGTGTGACCAAATTAATTATTTTGGTTAGTTGTATTTTAACAAGTGTTAACAAGTGGAACTTTATTATAAATTTAATAATACATTTTCATTTTAGGGTGAACTACTCCTTTAAGCTCATTTCACGCTACCTGCGATTTTATTGTAGCGTGTCACTACACGATTATCGCTATCACCAGTCCCCATCCACTTTATTGTTTGGATTGAATCGAGAAAAGCGTAAACATTCTGGATACATAAAAATAAATCAATAAACAAACTAATCACTCTTCGTGTTCCACAAAAGTAAGAAAATCTTGTGCGTCTGTAAATGATGGCGTGTAGCCTAGCCTACGTCACATATCCTACAAATTATTTATATTTGGATGAAGTGTCCCTTTAAATTTAAAATGAACGAAGATGTTGCGCTGCGAGCCACATCTCCCCTGGCAACAGAACATGTTTGGCAACATTGACTTTCAACAACAACAGCAAAAACAAGTTTAGTTAGTTACCTGGTTTGACGGTCTTAATTCGAATCGGCTCCCGAAAGTGGCGCATCACCGCGTGCGTGTCTCGGTTCGTCAGCCCACTGACAGGTGTCCCGTTCACTTCCAATAACACATCCCCGTAGTACGGTAGTCTCCCGACGTGACACACCAGCACGTCCAAGTTCATCTGACCGAGGAACGGGAACTCCCCGAGCTCGGCGCCTCCAAGGATCTCCACAACATCACCGAACTCCCCAACGCTTCCCCACGACACGGCGCACTCCTGCACTTTAGTGGACCAGTGTTTCTTCCTCTTCAGCGTTTTAGACATTCTTTATCCTTTAAGTTTCACTGCAGTTCCACGTTAACAGGTTTTGAAGCCTTTTTTCCCCGGTGCGTCGTTCACTTTACCCGGTGTGGGGATGACAGCGCGCGGATGTGAAACGCCATCCAGCCAGTGACAACTCCATATTAGTTCAAGACAACATTTGATCAAATCATCAAAATGTCCTAAACGAATGCGCGAGGATACTATAGCTACATTATGGGAAATAATATCAAAAGTAAACAACAATCGATAGAAGAATGAAGTAAAACTGTTTACCTGTTAAGTTCACTCAGGTTTTGAAATGCACAGCTTCAAGCGCACTAGACTGAAACACTGATAAACGTGTCTGCCAGTACAGCGAAATAAAAACGCGTCTATAAAGGGAATTAGAGGCAAAATAGTGTCTCGCGGGTATAAAGAGCCAGCGAAGCGGCAGTCTTGAGAGATATTCGACCGAAGCTCAGGTTAGTCTTCGAAACGCGATTCCCAGTCAGTGAGTGTATGCGTCTGACGCTTCTTCATTCCTTGCTTGTGCCCGAACCGTCAGCTTAACACACATTACGAGCCGTTGATTAATAGCTTACTAGAGAAATAACCCGTCGAATGTGTGTTTATCGCCTCAAATGGTCGCTGCGATGCTGTCATACGCGACGGTTGATCTCTCTGATCTCCAGTCACGGCGGCTACTGTTGCGCTCGCGCTCAGCTTCTATTTGCCAAATGAAGCGTGCGCGCGTGTGTGGATGTCCGTGTGTGTGCGCGCGCGCTCACAGCAAACAGCCAGTGCGGCCTGTGATGGCTCTCGAGTGGAGGTTTATGAAAACTGAGCTTTACTGATTTAGTTAATGAAGATCCAAATAAACAACGTATAAAACCAACTTTGTACTGTAAATTCTGATTGAAGGAGTCGCGCGTACTAAGTCGCTCTAAGAGAAATTTAAACGCTTACCTGTAACGGTTTTAAATGGCAAGATTCTCTACTTATCAGCCAGCCATATAAGCAATTGTTAGGCTAAAATTATCGCCTAATATTAGTTTATATATGTATATATATATATATATATATATACATAGGCAATAATAGGCTGTTTTACAGTGATCACAGAGAGGGGTTTTCTGGTTTGTATTGAGGTAAAATCAGCAAATCATTATAATTAAATACTCTAACGATCAATTTTGCCTGTTGTCCTGCTCTGAAATGCAATTAATAACATAACGCAAGTAAAAGCTGCTAAAGTAATGTGCAATAATTATTAAACTAAAATTGAGTAGGCTAACTTATAAAATGAAAAATTGCCAGTGTTTCCTTTCCACCAATGCAAATAGTTCTAAAAGTCAAAGCATCAGTTTTTGCATGTCACCAAGCAACACACAATCTTGCATGCCTTGCCATTCCTGCTCACTAAAAGTATATATCAAGTATATATCAATCAGTGAGGAAAAAAACACCCATGCTTTTTGCTACAAACAAAATTATAAGTCTTTACACTTTAACTTTCTCTAATCTGCAAAGAATCACAAATGTCAAAAACAAGGTATTATACTACAAATCCCCCAAAATACCTTCTTTCTTTCTTTTAAGCAGGCCTATTATGGTCATTTTTTACATTTAACATTATCTAAGTTTCTTTCAGCTCAAACAATCAAACATGGTGCTAGCAACGCAAGGTCATGGGTTCGATTCAGGGAATGTATGAACTAATCAAATGTATACCTTAAATGCCATAAATCACCTTGGATAAACGTTTCTGCCAAATAGCACATAAATGTATAAGAACATTTCAGAATTAGCTCCCATACAAGATAAAGAAATAAATGTAATGTCAGTGTTTGCCTCTTTTCTTTCTCTCATATTAATCTGCTAAAGTAATTTAATCATAACTTAAGCCTAGGTGAGGATATCACAGGTAATCAGTGAATATTTCATCTAGTAATCAAATTATAGGGTCAATTATTTTAATAGCACAGTCATAACGTAAGACTCAAAGCTGCACCCTTATGGTATGTTGTTGTAACTGCACTTGAGTTGCTTCATTCAATCTGTCATGGTTTAGACAAATCTGAGACATTATTCATGCACTCTTGTTAATTACAGACAAGTCAAGACAAATCAAAACAGTGCTTTCTCGAGTTTGTAAAGGATCCAATTGAATTCCCTATCGGCCACTGCACTTCAAAATGCAGAACACTTGTATTTCCCATGAGTATTGGGATCAGACACAGGAAACACAGCAGGAAGTGTGTAGACATGGTTAATTATTCTATAGCACAAGACCAGGCATAAAACTTATTTCAGTGTGTTAGGTAGATTCAAGCTCTGAGCTATTTATATAACGGACTCACACACATATGCAGTTATGCTCCAGTAACATATAGCCTACTAAATGCATAACCTTTTTTTCTTTCTATTTGGCAGAAAAAATAACTACCACAAGACAAAATAATAACTGCATTTGCTCAAAAAAAAAAATCCAACTCAAACGTTTAGGCTGTACACATTTAGTCCTTAAAAGGATAGTTCACCCAAAAATGCAAATTCTGTCCTCATTTACTCACCCTCATGTTGTTTTCTTCTGGGAAATACGAAAGGAGAAATTATGAACAATGTTCCAGTCGCTTTTCCATGCAGTTACAAATTAAGTTGTCAAGTCACCTTTATTTAGCTCTCTATACAATATAGATTGTTTCAAAATCTTTAATGATGCGAGCAGAATTCATTTAGACTGAAGACTTTTGAACAGAAAACTTTTTTCAAGCTTTAGAAAAGGTCGAAAAACACAATAAAAGCATAATAAAAGTCGATGTGGCAGAAAAACACAATAAAAGCATAATGTCTATGTGGCATGCCACGGGGAAGAGTCGAATCCAGATCCAACTTCTCCCACCTTACAAATACCTAAACCTACCCAGCTCCACCCCCTGATCCCTAAACCCACCCAGCTCCACCCCCTGATCCATAAACCCACCCCTAAACCCACCCATCTCCACCCCCTGATCCCTAAACCCACCCAACTCCACCCCTGATCCCTAAACCCACCCAGCTCCACCCCCTGATCCATAAACCCACCCCTAAACCCACCCATCTCCACCCCCTGATCCCTAAACCTACCCCTAAACCCACCCATCTCCACCCCCTGATCCCTAAACCTACCCCTAAACCCACCCAACTCCACCCCTGATCCCTAAACCCACCCATAAACCTACCCAGCTCCACCCCCAGATCCCTAAACCCACCCCTAAACCCACCCAACTCCACCACCTGATCCCTAAACCCACCCAACTCCACCCCTGATCCCTAAACCCACCCTTAAACCTACCCAGCTCCACCCCCTGATCCCTAAACCCACCCCTAAACCTACCCATTTCCACCCACTGATCCCTAAATCCACCCCTAAACCCACCCAACTCCACTCCTGATCCCTAAACCCACCCCTAAGCCTACCCATCTCCACCCCCTGATCCCTAACCCCACCCCTAAACCTACCCAGCTCCATCCCTCAGATCTGGATCTGACTCCGCCCCCTGGACCTCTCGTGTACTGCAACGAGGTGCTACTGGGAGATCCAGAAACCAAAGACAATTACAAGATGAATAGGCCTACCTTTTAAAAGGCATTAGTGATGCTGACACAATATTAAAACGAGTAATTTTGTATTCTAAAATAGGCTATAATTAAATAACTTATTCTGCACTCTAAAAAAAAGTTTAGGGCCCCATTTACTGTTAATATAAAAAAAATACAGAATTTTCACAGGTGTATTTAAAATTACGCTATGCATTGTGTTGTGTTTTAGTCTTTTGTTACCTCTCTTGTGAATGGGCTTCTCGAACAAGAAAAAAAATTTGCATCGTGAATTGATTGGATGGTTGTGGTTCGCTATTGGTCGATCTCATGTGAGTGACAGGTTGTCCCTGTCTCGTGCAAGTAAATGCGTCATCAGAGCGAGAAGAGATAACGCTGCAAGAGGGAAGGAAAGAAGGCTCTGGACTGAAATAAACGAGTTTATTAGATCTCTACTGGTTGTTCAAAACCGAACAGCCCATTTAAACGAAGTATCCATCCAACACCTAAAGCAATAGCCTGCGATTTCTCTTGAGCGGCGCATGCAGAGGACACAGCAAGTCCCCATTCGACTAGTGTAATAATCCAAAGCGAGTAGTGTTTGAATGAATTATTGATAAAGCCGAGTAAAGAGGGTTAGCAGCAGGCGGAGGTATGTCGTTACTTTGATCTCACAACTATAATTTCTCTCTCTGAACATCTCTCGGAGGATGGGAATGAAAATTGTCAGTTCAAGTATTTAGAGGGATTCAAAGTGGTCGGCTTTTTAAACTCAGCGAAAACTTCCAGAAAGTTCTGCAGTTCTCTATATTAGCATAATTCAATCACACTTCGAGACCCTAAGTGAGCTCCGCTAACACAAAACTTACAATAACAATACCATTTTCCCTCGACAAAGCAATATTATTATTCAGGCTTTTATGGCTATACAGTATGATACAGTGAGAAGATGGAGCTCATGATCGACGAGGCCCAAACTATGTATATTATAAATATTATAATATGATTTTTTTATATAATGTACTGATAATCAACTTACAATAGGATATAACGACCTAATGGTGCATTTTTAGAATTATACTAAAAGGCCTTTTTCCTTTTTGCTAATAAAGCATAGGCTATCAATATCAATCAGACGATGAAAGGCATGTGTACATGATTGTGTACATTGTTTTGATAATGTTGATAATTTAGGGGCCTTAGAAATTTGCATATTAAATATATTATACACAATAGGTTTTATATATGGAATGATATTGCAATAGTAATGGTGCTTCTTAGCTAGCTTCACTAATAACAGTTTATTTGAATAACATGACTAAATCTTCACTCGTGGTGCCTGTGAATTCATTTTATTGTTTAAATGTCAGCTAAATGTCAGAATTTTCTGAAACAATGTTCTTTATACATGCTTTACAGAATGTACAGGTACAGTATACAAAAAAAATACACACAAAAATGAACAAAACATTTATAAAGCAGCATTTAAATATGGTCTAAGCACTTAAGCTAAACTTTGGTTTGCGGAAGGCAGGAACGTTTGATCCGTGTGGATTGTCTTTGGTGTAAATCGAAAATCGTAAGTGAAATCATACTTGTTCATTTTGTAAAGATCCCAACAAAGTCCTGTATAATTTGGAGAAAAATAAAACTGATGTCCTCTTAAATTACATTTAAACAAAACTGTTTTGTAGTAATCTCCCACAAGCTGAACCAAGAGAGACCACAGTAAGAGGCCAAGCGAGCATTAACAGTAATTCGAAAAATGTAGAGGTTTTAAACGTGGCTGGAAGCCGCTGATGACACACACTGCTTTCCTTTTAGACAGGGAAATTGACGCAGCGAGCAGTCAGCTGCATCATCTGCCATCAATGTCTCTTGATTAGTGTAATTGTATAGCTAACTGCAAGGCAAGAGATTGTGCAAAATGCAACAAATTAATATGCAAATCAAGGGGTAGTTATCGCAGTTGAAAAGTGGTTGATAAGAAAATAATATCCATTAAAAGAAGACAAGTGACCACATATCTGCCGCAGTGAAAGATCCAGCTTTTGTACGCTCAAAAAGTGCAAAATGTCAGTTGTACTACAAAATGAATGGTTAAGATGTAATCAGGGATCCACACAGATGGTTTGGGTCGTCAAGATTAAATCAACGTGAAAATAGGTAATAGCACCCGTAAATGTGACATTTGTATCGGTCGAAGCATGATTTGTGTATTCTAGGTTCAACAAACTCAAATTGGGGACATGTTTCACCTCACACAAAACTTCCAGATTGCGCAGATTACTATTGAGATGACTGCATTTTGCCCTCAGAATTTCACTATACAAAGGGTAAACGTGAGTGCACCTTTAAAGCAAGGTTGTGGCTAATATCCGAAACCTGAAAAATGCTGTTCTGGAGGGAGAAAGAGATTGATGCGTGTTCAAATCAACATACTAAGATACCTAAATCTAGATAATTTGGTTCATTTTGAAATCCGACAATCCTGTGCATGCTTTTTAGCATAAGAATACATATATTTGGACTGACTGACTAAAAGCACTTGTGCATTTATTTTTCTCCAATAGCTAAGACATTAGAATTGTAGTCATTAAATATTCCCTATATATCTCCAAAGCTCACTTGATCTTGAACAAATTCATTAGACGTGATGTTAGTGCCTTGAAAGTTTCCTTAAAAGGTGTCTGTAGAACAAGAGGGCAGCAAGACCCACCTCTCTTAAGACATTGTTTATAGGCCAGAAAGTCAGCGGTCCTTCTAAGGCCAAAAAACCTACTAACTGTCACAATTGTTCTTAAACATTAAATTAAGAAGACGACCTGAAAGCATATCTGAGCTTCACGGGGGGAAAAAACGCAAGAGGAAATTAGTTTGATCATCCAGCTTTAACAAAAAAACTTAAATGCAGCATGTACTGGACGGGTGAGCCCGGGCAAGCTCATAATTATGTATAGCAATGCATTTGTTAACAGCACACAGGAATATTTTAAAGGTGAAGTGTGATATTTTCACATCACTATGGCTACCCCCAGTCTGCTATTGGTCAGACAAAATGTAGCCCCACCTCCCACCATTGGTGCTCAAACAAAAATATTGCAATTCCATTCAGTGTGCGTTAAGCTCCTGAAAGAAGTCCTTAAGTTCTGTAGCAAAAGACAAAATAGAAAAAAAACGAAAGCATAATATGGGAAAGCAGCATAAAAAATAAAAACGAGTTTGCATATTACGATTGCATAAGGCTGTACTGGGCAGATTGTCAAAGGTGCAATATATCCGGTCTTTCTTACTGTCTATAGTGCCAAAAGAAAACAAAGAGAAACTGAAGAATGTTTGGGTTTGTGAGAAACAATACAACAACAAAAAAAACGCATTATTAATGACGAATAAAGCGTACAATAACAATGGAAACAACAGAGTCTTCTACTCTGTTAACACATTATTGGTCATCGGTCAGTACCACTTGCAATAGGAATGAGAAATGCAGCACAGGTGATTGACCCTCTGATGTCACTCAGAGAACATCACTGCCCTATTTTGGCAGTCCCAATCTTCACAGTCACTGTTCGTACAGGTTCTGTACCAGAGCAAAAGCAAGTTATAGGTGAGTCTGGGTCAAGCTTTGGCATACGCAAAAAGGCTCAAAGCTCCAAAGTACGTAGGAAAACCTAATATGGCATAATTTGTACGTCACAGGTTATGGTAGGACTAGCGGAGCTCTTGGAAATGTAACATTCAGGGCTCAAACCAGACTGGTAAATTGAGGAATCGTGAAAGCAGGACTTCTCTCTCTCTCTCCTGTTTCAAAGAGTTTTCCACAAAATGCACATCCAAGTGGGCTAACAAAGTAACATGGTGGGGAGGGACAGGAGAGGCAGTGTAAACATTGAAGAGAGAGGCATTTCATTTGGCAGATAATGAGGCTTCTCAAAGGAGGTAGTGGGCTGAGGGCACTGGGAGGCGATGGAGAAGGTGGTGATGTTTGGGAAAGACAGGGCTGACGGGTTTATGTGGGCGCTGAGGCGCTTTCTTGTGAGTTAGTCCTGTATGAGCCTTCCTCCAGTGCCCCCCTCCTCTCCTCTCGGCTGTCCCCTGCGGACACACCCATCGGGGTATTATGTACAGTCACTGAGGCCTGGGCAAGGATGGAAGAGTTAGATTCCTCCCCCTCCCAAAATGACCTGCCCGGGACATCTGAGACAGATGTAGAGAAAAATAGAGATTGTGAAAATAGGCACGTGCACTAGCTCAGCTCCCAACATGGAAGCATATGGTTTGCTTGGTAAAGGGATATTAGACTGAAATAAGGTGCATTTCTAAATGTTCATTTATGTATGTGTAAGGTGTTCATCTCACCAGTGCTATAGCGTTGTGACGCCGGTAGTCGTGGTTCGTTGTCAGTGAGGAACACAGAGGCGTTCTGCTGACTTATAAAACTCTCCAGTGCTGTGTCCGTGTGCTTATCCTGCTCTTGATGGCCGCCCTGGTGTCCGTCCCGAGAGATCTGAGCCACGAGTGGGTCGTCCTCTGTCAGGTAGGCGTATGGACAGTACTCACGCGTGCGCGAGTAGATATTGGCGTTGTCGTAGCAGTCTGAGCAGATGACTAGAGGGCCAGCTCCCCCTAAAAAGAAAAACAGGACTCAGGGTGAATTCCTTTTTAAGCAAATAAATATTAAAAATGTATGAATTCAAAATGTAAATGTTACCATTGGGGACATTTGCCTGTCCCTCTCTGGGTTCACTCCGGTGGAAGCTGCTACGTCCAGCAAAGAAAGAGCCCACATGACTACCCAGCATTCCATTAGCGTCTGGATCAACATCACTGCTCACTTCACCGTAACACACTCCTGTTGAAACGCATCACAACATGCATCCATTATAATGACTCGACTAGAGACTAAATGAGTTTGATCGGTTTTATTTTACAGTCTTTATGAAGGAATAAACTCTTGCTAGAGAGCAGAACATGATATTACCATCAGTGCCTTTGTGGACATAACCGTTAGCATGAGAGGGCATGAGCTGCTGGTGGCTTCCGTTCTCCGAGTTACTGTATCCCTCCTGAGGCTCTGACAGCGTACCCTGAGACGAGAGGTAACTGGGAATGTCTGCTGGTAGGTTCATCTCATCTGGAATACACAACAACAAAAAATTTATACATTAATCTTGTCATTTTTGTGCATGAATTTGTAAGATTGTTATAATGCCCTCTCAATAGCATTTATTGTGTAATATCCTGATTGTGAATTTTTGAGATAATATAATGTACTAAATAATATTATATTCGAAGTGAAAGACTATTAAAACCTTAACCAATTTAAAACAGATATATTAAACTTGAGCAAATAGTATTTATTCAAATCATATTATATTTAATGAATAAAATATATTTAAATAAAGTATCTTATATTTTATTAAGTGTAGTATTCATGTTTTTTCTACTCAGTGCAATTTTTTTAATCATTTTTTTTTTTATAGAAATAATTTTTATTCTTACTGACGTGAACAAAATAGGCTATCAAATTGTTAATTTAATTATCTCTGCTAATAATTAGCCAACCAAAATTTCACAATCAAGGAAGCCCTACTAGGCATTATTTTTTATTAATTTTGTCTATCAACTGGACATTACACAACATCCTCAAAAACAAAAAATGATAATTATTGTTTATACTATTTTAATTATTGTTTATACTATTTTCAGTTTTAAATGTTTAAACTGATACATGCAGAGCTGTCCACTGACCTGTATTTGTTATGCTGTAGTCTTCACTTTTTCTCCTCATGTGGTAAATGACGATGACCCACACAAGCGAGGTGCCAACAACACAGCAAACGACCACCATCACAACAATGCCAACCGTTGTCCATCCATCCTGACCGTATACGCTGGTCACCGGGTCACAGTTGGCTGAGGGCAAGACGCTGAGGTAGATATGACCGCGCTCTGTGCCCAGCGTGTTGGACATAATGCATGTGTATTTCCCTGCATCAGCAGGACCAGCATCAACGATTATGAGGAGCTGATTGGCTGCGGCGAAGAAGTGACGTTCTGTCAGCATTAACGGGCCGTCGTCTTTGGTCCAGTTGAGGCGCGGGGTGGGGCTACCACGAGCTATGCACTGGAGGACAGCAGTCTCACCTCGGGCAACATTCCGGTCCTCTAGAGGGCGCTGAAAGGATGGGGTTTCTGTCAAAAAGACCAGATTTGAATTATGAAATACAAGATTATCAAAAATATAAATAAGTCAGAAGAAAACTTTTGGCCATTGTAAAATCCTATACCTAGCACAGTAAGAGTGGCATTGGCCGACAGGCTGCCCGCCTCGTTTTTGGCCGTGCAGCTATAGATGCCCATATCCTCCGCCTTCACATTAGCAATGAAAAAAGTGTCATCGTCTGGCATGACATGCATCCTTCTTTCACGGGCAGCAGGGAAATTGATACCGCCATCTTTTTGCCATGCGATCTGGGGCGTCGGGTGTCCCTCTGCAGCACACTCCAACCTAGCGACCGTCCCGGTGCGGATGGTCAGATCCATGGGTGTCTTCAGGAAGGTGGGGAGCTCTGGGAAAAGCCATTTGCAAGTTATTTGAAATCTGGAATAAATTTGAATATCATTAAGGGCAATTACTATTATTTATTATTACTACCGCTATAGCCATTATCATTTATTAACCATTCATCAAGTGGTCTGTGTTTAAAAAATGTGTGTAATGTGTGTTAATGTTATAATTACACAAAGAACATTCTATTTTTATAATGAAATGTATTGTTTATATTACCTTGTTCAATCTTTAATAAAGCCTTACAATAATATTATGTACGGAAATGTATAAAGGCAAATATAACACCAACAATAAATAACTAATATTATCATAATTTTGCAAATGCAATGAGAATTCATATTTTGAATAAACAAAAACCCTAAATAGCACCGTTTGTTAAAGTGTTTACTTTGAGAATAATGTTTCTGTTATTGGCATTCTATTATTAGGTTACAAATCCAATCCACTCTTTTTCCATTAGCATCATGAACTGACATAAACAGAATAATTACATTGCTGAGGTCAGCATCCCAGAGGACTGCTATGTTTGTTCGACGGACATGGAAAATTAAAAATGGACAGAGCTCCGAAAACAACCATGGAGAAATGACGGGAAATAGACAAGGGGAGGGGAGAAAACAATGCTGAACAGCTTATCAAAGCATTTGGAAAGATCACAGTGCTTTAGCAATATGCCAATAAAGACTACTTAAACCTTATCAAATTTAAAGCGCACCAAAAACACTTTTCTAACTTTACTAGGTAGGTAATGTTGCTGTTTTAGCATAAACAACATCTGCAAAGTTACAAAACTCAAAGTTCAAAGCAAAGGCAGATATTTTCTTAAAAAAGCGATTTCTTTATAAGGACTACAACAAATGGCTGGTAGGGACTACACAAGCTATAGATTATCAAGACAGAATATGCTAATCAATGACTAGAAGATAACTACATATAAGCTTCCTAAATTCATCAACTAACCATTCAGAAATGTTGTTAATTCTTGAGTCTCTACATCTCCAGTTTGAACATAAAAGGCTAAAAGTTGCATGTTTGAGTTAATCGAAGTGGCTAAGGACAAGAGCTCATGAAGTTCCACCCCCTGTTCTGAGAGCAGCAGCTCATTTGCATTTAAAGGGACAGACACAAAACGAGGCGTTTTTGCTCACCCTCAAAAAGTAATAAATTTAACAAGCTATATAAAAATATCTGTGGGGTATTTTGAGCCAAAACTTCACATACACACTCTGAGGACATCAGAGATTTATTTTACATCTTGTGAAAAGGGCTTTATACCACCCCTTTAATTTATATGATATCTAATCAATGTAATATATTTAAATAAACATGAAGCACGTCCCACTCTTTATATTCTATTCATGCATTTAATCTATTTGAAGTGTTAATAGTGCTACATATTCACATACCAGATACCACAATATAGCAAAATCTCGAACAATAGACATTTTATACTGCAGAAACAATATATATAGTCATACAGATCAGTCCTACTCTAGAAAATGTAGGAACTCTGTAGGAATACTGTAACAATCAATTTCCATGAGGCACTAACCATTAACAGTGAGCTTGGCCACAGTGGAGTAGTTGGAGCCAAAATGGTTGGAGACCACACATTGGTACTGGCCCTCGTCAGTGAAATTAACATTGAGCAGGTGGAAAACGGTGGTGTAGAGAAGGAGCTGATCCTGGTATCGAGCGTAGTTCTGGACCTGAGCTTCATACAGCACCTCTCCGTCTTTGCGCCAGGCGGTGCTCATGGGAGAGTCGCTGCTGCTGAACGCAGAGCAGTTCAGAGTGATGTTGGTCCCGCGTAAGGCCACAACGGTCTTGGGGTGAGCGCTGATCTGGGGTTTAGGGAAGTCATCTGCAAGTGAGACCAAAATAAAGAGATCTTAATCCAATACTTTTTATATTAAAGTTTTACTTCTTAATCATAAAATGACTTTTATTTAAATGGCACAAGACACACCACAGTAGCCAAAAAGGGCAAAGACATTTCATTAGAGTGCTGTGAAAAGTGTTTTTGTAAGAGACAGCATGAGGTAAATGTCAGGTCACTCACTGCAGACAAACTCCTCCGGTTTAACGACAAGAACACTAGATCCTGCCAGGGACGCAGGGTGAGCGCAGACTGCAGTGCAGGATTGCTGGAAGTGGCTGTCAGTCAACCACTGGCCCAACCACTGCAGCTGACAGTCACACAGGAGACTGCTGGTGTTCAAATCACTGAGGAAGACAACGGTACATGGATTATTGAGAACACAGGTGAAAAACATCCAACTAACATACAGACAAAAATGGCAACAAAAAAAATAGATTACGTGAAATGCATACAGTCTGTAGAAAGGAAAGAATCACTTACAGTGTTTTAAGTTTTAAATGAGTGAAAGCGTCAGGATGAATAGACATGATGCCATTCTTACTCAGGTCCCTGTAGAACAAATTCAAAAAGATTATTCATATGGGAACAGTACAAAAGTGTTGTGTTGAATAATAGAAAGTATTAGATTATATTGTAGTTTACTGCTTTCATTGCAACTCGGCACAAATGCAAAAGGAACAATATAACAGGTATAACCTTATAAATCTCAAATCAATAACCTATAATCTTTAACAACCAATAGTATAAACAGAATATATACGCTAATATCTAAGCATAATATAGATCAATATCTATTATAAAAATCCTAAATAAATTCAAAAATCTGAATTTTAATCCTCAATTTCAATTGAATAAAGTCAAATTTAAGCTTTATGGAACCATGGAAGCCTATTTCTGCCTTAGAGTTAAAAAGGGCTTTTTACCTAATATTTGAAACTGTATTGCTTATAACTGTGACTTTGAAATATCACGGTTTAAATGTATATATTTGTTATATTAAATGCCTTTTTATATCTTTGTGTGATCAATTCAATATGTCTCATTTAAAAAAAATTTAAAAAAAGGTTTTGACCTAATGTTTTTCAAAATGTCATAACTGGACCACCCAGTGAAAACAACAGACTTCTTTCTGGTGACATATGCAGAACAATATCTGGAAAGATTTCTACATCTACAAACAGAAGACATGACGTTCCCAAAATACTAAGAGCCAAAAGATAGACTCACAAATGCTCCAGCTCCATCAGACCCTCGAATGCTTTCTTAGTGATGGTCCTGATTTTATTATTCTGTAAAACTCTGGAAAACACAAACACATGCTAAATGTCAAACCACACTTCACATCTCAGAGTCAGATCGAACAGTTCATATCCACCATTGTATCCAACTTACAATGAGTTCAGCCTCTTCAAGCCCACAAACATGCCAATTAAGTCCTCAATGGCGAGGTATATCTCATTATTACGGATGTCCCTGGAAAAGAAAAACATCAGGAAGTTAGCAAACTTCCAACTACTGCTGAGTAGAATATTTTCTGTAACCTAAAATGTCAGAGCTGCTTTCTTTAGGAGATTGTACTTCTATATACAGAGAATTATGGTGCTATGGCTGTAGGGAAGCTCAGAATCATTGTATGCTTATGGAGTATAATAGGGGGTTTTGTACAGACTGGCTGGTATGTGGGAGAATTGTGAGATAATTTTCACGCACTACTGGCTGTAAAAAGCTGTCATCGCTTTATAACTGTGCCAAAGGGATGTGGCTGAAGATACAAGAGGTGGGCAGGTTTGAATGTGTGTTTTTTTTTTTAATGGGGTGAGCTGAAACGCCGAAACTAAACTAAAAGGACTTATATAGAGCTTAAACTAAAGGGATAGACTATATTGTTTGCAATTATGGGCTCATCTTATTTTATAGAGATATGCTACTTCCATTTTCATTTAATCTACAAATTAACACACCTGTCTTCATCTGAGAGCAAATATGAAATAAGTTACAGAAAAATCAGTAATCATTTCAAAATCAGTACATCATTTTTAAACAAAAGTGTTTATTAACTTATTGCTGCCCCCAGTCACATTAAATTATAACTCACATAAAAATAAAATATTTATAATTTTATTGTGAAATGAAAAATAAACGAAGACAAAAGCCAAATTTGTTAAATACCATACCAATGAAGTGACTAAAGTAACATTTCTGAAAATAACACATTTAACTTTTTCATTGCCATCATTCCCATTAAAGGGAACTTGCAGAAGCTAAACATAATAGCCTGATAAAAAAAATGTTTAGCTAATTTAAAAGAAAAATGTAAGACGGACTTTAAAGTCTTCAAATGTTAACTCTTATTTATTGCAAAAAATATAAATGTCCAAAAATGTTTTCCAGTGGGACAAGTAAAAATGTTAAAGAGGGCCCGTACAAATCTGGACAACTGTCCTGACCAGCACATCAGGATTTTGTATATAAACTACAGACTTATTCAGTGTTACCGAAGACCTGTCTAATGTGAGAGACAAAAGGGGAATGTGGTTTATCTTACAATGTACGAGCGTTAGTCAGGCTGCTGAACACTCCTTCCCCCAGGTGTGTGATCTGATTGTCACCCAAGTTGAGATTCTGCAAGAGACTGAGACCAGCAAACACCCAGTCTTCCAGACGACTCAAGTGATTGAAAGACAAATCCCTGGAAACCAAACACACACACACACGCACAAGCATTAATCTAGTGGTAACCATCAAATTCAACACCTTGAGAAAAAAACACCAAGAAAACAACGACTGACCAAGTATTACATTATTGCATACAGGATAAAAGTTTAAGGACAGGGCTGAAGTCACTCACAGTTCTTCCAAGCGATGGCAAAACTCCCAGGCATCGGCTCGGATGAGTCCGATATTGTTCTGATTGACCCGCAGAATCCTTAGCATGTGCAATCCATACAGCCAACCCTTATTCAGCTCCGTCAAATTATTATACTCCAACTCTCTGGAAAAGGACACAAATTAGCTGAATTGAACAACAAAAAATAATCAACCCCTCCACTAAGTTGATGTATGGTTTAAAATAAAAATACTACTAAAATCAAGTCTCGTTTAAATATATAGGGGTGGGCGATAGGGTAAAAATATCATATCACAATATTAATTAATCACAATTCTTTTTCATGTTGGTTTTAAAGACTATTTTGCATCCGAACTGTTTACAAGTTTTACAACTGTTTTTATGTAAACCTTGAGTGTATTTGACATTTTATGTGCAAAAATATGTGAAAGAGAACTTAGTTATCTCATATACACACACAAACACAGGCTTTTTGACAATATTTTATGCATTTTAATTATTTAAAATGGTTAAAACGGTGTGTTTTTTTCCCACAGAGGAACAACCACTTAAAATAATTGCCAAGTTGTTTAGTGTAGGTAGTAAATTATAGTCAAGATGCCTATAAAAAAATTAATGCTTACAAATATAGTAATAATTAAAATAATGTAAAACGCTGATTGCATTGACTCACAGCTCCTCCATGTTTTCCAAACCAAAGAGAGCTCCATCCATCAGCTTTGTGATGCCGTTACGCTGCATCTTCAAGGATTTAAGAGCCTTCAGTTCTTTAAAAATGAGACTTTCCACCACACGGATCCTGTTGCGCCTCAACTCTCTGAAAAAAAAAATGACGAAAACATAGAGAGGCACATTATAATAAGAACGTCTAAACCATGGCGCTAACAACCAGCGAGAGACAAGACGTCAAGGAAAAAACTCCCCATTTGATAATATCAGTTGCATTTAGCAAGCAGTAATTCTGTCAGATACAATCTAATTGAGCACTGCAATAACATCAAATTCATTAACCATGAACACTCACAAGACTTGGAGCTGAGACAGGGTGAAGACTTTATCAGGCAGCAGAGAGAGTCTGTTCTGGTTTATCTTCAACACCAGAAGGGAGCTGATGTTTCCAAAACAGCCAGGCTCTAAGGAACTTATCTTGTTTTTGCTCAGGTTGCTGTTGTGATGGAGAAAGGAAACAGACAGTTATCCATAAACCTCGAAAGGAATCAGAAACTCCAAGAAAAACACCAATTATTTAATGACAAAGTAAATATCAAAGCAACAACTGACGACATTTAAAGGGTTAGTTCACTCAAAAGTAAAAATGCTGTCAGTAATTACTCTGTAAGACTTTCGTTCATCTTCGAAACACAAATTAAGATATTTTTTATGAAATCTGAGAGCTGTCTCCCTCCTTCATTGACTTCAACTTACTACCGTCTAACCAAAGTGCACAATTCAGACAAGCCTGAGTACAAAAACCTGGGCAAAAAATAAAAAAACAAAAACAAAAAATAAAAACTCACAGGTATTTCAGCTGCATGGGAGGGAAAGATCCAGCCTTAAGCTCAGATATAGAATTAGAGCTCAAGTCCAGACTTTCCAGAGATGAATATGGCAACAGTTGCTCTGCCATAACTTCAGAGATTCGGTTATGAACACTGAAAACAAACAACAGAAGGTTATAGATGTTCTATATGATCACACACTTAATGAAATGTAAAATAGTAAACAATCACGCAATCCATGTACTGTTACATTTCAGTAGCCTAGCCATGTCTTGTTTAATAACATCTTGTTTATTTCAAGCAAAAAGGGTTGAACGTAGAAGTTAACTTACAGTGACAGCACAGTAATGTTGGATGAGGCGTCTCCAAGAAAAGGCACCACTGTAAGTTCGTTCTGATTCATAGACCTATATTCACACAAAGTTAATTATTAAAACGTGAAAAAGCAGTCACCAAAGGAAAAAAAAAACTTGACATAACAATATAGCCCATTATTAAAGTGAAAACTGAAATGGAATTAAAAAATGAATATCAGGTTGTATTCATATACAAAAACGTAATATGCCAGGCCAGCAAGTGTGTTAAGTTAACCAGAAATATTTAAGACTGGGGGTCAAATGTCAAGTCTATAATTTGCACTCTCAGTTCAGACTTGGTAAAAAAAAAAAAGAAAAAAGGTATGGAAAGACAGTCAAATTCATAGGTACCTAGTACTAGCTACAGACAAACATATAGTCTGTCATATTAAATAGTAGTCAGAAAAACTTAACATTTTGAGCTGGAACAACCTATTTTGACAAAACATAAAAGAAAATCTGTGTTTTGTGGCTTATTTATATACTCTAGTATGATATGTAGTAAGAATATGGAGCGAAGGAAACACCTTTAATGTTATTCAGAGGGCAAAACTGAGCGGGAAAATATGCAAATTTGTCCAGATGTTGTTATTTATATTTCTAAAAATAAAGATGAAATAGTTTATAAAGTAACCCAATTACAACACAAGATTTGATAAAAAAAAGCAAATAAATACTACTAATATGGAATAACTGTCAGTGGTGCGTTAGTATTGTGCACATGTGCAGCCCTGCAGGAGGATGACCATCAGGCAATGTAAACAACATCTCCTCTATTACTCACGCATGGGTGATCCAGGCTGGAGCTTCCAGGGCCGCAGAAGTCAGTCTTTTCCTATTGCAATCCAGCAGTTGAGCTGCACCTGGACTATCAGAACACCTACAGGGAGAAGGGCAAGTGTCCAGGCCCACGACACTCACTATGAGTAGGAATAGGGCCTGGGGGATGGGCCAGGCCTCCGCCATTTTGAGTTTCTTGATCGCAAATGATCTATCCAAATTATGGCATCAATGAGACACGGAGATGAATCTGTGTTTTAGAATATACATCTGATTTCATATAAATCCGAATTAAGATGAAAATCAGAAAATCAATCCGGAGCCATCACTTTGCTCTCTCAGCTCGTCCCTTCGAAATTCTCTTCTTCCGCCTTACAATCTCTGCAGCTTCAAGAATTCCCAAACGGAGCGTCAAACAATCTTCAAGATGTGGAAATGTGGCTCAGATATCCCAAAAGAGTTCATGTCCTATATTAGATTATGACTTTGCATTTGAGGAAAATAAATGATATAACTGAAAAATCGCCTTTCCAAACATTGTTCCTCGACTTTTTTCCCAAGGAAAAACAAAAGCATCTTCTTCCGGCGTTGACACGTGAGCCACCCCTCTGTCACGTGCTGCTGGAGGCCTCACGTCATTGGCCAGTCGACAAATCCATCAAACTTTGATTTTTTCCACATTTTTTCTAAGTTTTTGTTTGTTTGTTTTGTTTTAAAACAATTATTCTAGTGGTTATCTTCTCATTAAAAGCTCATATTATGACAGCCTTTCAATTTTATTACGTCTCTATAATTATTTATTTAAAACTATGAGGTTTGCCATGACCACCTACCCAGAACTTCAAATTTCCATCTGTAGTTATTAAAACGGGTTACAATGTACTTTGCAGTTGTAGGAATATAAATATAAATCATATTTAAATTCACTTGATATTTATCTGTTCATTTTTTATAACAAATAATTGTACTTCATCTTTTGATGAAGTACAGTAGCTTGGCTACTGTCATCTTTTCAATAAAATACCAATCTGCTTAAAAAATGTATGTAATGTATCCTATGTAAAATATGTAATGTTTTTTTTTTTCAAAATAATTATTTATTAACCTTTGTTAACTTTGGTTAATAAAAATACAACTGTTCAATCATTGTTAATGTATCTGAACAATGACATGAACTAAGATTAATAAACATTTCAGAAGTATTTTTCATTGTTAGTTCGTGTTAACATATGAAACCCTATTGAAAAGTGTTGCTGAAATAAAATAATACTAATAATGAATTTGATTGGTATCTGATTCCCACAGCAACTTCAATCAACAAGACATCCTCAACACAGCAATGAAATTGTATTTATGTGTAACAATGAAATGATCTAACTCGTATGTATGTGCTAAGGGCCATTTCTCTGACTGCACTCTCAATGTAACTCAAAGTATAAATAAGACACTATAGTGAGAAGAGATATTTTTAAACTATGTCAGCATGTTGACATCTCTAATATATTGTGACCAATGATATAATAACAAAGTTATAAGATCCATTTTCCATATACATTTATTTCAGTTTAGTTTATCTTTATATTCTATTTAGTATGTTACATGCATTGTAATAATTAGATAGGCATATAGCATATAAAGGAAAGCAACTAATTTGTAATTTAAAAAAATAATCAAATAGTAAGTTAGTGCTGATAAGTTAGTGCTGGCAGGAATGAAGCCTGTTTTCCACTTGCCCTACCAGAATTGCCAAGACATTCATACATTATTTGACATGGTTATTGATGCAAGCAAGATTTTTACAAAATATAAACATCATTTAAAAAAATGCATTAAAAAAAAAAAACCTAATATACATTTAAATAATAATAGCCGAGTAAGGTTTGATCACAATGTTGACTTGAAAAAGCCTTATCTGAAAATTTGAGAGAAAAAAAAAAAAACTTTTCAAAGATTTTACTCAGTCAATGAAATGTTGTTAACATGATCTAATGCATTGTGTTAAACAAGTCGCTAGCATGTCTCTAGCATGATTAGCAAATTGATACAGGAAGATGTTGTTGCTAGCATGATTTTTGATAGACAGATAGACAGACAGACAACATTGGAGGATTTAAGCATATGCTCTACAAAAAGAAAAACAGTTAATAAAAAAAAAGTACAGGAAGTTGAATAGTAGTAGAGCAGGTATAACCTAATACTGAATCTAAAAAGCCTGCATGTAGGTCACAGATTTTCATATAGAGAGAGGTGCATATCGCCTATAGTTTAGGTAGCATACTGTTTAATGTTGGCAGATAATTTAGCATCACAGCATTTTAAATCTTACAGATTTATCTGGCCAACATCTCTAGTTGTGAATAAAGAGTTTCTGAGCTACTGACTCTTTAAACATCGTTTAACAGTGTATAAGTTAATGTTTAACACTGAGCTGCTGCCTTGCTAAACATGCATTGTTTGGCTTTCCTTTGGAATTTTTTCTAAGAAAAATGCTTTAAAATATAGCTTTGAGCTAGTTTCAGGACAGGTGAGTACATGTCTCTCATACGCCCATATTTGGGGGGAATAGGTTATTTGAGATCTGTGGACGTGTTAAATCTGTAACAATGGATGTGTCCCAGGAGCAAACACAGGCAGACTGTTTACCTCGGAGTCTGCGAAAGAAAAAGAAGTTGTCAGACATGGCAAACATGTATCAGCGAACCTGTCAACTTAACGTCAGTTCACCCACAAAAATTGTGCATGTCGTTGGTACGGAAATTAAGGTGATCCTTGACAGGTAGGTAATATAATAATTTGTATTATACATATAGGCATACATAATGCAAAATCAAAAAAGTATGGTGTGAACTTTAAATGCATTTTTTTTAAATTAAAGACCTAAAAGTAAAAGTAGGCTACAATGGGCGTCGCATAGCGGAAGTGGTTGTCCTCATGAAAAGTAATCTTACGCTGTAACCCCCAAGTGTGTCTGTGATTAAAAACCAATCTTTGCATTAAATTGAACTTATTGATATAAAAGAAAGAAAATGCCATTTAAATGAGACATTTTGCAAGCATTGTGTGATAATAGAACAACAAAAAGGTAGATTTTTATTTATTTAAATATTTGTAAATATTTTGTCATAATGCTAAAAATAATTAAACAATTAATATCAGACTTAAATAATTACAAAAGCGGTATTGTAATAATGGATGATACAAAGAAACAGGTGTGAAATATCAACTCAAATGTAAAGGGACAATGTTTGTTAACAGATAGTTCCTCCATAGCATCTAAAAAATGACTCTAAATCTAATAGTTTGTGCAGCCTCCACACGGTTCACATGAAAGAAAATGGTATTCAAATCACAATTAATTGCTTGCAATAGGTTTATTCAACGTATTTTCAGCATGTGTTTACGGTTTTGCATATTGAAGAAAACGGGTTTTGCATCCTGAGGCAAAACGGTGCAAAATTGGGTTCAGTCCAGTTCAGTCGCGCTGGAGTTAACAGCGCCCTCTAGCGGTCGCTTGTGCTGCACACTGAGTTGTGGGCGTTTCCAAGCGTTTCAAGTCCTCCGTTTCCTAGAAATACACCTGCTTTTGTTCAACCAATAGGCTCTCTGACGCGGTTACATCTCAAGTACATAAAAGGGTTAAAGGTAAATTATTGAATTTACTTTCAAAGTAAGACGCATCTTCAAAAATCATGGTGACCCGCCGTTCACTTACAATTGACACTGGGAACGCGACCAAGACGACATACGTGGTCGGAACAGAGTTGACGGTGAATTTAAACAGGTGAGAGTGTATTTATCTCGCATTATGCAAATATACAATATATTAGAATAGAATAGATATTAGAACATTGTTTCATTTTAAGGGGACAAGACGCGTTCATAAACAGCGCGACTGAGCTCAAGGGAATTAAACAAAGCAGGAGTCTATTTTAATAGACCGAAACGAAAGACATAATTAAAGGTACAGTTCAGCCTACCATGATAAACCTTTCATCATTTACTCGCATTCATATCGTTTCCCCATGACTTTCTTTCTTCCGTGGAGCACAAATGTATATTGAATGTTTGGGTCTTATACTGACATCAGGACAGGAGTTTCCATCGACTTCCATTGTATCTTGTTTCCTGCAGTATAACTGAATGGTGACTCACTGAGGCTGTCAGTCCCCTATGTTTACATGCTATAGAAGTGCATTCCTGCTAGTAATTTATTTTTATTTGTTTTATATATTTTCAAAAATGTTTTTGATAAGGGTCTAACTGACTAAAATATCTAAAATATATGTTACTTTATGAGTAGCGTACTTAGATTTCAAAGGGTTAAAGCTGACTATGGTCTGAGTTTTGTTTAGATCAAAAGAACCAGTTTAAACAGAGAATGGAAAATAAAGGATTCATCTCAAAATGAATATTATTATTTTGACAGGCACACCATTATAGACTCTGGGAACCCAAACAGAAGAACAGTCATTAAACACAATGTCGCCAGAAATTATGCATGTTTACATAGACCAATAATTGAAATACAGCACAGACAGAAGACACAAATATGAAAGTGTACAGTTAAAATATCCGATTGTTCTATTCATAAAGTTTCAAACTTTAAGTTTGTAAACCATACATTAGCAACATCATTCTGGAATGAACTGAGTGTCCAAAGAATTGAATCTGCTTGTTGTAATATTCGCAGATATTGGTTTGTTTTGTCAATTTCTGTGTAGATGAATATTTGCCTTGGGAATTTAGGTGGGATTGTTGATCAAGGAATTTCTCCTTTTCAGTTCCAAGGGCGGATGAATGCACTCGTTGTGCTGCGACATTATTTAAATTCATCTCTGAACTCTGTCTCAATAATACTTCTGTTTCATGTTACAAAATATTATCTTTTGATTATACTTAATTCAGGAATTAATTATATATTAAAATATATTTAAATAGAAAACAGTTATTTTACTCTATTTATTATCAAATAATTGCCAGCTTGGTTAGCATTGGTAACACTTTATTTTTGGGTCCAATTCTCGCATTTAACTAGTTGCTTATTAGCATTTATATTAGGATAATGGCTGTTTATTTGTACTTATAAAGCACATATTAACACCGCATTCTGCATAACCATAGTCTACATCCCTTAATTATATTCCTGAACTTAACAACTACCTTAATAACTAGTAATAATCAGTAAATTATGAGTTTATTGAGGCATAAGTTGTATTTAATAGTGAATTTGTTCCCCATAAGAGTTCCCAGAGCATCAATACTGATACTGACCCTAAACCTTTGAATAGTAGTGGATGTTTAGGATATTATGTTTTCAGAAAGGTAACACACATTTTGTTTGGCTATTAAATACTTTTACTCAATGTTTTGAAACTACAATTTGGTTCTTAGAGAATTTAACGCAAATATTTATACCAAAAAAAAAAAAAATGTCTGCTTGAGAAATTTACTTCTTGAAAGTATGATATCATTATGACAGATTTTTTTGATTTATGAATCACAATGGTAAAAGGGTTGACTCATAACCCGAGGACATTATTTAAAAACGATTTAGTATTATGCAATTTTATGTAAAATCTAAAAATATATAGAGAGAATAAAAATAAAATGTTGTCCTGCAGGGACAAAAAAAAAAAAACAGATCTAGAAGTGTGAATGGATGGTAGACATGAAAGAAGTATGATGTGTTTTACTCCATCTAAAGTCTAAACAATTTTACATAAAAAAAAATGTATAAAGTCGGCTAGAAAGCTAAAGAAAAGCCATTAGTAGGTTTGGAAAGTCATCAAAGACAATAGCTGACAGTAGCTGTTATAAACAGAAGTATTGAGACCGAGTTCAGTGATGAATTTAAATAATGTCGCAGCACAACGAGTGCATTGATTCATCCGCCTTTGGGACTGAAAGGAGAAATTCTTCAATCAAAAATCCCACCTAAATTCTCAAGGCTTATATTCATCTACACAGAAACACAGTGTTGTTTCTGCTTTGTACATGTTTGTATCCATTGCCTGTTCGTGCATTTCGGGGGCGGAGCAATGAAGAGAGGGGTGTGTTTGTTTGGGTTGATTTTATATATCAACTTTGATTCTCAGAAATCACTTACTACACATTTAAAACACAATTTTTAGACAATGAAATGACCTTTGTATAATATCCTACAATGAAATAGATAAATTCATAATGTGTCTCTGTATTTCTCTTTGCTCTACAGGTGTGCCCCACCACAGTCCAGATTCTTCTCCATAAAATGCTCCCCAAACGTTCATTACAAGGTCACGCCCCCGACCAAGGACAGGAACACCTCGCCGTACCCCCTCACCCCAAACTCTATCCTCCTCATCACCATGGACACAGTCAGTGAGACTGCGTTTGACAGCAAGGTACCTAAATCTAACATCAAGAGCACCGTACAGCACATGCAGAAAGAATCTGTGGAATTTTTCCTCGTTCTCTATCTGATTTTGAGGAAAATTCAGCAGAATTGATTTAAACATAAGTGTTTGAGACTGAGCCAAAACTACTACTCCCCAGTATCTGATAATCTAAGCATTATGAAACTACTGTAGCACAACTATTTAAAAGGAGGATGTGATGGGAATGTTTCCGTGTGGGTATGTTTCTCGATAATGTCCTTTAGAAAACATACAGAACTGAAAGAAACTGCGGAAAGCAAAGAGCGTGTCTGTGGTTTACCCCAGTCTATGCAGGAAACCGTGGTTTACACGTAGACACGATCTCACGTCACTTTCTTGCACTGGCAGTTTGAATACTGGACATATTTAGTGCATTTTTTAATACAATGATTGCTCAATAATTGTCATGAGGATCCAGCTCATGCTTGTTTCTAAGAATCAGATGTGTTTCAGTTATCTGTTAGGTACTATGGTGAGAAAACGGAGGCTCTTGAGGACGCTTTGCTGCATCTAACAGCTGTCGGTACGTTTCACTATGCAAGACATACGCCTGTGTTTATGAATAGTATCAGGATGTGTACTGCAACTATAAACAGCCTCATGATACTGGTGGGACTGTGAAGGAAAGAGCAAGTCTCACATTGCCTCTATTCTGTTGCAGAGATATCTCTGGACGTAGATGCCGACCGAGATGGCGTTGTTGAGAAAAACAATCCGAACAAGGTGAGCTTTGTTTGCCGGTAGTCTTGCGATCTGTTATATATCATCATTATTTGGAAGATTTATTTTTGCCTCATTGTTTTTTGGCTTAGAGATGGGGCTGGAAAGTCTGATAAAATTAATAACTTGATTAATTTAGATGAATTAGAAGCCTTAGAGATATGATAAAGCCACATTTGTTTGCATATTAAAGGGATAACGGAAATGTTGTTCCAAATCTGTGACTTTCTTTCTTCTTGGAAACATTTTGAAAAATGTCTCTGCGCTTTCTTTTGTAAATACAATGGAAGTCAATGGGGTCCAATGTTTTCTGAACGCCGTTGACTTTCAGAATCTTTTGTGTTCCAACAGCATTGTAGATGATATGTCTAATTGTACTGGATTTTGGGTTTAGGCATCCTGGAAATGGGGTCCTAATGGCCACGGTGCAGTTTTGCTGGTAAACTGTGACTCCGAGACCTCATACAAAAAGAAAGTGGACAGTGAGAAGGATGATATCAGTAAAGTTTCGGGTGAGTCTAGGCAGATCTGGGATAAGATATGGGAGGGATTTAAGTCTCGCCGCAGATATTTGTTATGTGTAAATAGACTCTGTCTGTACCAAACCCATGTTTAAACAATGTTGCAAAATGAGTATTCCTTATTAATCATTCATTATTAAAGGATAACTCCGGCGCAAAATTAACCTTTAGTCTAATAACACAATAACACTGTTTAGCATATAACGCTAGTATATGGGGGCATTTACTAAGTAAAAAGAAATCGCTAGTTAATACCACTAACAAGGCTCAAAATAGCCCCACACTAACACAGTAACATAATGAGGGTCCATACATGCAAAACGAAGCATTGAGAACTTTGTAAGCGTGCAGACTGTTTACCAAGAAGATATTTTATAAAGACAGTTCACTTCGTGTATACAGGCAGGAGCCATCTTTGGAAAATAGTCTCGATAAGTCGAACCACGAACTGATCTGTATGAACGGCGTTCGTGGTTCGACTTATCGAGACTATTTTCAAAGATGGCTCGTGCCTGTATACACGAAGTGAACTGTCTGAACAATATCCATAGATTTGAATTAGGTGCACAATTTTGCATTTTTAGCTTAGTTACCATTGGACTTTACTCTTCAAATGCTATGCTGTGAAAGGGAAGAGAGAATTTAATCTAATGTATCTTTTTTTTTTTTTGATGGCAGATTTGCAGGACATGTCCAAGATGATCTTGCGCACCAACGGGCCGTCTAAACTTCCTGAAGGCTATAAACTGAGCATGCACATCTCGCAGACCACTTCAGAGAGCGTGAGAATCTTTAGACCTCGGACAAATGTGCCGAAAGACAACGTGTGGAGTAAGTGTTGACACCAACACCTGCAAAATAATACGATAATGTTTTAAATGGGGGATGTCCCGGACGGTCTCAAGGATTGGTATTGAGGGCATACATTTTTGCTCAAGATCTTGTATTGACAATGCAAGAGTCCAGCAGTTTGTAAAGTCTCCTCCAACACAACCCAAAGACTTTCAATGAATTTAAGGTCTGGACTCAGAGGTGCACATTCATGTATGAAAATGATTCTTCATTCTCCCTCCCTACCAAGAAAATAAGTAAATAAATGTAAATAACAACAAATTTTTTTTTTATAATCATCTATTCCCTAAACTATTTAAGAAAACAGAATATCTGTAAATGTGCAACAATTTTTTACACGCATGCATATTGTGATGCATGAAAACCATTGGGACATCTGCATAAGGTGGTGGAAATGTAAAATTATGTCAACAGTTTATATAAATATAATGTACAATTGATTAAATAAATGAAGTAAAAAACAAAAGTATTACAAAGGAACATCAAAACTTTACTGAATGGCTCCTCTTTCCCTGTACCAGAGCACAAACTCCTGAAGTTGTTCATGAAAGATTATCTAATGGTGGTTGGAACAGATAAGCTGACACAGGAAGTGCCCTATCAGGGAGGAAATACTGAACTGATGTTCTATGTAGAAGGCCTTCGCTTCCCTGATAAAGACTTTGATGGGCTCATCACCATCAACCTTAGTCTACTAGAGCCCAGTGGCAAGGTTAGTGAAAGAAAAACCACTGTCTGATCCTCCATTAAACCCATTTACACTGTTGTTTTCTATCCAATCCAATTTGGTAATATAATTCTTATAACCTTCTGTCAGTATTTACTCACCCTCATGTTGTTCCAAACCTTTATGTGTTTATTTGTTCTGCTATACACAAAGGAAGAATGTTTTAATCAAACAGATCTCATTCCCCATTGACTACCATAGAAGGAAAAAATACATACTATGGTAGTCAATGGGGAATGAGATCTGTTTGATTAAAAGTCAAGTCAGGTCAAGTCACATTTATTTATATAACGCTTTTCACAATACAGATTGTATCAAAGCAGCTTCACAATGATAACATGAAATAGATAAAACATTCTTCCTTTAAAACAACATAAAGGTTTGGAACAACATGAGGGTGAGTAAATACTGACAGAATTTTCATTTTTGGGTGAACTTACCCTTTACGTAAATACGATTCTGCTTGTTTTCTTAAAAGGATTTGCCTGAAACGCCCATCTTTACTGATAAAGTCCTATTTCATGTCTCACCCTGGATCATGACCCCTAACACCCTCAAACCTGTGGAGGTCTATGTGTGCAGGTGAGAGGGGAGCAGTGTATATACACTCACACTGTATTTATCTTGTAAGCCTTGGGGACGGTTGACTATTTGATGTTTTTGACAGCACAACGGATAACATCTCATTCCTGAAGAGCATAAGGAACCTGGTGGAGAAGAATGGCTACAAACTTAAAATATGTCACGAGTACATGAACCGAGGTGACCGCTGGATGCAGGTCAGTTATTGGGGAAAGAACATGACATATTGTTAATAAACATTAAATGTAGTAAAATATAAATGAATAAATGTCACTTGTATAATAATTTGGAACATGTATGGAACAATATGTCAATTTAATAATATACATTATATACCTGACAGAATAAGATTCCTAACAAGTGTTTTAAAACCAAAACTGACATTGGAAATAACTTTGGAAATGACATTGGAAATTACATTTTGGAAATGACAGCCGACCTGACATTGGAAATAATGACAAAGCATGCAGTTTATTGGATGATCATAGGATGATGCATATAAAAACAACTTGATAAACCTGTCAGATGACTGTCAAATGAATTCCCACTGACACGCTCTCACTCTCGTTCTCTACAGGATGAGCTTGAGTTTGGTTACATCGACTCTCCCCATCATGGTTTTCCTGTTGTACTGGATTCTCCTCGTGATGGAAATCTTCAGGACTTCCCCTATGAGTCCCTTCTGGTGAGTGACACCAAGAACTGCTCAGAAAATTAAGTCAAAATTGAAAATTGTCATTTTCTCACCCTCATCTCATTAAATGTTTTTTTTTTGAATGTTGATGACTTGATAGAATCATGTTTTGATCACATACTAAAAGAAGGAGGTTTAGAATCACTAAACATTGCGTGACAGGGGCCAGACTTTGGATATGTGACCCGGAACGCTTTGAATGAGGAGGTGAACAGTCTGGACTCCTTTGGTAACCTGGAGGTCAGTCCACCAGTCACAGTGAATGGGAAAAGTTACCCACTTGGCAGGATCATCATTGGTGTGGCATTCCCTACGTAAGTATCACAACTGTACCCTAAAACTACAATGTAGTAACCACAACTAAAAAGGAACATTGATATAATTTTTTGGCTTCCAAACAACATGCTGATGTATTAATCAATCTAATACCAGTCTTTATGAATATTTTCGTTTAATTTTAAGTGCAAAAGATGGCCGCAACATGACCCAAGTCGTCCAGGAATTCCTGTGGGCACAGAAGGTTCAAGAGCCAATTGCGCTCTTCTCTGATTGGCTAATTGTGGGTCATGTGGACGAGTTCATGACCTTCGTCCCAGCCCCTGACCGAAAGGTAAACAGATATGTTCAGAATGGCAAACTGACATGCACTACCTAAATAATTAATTAAAGAAGTCTATTATGCTCACCAAGGCTGCATCTATTTGATCAAAAATAAATGTCAAAATGTAATTTATTCTTGCGAGGCAAAGCATTACTCCAGTCTTCATTGTCACATGATCCTTCAGAAATCAATATGCTCAAGAATTTTTTTTGCTGCTTATTATTTTTGTGGATACTGTGATATACTACCATTCAAAGGTGTGGGGCTTGTAAGACTTATTGAAATTAATATTTCTATTCAGCAGAGATGCATTAAATTGTTCAAAGAGACACAATAATACTGTTTTGATCAAATAAAGCTTTGTTGAGCATAAGAGACTTTCAAAAACAATTCTTATTTAATTCTACTCCACTCTGAGCCAATGTTTTTAAAGAGCTGTAATGTTTGAAATGTTCAGAAATTCCGGTTGCTCCTGGCCAGCCCGGATGCCGCATATAAAGTTTTCAAAAGCTTACAAAACACGGGACACGAAAAAGCGGAAATGTTTCCAGGTAAACTCTCACTAATTTTCTACTTTTGAAAAAAGATGTCCACTATGCACTAAAGTTCATATTCTAGCTAACATGTTTACTTGAACAGGGATGCCAGAGGCCATTACGGTTAATGCCATCCTGAGTGACAAAAAGCTACAGGCTGAAAACCGATACGTGCAGGTCAGTGAAATGAGCAGCATGGCATTAAGATGTGTTTTGTATCCAAATAGTATCTATATATATGTATTTTTAGCCAGATTACAGTACAGTGTTCCAAATCTGTCTTTTCTGTGGGAAATAAAGCATCATATAATCTTCCACTCAGAACTGCATTGACTGGAACAGGGACGTGCTGAAGAAAGAACTGGGGTTGGATGATGAGGACATCATCGATTTGCCCATCCTGTTTAAACTGCAAGAAGACGATAAAACAAGCCCAAGGGCCGTGGCTTACTATCCCGACATGGTACAGCACATTATCAAGAACTTACTGAAAGTCCGTTCACATTTTGACCAATTGCTTTTTCTTTTAACTCTTTCCCCGCCAAAGTTGCCAGCTACCGCCAGAGTTTTTGATCATTTTCACAAAATTGTCATCATGGCCCCCAGAATATTTAGTTGTATGAATACAATATATCCAAAGAAAGAACAGAACCTTTGTTATTTTACAAAAAAAAATGCATGCACTTTAAAAAAAAAAAGCATGCCCATCAACACTCGATTGTAAGTAAGTTTCATTAAAAAAGCAACTTTTTGAACAAAAAGCTGAGAAAATCACATTTTTGTCAAAGTCCAGATCGGATTCAGAACGATGATCAAAACATGTTTGGAGTAGACAAACAGAAATCCGTACATTTCCGTCAATGATGGGGAAAGTGTTAATGGAAAACAGATGATCAAAACATGCACTACTGTTCATAAGCTTGAGCCTCGGCAAGACTTTCTATTGTCTCTTACACTTACTTGTAGTTTTTTTATGCATTACCCACCTATATTTACCCTCAGGTGAACATGATCGTGTTGGGGAACCAGCTGGGCATCCCAAAACCTTTCGGGCCCCAGGTGAAGGGCCGGTGTGCTCTGGAGACAGAGATGTGTTCTCTTATGGAGCCTCTAGGCCTCAAATGTACCTTCATTGATGACTTTGCCCCATACCACAAACTGATGGGGGAAGTTCACTGCGGTTCCAATGTTCTTCGAGAACCATCCCCTTTCAGATGGTGGAACCTCGAGCTGTGAGAGAGAGGGAGAGGGAGACTAGGATGAATAGAGACCTGTCAAGTGCCTACTATGTCTAAAGCAGGATAAATGGGTGTTTTAACAAGTTCATTCTAGCAATAAATAAATAGCCTTGTCGTTCAAGCAAAATGGAATAATTCATCTAAAAATGTAAACTCTGTCATCATTTACTCACCCTCATGTCATTCAAGCTGCTCCTTTTGGCAAGCTACCCCACAAATCATTCCTGTCACTATGTACATGTTCTGAGATTGTATAACAGCTTTCTGTAAGGAATTACATATGTGAGCAGATTATGACAATTTTGTGATCTATAATATCTTTTTAATAATTTTCCTCTGGCAACCAGGCCTTGTTTTAGCAGTACAGCTATTCCTGGGCTGCTTCTGTATTTCTAAAATACAAAAAATAAGGGCTTACAATTTGGAATCATTCTGGAGTGGTTCAAATGAAAGTTAACCACTTATGGCATTATGATGCATTAATGTTCACTGTGTTGCCTCTTACTAATAATGGCTGAGAAATGTATTCTATATTTGGTGATTTGCTGTCTTGGATGATTTTTCCAAATAATGTACTTTTAAAGCAATAAATAAACATTTCATGAACAACTTTGATCTTTATTAAACATGATTTCTCTGGTTTCATTACAAAAAGGAGAAAAGGTCTTATTTACAGTAAAACATTTCATTAAAGTAGCATAATAAGCACTTGTAAAAGAACACAATCACTTGCAGAAAGCAGTCGGTGTTTGTTTGGAATGAGTTTGTGCTTAATGTCTGGAGCATGTGCAAATGCATTATGTACAGTTCGACCAATCAGCAGAGACTTAGGCTCTAACACAGCTTTAAGTGTGGATTCAGCTAATCCAAAAATAGTTTTCTCTTCTCCATGTACAGTTTTGTAAGTATCACCCCTGAAAGGACACCACTATTAATGTAAAAATCCGTAAAAAAAAAAAATTCTACTGCACCCTTTCAAATGAAAAGTGAACTGGGATGTTAGTCGTAGAGTAGATTAGAGTATTAGAGTAGATATTTTGCCAGTGACTGATGTTTTTAATGTCACAGCTTGGTATTGTTATAATTCATCACATTTACAGCTCATGTAATTGGCTAAAAAAACTGTATCCCATAAGCCAATGAGATGAATGGGAATGCTAACCGATAGCCTTAAAGGGATAGTTCACTTTAAAATTAATTTTTGGTATGTTTTAGCTTACCTCAAGGGTATCCAAGATGTAGGTGTCTTTGTTTCTGCAGTATTTTCAATTTGGATATTTTTAGGTCAAACCGTTTGTGTCTATCAGCCATATAATGAAGGTCTATGGTCACCACCTTAAAAAGCATGCACAGAGAAGTCCAAATTAAACATGATTTATTGACTGTGTAATGTAATGTAAGTGCACATTGATGGCCTAAGACACGAAACGAGCGGTTTGTGTGAGAAAACGAACAGTATTTCTATTTTTTACCTCTTGTAACTAGGGGTGGGGTAAAAAATCGATTCTCGATGCATCGCGATGCGGACGTGGACGATCCTGAATCGATTCACTAATGTCAAAAAATCGATTTCAAAAAAAAAAATTTTATATGCATTTATAATAACGTAATATTGACGGACCGCGAAAGACGGAACTCTGAAGCGCGGAAGTGCAGTGGCCGGACCGTCTGTGGCGTGCACATAACAGAGATTAGATGGCACGCGAGATCCAAACACCTTCCTTGTTAGGTTAAAAGCTGACGTGTGGAAATATTTTGGCTTCTGAAGTTGAAGGGGGAAAGGAGCTGGACAAGAGCCGCACTAGTTGCGCGCTTTGTGGAATAAAACCAACGACGGAAACACGACAAATATGATAAGCCATATGACACCTTTCCAGCCAGAGGAGGAAAAACACTCGGCTGCACCAGTCGTTATATTATTTATTTACTACAAGTATGCTCCTAGTTCAAGCACACATTTATTTTCCTGGTCGTTCTTTGTAATGTTAATAAAATATATTGTGCATTAATTCTTTATGGGTCATTACTTTGTACTTTTAAAGCAAATTATTTATAGTCACACACAAAAGATTCAGATAATCGATTTGTAACATTATAAATGTCTTGTACTTTAACTTTTGATCAACTTAATTTATCCTTGATGAATAAAAGTATAGATTTCTTTTTTCTTTTGCCCAAAAAATTAAATAAAAATTCTTACCGACTCCAAACATTTGAACGGTATTGTTTAATGTTACAAAAGCTTTCTATTTCAGATAAATGCTGTTCTTTTGAATTTCTAGGTGATTCTCTGAATCGGGTGCCCTTCAAGTCCCCCAAACTTGCTTCAAATATTTTCAATTGAAGGAAATCACAAAATACATTTTAATGCTGTCAATTAATAGAACCAGGTGCATTTGCATTATAATGCAACAAAATTGCTTTTGAAAAAAATGTAAAGTTTATACATTTAAAGATAATGAGTTGCCTAAGTAGTAGACAACAAGCATGTTTGCATGTCCTCACTAACCATCATTATATTCATCATTATATTTTCAATGAATAGCCTATCAAACAAATAAAAAGTGCAATTAATACCAAAATGTTGCTGCTGCTAATATAATCATATGTTGGCACACAAACCGCTCGTTTCGTGTCTTAGGCCATCAATGTCTACTTACATTTACGAGTCATTAAATCATGTTTAATTTGGACTTCTCTGTGCGTGCTCTTTGAGGTGGTGACCATAGACCTCCATTATAAGACTGACAGACAAGAACGGTTTGACCTAAAAATATCTACTGGGGAAACAAAGACACTTAAGTCTTGGATGCCCTTGAGGTAAGCTAAAACATATCAAAAATTAATTTCAAAGTGAACTATCCCTTTAACACCATAGTACTAAGTGAAAAAATTTGGAATGGGTAGTTAAAAAAAGTCTTAACATTAATACAATATGTATTTGTGTTTGAAAACAAAACAAAGTGTCCGCCATTTTTTATTGAGCATCCATTGTGTATATTTTCTGACCTAGTGTTTTTAGTGGCCATATCCACTACCATATGTCTGCAGTTTCATTAGTTTTACATTCATTTTGCTCACTTGCCATATAAGCTAAAAAAAGACTTCAGGACTCCAGTATATCTGACGTGAGAGACACTGACCTTTCAATCTGCACAGCAGGCTTTAAAACATGAAACTACAAACATGAAGCTACTACATTAGTGTACAGTTTACACACACACACACACACACGTCAATTTTACCACAGGCAGCTGTGGTCGTACAAAATATGTTGATCCGTAAAACAGCACAATCTTAATAAATAATATTTAAAAAACGTATACAGTATCTCACACCTGATCTATTTGTTTCGTCATAAATTATAATGTCTATATGCTTTGTTTATTAGACAGGATCTGAAATGGCTTTAAAGAAACATCTATCAGAAGAACGACATTTAACATTTACTTATATTCATTTTCAACATCATTACTCATTACTGACACAAAACGCAACCGAACAGAGCCACACATAGATGTGTATTACAGTGCTTTGCGGGTATTTGAAGCATGATGGGTTTAAGTTGAACTTCATTTGTTATTCTGAAAGATGCCGAAAGCTTGTGACCGCTTACCACCCCCCCGTTTCTAAAAGACCTACACACCACAGTGAGCCTCAATAAATAAATAAATATGACAAATAAAAAACAAACACACACTATGAGAGACAGCTAAAGAAAGAAGCCTATGATAAGGCCATAAGAATCATGCGTGATTGGTTTCCCAGCTGGCAGTGTACCAGTCTTCAACAGACGCCAGGCGGGTTTGCTCTTTCGCCTGTGGTCCGACAGCCACATGATAGAAGATAAAGAGGTGGTGTGTGTCCTTACGAGAGCGCGATGATATTCTGATGCACACTTGCCCCGACTGTACGCCGCACGACTGTAACTAGTGCTTCACACACTTTCACATCTGCGTCTCTCTCGAGGAACTCTTATGAGCACATCGACTGTCCACTGCGAAGGGCTGCTTATGAAAATGCTGAGAATAAGACATATGATTCATGAGAATAACATACACGAACTTATATACATATAAGTTTATATAAAGATATTTCTCTTCTGCTCACCAAGGATGCTTTTTATTTAAACAAAAACACAGTAAAAACTATAATACTGTGAAATATTATTACAATTAAAGTAACTTTTAACTGAAAATAACTGATGTTGTGTAAAAATGTGATGTAAAGTTGAATTTTCAGCATCATTGTCACATTGGTGCTCAAGAAACATTATCGTCAATGTTGAAAATCAATATTTTTGTGGAAACAGTTATAAATTTTTTTCTTTGATAATGTCAAAAGAACAGCATTTTTTTTGAAATTGAAATCTTTTGTAACATTATAAATGTGTTTACCGTCACTTTTGATCAATTTAATGAATCCTTGCTGAAAAGAAGTATTAATCTCTTCGGTAACACTTTACAATAAGGTTAGTTTACTACCGTATAATGAACAATACTTTTTTTAGCATTTATTAATCTTAATAATTTCAACATTTACTAATACATTATTAAAATCAAAAGTTGTATTTGTTGACACAAGTTAATGCACTGTTAACTAACGTGAACGAACAATTAACAGCTGTATTTGTATTAGTTGTTGTTAATGAATGTAGTTAACTAATATTAAAAAATGAACCGTAAATTGTTCCCAAAAAAAATTGGAAATCTTACTAACACCAAAGTCGTGCAATTTTCCAAATGTCATGCTATATTACAAATAGCAATACAACTAACAAATAAAACATAAAAGTCATAAATGAGACCATTTAAATGACACATCCATATAGACCTTATGCAGCGGAGAAACAAGCGTGCGGCCTTCTTTAGAATTTAGTGTTTGAACTTCAGTTTTTGTGATAGCTCTGCACACTCTTAGAAGAAATGGTTCTATTTAGAACCAGAAATGGTTCCATCCCCCGCTTTATATATGGAATTGCAAAATGGTTCTATATAGAACCATTTTTTTGGTAAAAGGTTCTATTGGCCAAGTATGGAACCCCAGGGTTCTATATAGAACCCAGAGGAACCCTTTTTTAAGAGTGTATAGAACCTTTTAGGGGTTCCAAATACGTAGCGCTGATAGAACCTTTTAACGTTCTATATAGAACCTTTTCTTCTAAGAGTGTATATTTCTATGGCATCGCTGTGGAAGAGTAATTAGCCGGTGAAGTGCATTTACTTATTATAGAGTTAACGAAATCTATCATGAGCATTATAATGCTTGAAGAGGATTTTATAATGTCAGTAGACCGGGAAGATTTCAAAACGAGTAGTTCATTCATAAATCCATAAGATCTTACCTTCACGTTGTGGAAATACAAACCGGAAGACAGGAACACAACGAGCGCTGAAAGGCTACATAAGGTCTATATAGGCTCCATAAATATATCATAGATATAATCCTCATATTTGCTCTTCCTGACCTGTTTATGGACATTCATGAAGTCATCTACAGCATACCGGACAGCTAGCAGTTCTGTGTAGGACAAACACACACAGGCACACTACATCATTTGATTTACTTGATTTACGATTTACTTGACTAAACAAATATCAAGATAAACTACATTAGATCTGTTGATCAAGAGCAGATGTACAGGTAGGTAGAGAGAGAGAGAGAGAGAGCGAAATGGTCGTGCTATGACTTAAAATGGATCAAATCGAGCATGTTAATCAACATTAGTCATGGTTTGCAGTCCTAATTTAGCTTCTCACGACCATCTTCCACCCTCCCTGACACCATCTCTTCTCCTCTGGCTGTAAGACTTCATCATTTAGGACTAGAATATCTTTAAAGGGGTGGTTTACTGTTTTGTCTTTACATGATTGTGTTTATTGGGTGCAATATAACATGTCTCTGGTTTTTTTAAGCCTTATTTTTCATACATTTCACCTTTATTGTAAGCCGCTTTCTCCGACCGGTTGACTATGAAACAACTCCCTCAGAAACAGGCAATGGGCTCAGACTGGTTAGTTTGGGTTTGTTACTTATAAAACCCGGGAAGCATCTTGTTGTAGTCTTATTCGAGTCGTTTTTGTAGGCATTAAACTGTCTGTTTTTTAAAAGATGATATCTCTGCTTACGTTGAACTTTCAGCACTGCAACTTTGCAGATACTCTTCACGCACCAACAGCAACATTACACACTATTTAAAATGAAAAAAGTGAAATCGAAATCAACCACCCCTTTAAGGTCCATCACATTTCTCACCGAGTGTTGTCTCTCTGTTTTGGGCCTTAGAGGTTCAGACTGCTGCCGAATGGGACCTACAGTGAAACGGACGACTGTTAAAGCCTGGACACAAATTTTACTACTATAACATAAGTTGCATTTACACATTTGACAGATGATTTTATCTCTGGGCATCAAACACATGACCTTGGAATTGTTAGCATTATGCACTACTGTTTGTGCTACAGGGATGCTAATGCTAGAGAGCAGCAGTCAACATATTTCAGGCCTAATATACATAAAAATCCAATAAATTTTTTTGTATAGTCAAACATTTCAATTATAAGTAATCCTGATAATATTTCTTCACATGTTTGTTAACCCTCACCATGTGTACTGCTCTGACTAGCGCTACCAGAGCCGTCTTCCAACCACACGGCGCTGTATGAAAATGAATCTCGTTTGTGAGGCGTGCCGGCTAAAGACAGACTTTCCTGTGTTGCAGAAAAAAAGACAAACGTGCAAAACAACATAACCAGTCAGTCTTGCCAAATGATCTAGTTGTACTGATGTTTCTCTTCAGGCTATTAAATGCAAATTCCAATACACCCATATGCATTTGGATGCGAATAGTACAGGCAGGTCGTCTTCTCTGCCTGTTCGTTTTTATGTATTGTATGTACTAGAACAATGTGAGCACAATGTAGCTATAGAATCATGTATTAATGAGTCATATGTGTATGTGGCCGCACCAGTCCTGTGTCGTACTCCTCAGTCGCTTCATGTTGCTGCTCGTTCTCCTCCACCACACTGGTGAAGCTGCTGGCATTCGACGAGGAGCGAGAAAGGTCCTGGGACTCTGGGATAGAAGGAGCTCGACAGCACAGGGCGGATCTACAGTACAAACACACACACATACTCAAATGAACCTGAAATATTGAACTAAACACCCTCAAAGTGCCACTATTATGCTTTTTTGATATTACCACACTTTTTTTGGATATTATATTTGTAGTGTGTAGTGATATATAGATGTTTGTGGATGTAAAAGGTCAGCAATGTTTCAAAGATCAGTTTTTTTGTAACACATTTGCATAATGGCAGTCTATGGTCTTCATTGGCTGCCTGTGAATAACATCTACTCTCTCAAACACTGTAGTTGTATCTGAGGACTGGAAGAGTTTGGTTCGTGTTGTTGACATGTCGAGAAGCCGCTGTTTGCAAATCCACTTTGTATGCACTTCCAAAGGATGAGGACTCAGGCTCAAATTGATAAGATAAAACCGGCACCATTGTAAATGTTCGTACCACTGTGTATTAAGTGCTGAGGAAACCTCTGAGGCTGAAATTTAGATATGGTAACGGCCGTTTAGTGTCCAACACTTTAGACCAATCACGACAGACTGGGCTGTCTGACCAATCAGAGCAGAGATCAATCCTTGATCGAACCGGTTCAGACAGTGTGAGAAAAGAGGTGATCCTGCAATCTAAGTACCTTTTGATGCATGTAAAACCTATTGTAGGAGACCTCCAAAACAACGTTAGGAGCCTTTAAAATAGCATAATAGAGGCACTTTAAGCGCACATGGTTAATGATTAGATCTTATTTTTGATTTCAATCAACATATCACCAAACACAAATCATCTGCACATTAAAAGCAAAAGTTGCTCACTTTTTGACCTTTGCACTACTCTGCCCATTTGGTTAAAAGGTGTTGGGCTGTATTTTGCCATTGCATTCCACATCCATGTTAGGTGATTGCAGATGCAAATTCTCAACACATTCATCACAGTTTAAATGAGTTGTATTACTCATTGACAAACTAGTAAATCTATAACAATTGTTTGAACTAAAATAAAGGGAAGCAAATATCTATTATTTGCAGTTGGGAGTGGTTCTGTGTAAAGGTTGAACCTATCAAGGAGCGGTCCAAGAGCAATTGTAATGGTCCTCTTTAAAGAAGCTAACTAACCTCAGGTTATAGTCTATGTACTTCCTACACATTTTGGTGATTTTGATTATGATTTTGATGGGGTTGATTATTTTTTAAAGTAGTGTATGTGTGTATGGATACACATGCTTATAACAATGATTAAAAAAAAGACAATGAATTCACATTATAATATACATCTTTCCTGGAATGTAAAGATCAGATCATATAAAAAACTAGTAGTTAAAACTAGACATCCAGATACACTGTGTGGGTTTAAAAGTGATTACATGCAAACAGACGTCAGTGTTTTGACTGGTGCTCACCCAAACTTGGTGATCTGCATCTCAGGTGAGCTCTGATTGGACCAGTTGTCTAATTTGAGATCTTGAAGGGTGTGTCCACCATCAGATGCCCTCTGTGGACTCGGGGACACCTCTCGACTACTGGAACATAACGATTAACACATCTTAATTATTGTTTTCAGAACTTCCGTTTTTGAATTAAACTTAACGTGACACATAATAAAAAATATATTAATTTTCAGATACTTACTGACCTTAACACACAGTAATGAGAGTGTTATCTTTAATATTTCCTGTTTTATGGTTTTCTTGTCAACAAGACAACTTCATGCATGTTGGTTATAACACAATAAGTTAAAATTAGTGGACAGCTTTCAAATATTACTATTACTTATAAAACAGGTTTTATTAAAGGGATAGTTCGCCCAAAAATGAAAATTCTGTCATCATTTACTCACCCTTAAATTGTTCCAAACCTGTATAAATTTCAGGAAGATATTTTGAAGAAAGTTTGTACCCAGGCATCATTGACTTCCATAGTAGAAAAAAAAAAAAAAAATGAAAATCCCCATGGAAGTCAATAGTGCTGTTCAGTTTCCCACATTCTTCTAAATATCTTCCTTTATGTTCAACAGAACAAAGAAATGTAAACAGGTTTGAAACAACATGAGGGTGAGTAAATGATGACAGAATTTATTCATTTTATGGAAAACTACTTAAAGTGTATTTCCCCAAAAAATGTCTGCCTTTTATTTATTTTTTGTTATGAAGACAGAATGTCCACCTTAAATTTTTTTTAAGCTTAATTAAGGTTTCTTACTTTCTGAACCTTACATGGCTTCAACATGAAATACTCTCAACTTTTCCATACAATTGTCAGTTCATCTTACCTTCTCTCCTGAACCTCTTGTATATTCTCAATCCCTATGGCACTGCTCCTTCTGGAACTGAATGGACCAGATTTCTTACGGGTTGGGCTTTTTCCAGGAATAATCAGTGACTGTGGAGAAATCACAGTTGGGTCAGGTTTTGATTTAAATTATTAGCCAGTTCCACTACATAATTTCTTCAATATGTGCATTTTTATTTTTATTCATTTTAAGCCAATTTTATATCCATTTTAATTATTATTATTATGCGAGCAAAATTTGAATTACCATTACGTATGAAATGTTTTGAGTAAATCAACTTGCTGTGCTTGCTATTGTCATTAGGGGGCTAATAGATTTATGATTAAACACAAAGGAATCAGGTATGATATCAGGTAAAAGCAAAGCAGAAACTGGATTATCAGCGCAACACACTCCACCTCAGGTTACTTAAGAAGACAGACCCTGTAATTGTATGTATTGTATATTGCAATAATAACACAATAATAGAACATGCTGTAAAAAACACTTTTTTAATGGAATGAATATAAAAGTAACCTTTTTTTAAGCTGCAAATCTCAAACTGAAGAACTAGAGGCCCCAGTTACCACTTAGTCTTTGAGCACTCTTATTATTATTATCATTATGAATAACAAAAAGGAATGAGCCTTTCAATTTCATAAGAGTTGTTGATTAATTTAAGTGTACGTAAATAAGTCTTGCGGTGTAAATGCAGCCTAGATGACCTTGAAAATCAGCCCAGAATGAAAAATCCTGGTTTAATCAAGCTGTCAGAAACTTTACAGTTTTGCAAACGTTTGATGTCTTTATCTGGTTTCTGGGACAGTTGTTGCAAACACACTAGCACATTCGCGGATGGCTAATAGGCTGTTATGTCAACCTGTCACGAAAGTCTCTCTGAGTTATTGCTGTTGCTCTTGTTGTCATGGCGACGGAGATGGGACGGTCACTTGTGGAGAGCCCCATCTGTTCCACCGACCCCCATCCAGACAGATCATAAGAGCTGATTACACATCAGTTTTTCTCTCTTTTAATGCTGAAATGATGAAGATCAGAAATGGCAGGAGAAGACCTGGTCTACCATCAGCACAGATGTGCCATGATGACACGAGCACTCAAGGGTCAAACCCACTCGAAGGGCACAGCGAATGCCAGCTGCGGCCCGCCGGGCTGAGGGATCAGAGGGCATGAAGACTGGCACAAACTACAGCTGGCACACTGTTTTGGGGCATCTCATGACAGACTGATTTTTTTTTTTTTTCCAAGTTCTTGTGTCTTTTTAACAATTTAAGGTCCACTGGCACCCAGAAGGGTCTTCATACTCACAATTCCAGGGGTTTTGGGAGTTTCTGGAGGGTTGTTGGTAAAGCTTCCACTGTGGCTTGTGGAGACGGTGTGCGGTTTCTTGTTACTGAGGCCCATAGCATCCATAGATTGACTTCTATTGCGGATAACTCGCTAGAAAGAGAAAAATGATGCATATGCATCACTGCAACGCAACACTAGAGGGCACAAGAGCTGCTTACATGACAAACAGGAGAGCTAGAGAGAGTAAAGGACAGTGAAACGAAGAAAGTGGCTTTAGACTGGCATACTACATACATACATTTACTGCAGTATGTGTATACTGTGAGATATACAAGGATTTTCTGTATGGGCAGAATACCAGATGAGCTTCATTTGCCAAAATGTAGTACATGTGAGTGTGTGAACACTGTAATCCACAAAGCAATGAGCTCAATTTCACCCTGCATTTCCAGTGTGTGAGTTAATTGACTAATTTACTTATCGTAAGCCGTAAAACTGTTGCGTATTGCTGTTTGAAACTTTTATTTGTTCCATAATGCTTTCTGTTTCACATCCAAACGTTTGAGGTCAGTACACTTTTTTTTGCAAGAAACTAATACTTTTATTCATCAAGAAGGGATGAAATTATTTCAAAAGTTATAGTAAATACATTTAAAATGTTACAAAAGATTTATTTTTTTAAATAAATGTTTTTAAACTCTCTATTTATCAAATACTAAACAAAATTATTCCAAACAAATATTATGCAGCACAATTGTTTCCAACATTGATAATAATAAGATATGTTAACATCCTTCAGCATACCCCCTCTCTTCAACTTAGACTGCACTCACGCCTTTTCCATTAAAGGACAATATTTGCCCCAGGGGGTGGAGCTGGGTGGGTTTAGGGGTGGGTTTAGGGACCAGGGGGTGGAGCTGGGTAGGTTTAGGGGTGGGTTTAGGGACCAGGGGGTGGAGCTGGGTAGGTTTAGGGGTGGGTCTAAGGATGAGGGGGTGGAGTTGGCTAGGTTTAGGGGTGGGTTTAGGGATCAGGGGGTGGAGCTGGGTATGTTTAGGGGTGGGTTTAGGGATCAGGGGGTGGAGCTGGGTAGGTTTAGGGGTGGGTTTAGGGATCAGGGGGTGGAGCTGGGTAGGTTTAGGGGTGGGTTTAGGGATCAGGGGTGGAGCTGGGTAGGATTAGGGGTGGGTTTAGGGATCAGGGGTGGAGCTGGGTAGGTTTAGGGGTGGGTCTAGGGATGAGGGGGTGGAGCTGGGTAGGTTTAGGGGTGGGTTTAGGATCAGGGGGTGGAGCTGGGTAGGTTTAGGGGTGGGTTTAGGGATCAGGGGGTGGAGATGGGTAGGTTTAGGGGTGGGTTTAGGGATCAGGGGGTGGAGATGGGTAGGTTTAGGGGTGGGTTTAGGGATCAGGGGGTGGAGCTGGGTAGGTTTAGGGGTGGGTCTAAGGATGAGGGGGTGGAGTTGGCTAGGTTTAGGGGTGGGTTTAGGGATCAGGGGGTGGAGCTGGGTATGTTTAGGGGTGGGTTTAGGGATCAGGGGGTGGAGCTGGGTAGGTTTAGGGGTGGGTTTAGGGATCAGGGGGTGGAGCTGGGTAGGTTTAGGGGTGGGTTTAGGGATCAGGGGGTGGAGCTGGGTAGGATTAGGGGTGGGTTTAGGGATCAGGGGTGGAGCTGGGTAGGTTTAGGGGTGGGTCTAGGGATGAGGGGGTGGAGCTGGGTAGGTTTAGGGGTGGGTTTAGGGATCAGGGGGTGGAGATGGGTAGGTTTAGGGGTGGGTTTAGGGATCAGGGGGTGGAGCTAGGTAGGTTTAGGGGTGGGTTTAGGGATCAGGGGGTGGAGCTGGGTAGGTTTATGTATTTGTAAGGTGGGAGGAGTTGGATCTGGATCCGACTCCTCCTTGTGGATTTCATGTTCTGCAGTGAGAACCATCTCAAAAATCCTGCCAATGGTGTGTTTAAAATGTAGGCCAACATCACTTATAATTATCCTTTTGTTTGTTGTATGAGATCAGTATCACAATTGCAATCGTGTGGATATTTGGAAAAACTGCATTCTTGCTCGTATAATATTTTATCAAAATTAAAAAAAACAAGAACTCACCGGTTTTTGTATTGAAGAGGGTTTGAGTCTTAAATCGATCTCTATGCACTCTCTGTTTCTATGTTTGTTCTTTATGCTATTAAGTGCTAAAACCCCACTTTTACTTCTACATTGTTATTTTAAGGCGAGGTAGAATTAAATGGATGGCAAAATTCAGCATTTTGTTTGCGTACCCCCCTCTGTCACCCCAGAGGTGAAAGAACCACTGAGTTAGAGATTTAAATGGATTCTACCTTGAAAGACTCAAAGAAGCCACCACCTCCGCCTCCTCCATTCTCCAGTTTGTCGTCATCTCCTCCCAGTCCCATCATGGACTGGCTGTTCACATGCAGCTCCTCATATAAAGTCTCCAGCAGAGCAGAACGTGTCCTCTCCTGGACAACAAAAACATTTTTAATGTAGAATGCATGCTGATGCTCCCACACAACCAAACATTTATGCCCTTCTCACCTCCAGCTTGGCAAACTTCTCTGCTTTATAGCAGTAATATTCAGCATTGATCAGTTTGGTCAAGAGGAACTCATGAAACTCCGGACTCTAAACAAAACACAATTAACAGTGAACAAATTAGATTATCAAATTATATATCAATTCAGTTATTTATTAATTCACCAATTCTTATCATTTACAATTAAGCTAGCAATCTATATTCGCAAAAGAATTGTTTACATTGATTCCATTACTAATTAAATTTATTACTCGTCACCAAGGCTTTATTACTACATTTTGTTTAGGTTTTTTCATAAATAAACAGTAAGTAAGACGTTCCAGTAGTCATATCCAGACATGAAAATTTAAATTTTCCACATTTTCTGTGCTAATTTTAATGGGAATTTTTATGAATGCTGGCTGAAGATATGCACCTTTTTAAAGACAGCTGGGTCTGGGAGGGCAGGACCAAAGAAAGGCACATCATCTCTCGCCGTCACGGATACCTACAATAACATAAAAGAAATTATATCAGATATCAGGAAAGCTTTCAAACTGATCTTTAATTCTCTATACACAATAAGCTATAAGTGACTAATATATTATATTGGGAATCATCATCGCATATTCATTTGAACAAAAATCCTGAATCAAAACAATCACTCCAAGTATGTGAGGAATTCCTATAACAAAGAAATGATTTATTCGGTAATATCCATGGCCCAAGCTTCAGTTTGAATGATTCAAACATGATTAATGAGTGAATTACCTTATAGAGGACGTTATCAGTGCAGGCGTTCTCCACTTGCACCACTATGTATGCGTGAAGGAAGTTTGATGCAATCATATCTGGTACAAATGGCGTATTTTCTTCTTGGAATACAATTGCCACAATGTCATTTCCTATATGCCTCTTCCTCTGGAGCTGAAATCAAGCCAACAAAACTGTGAAGTAATAAGAGGAAGCTGCCCGTAAGGTCTTTACAGACAATTTTAGATTCATTAAACTAAAACAAAAGTTTTATGTGAATTTTTCCATTCGCTTGAAAAAAAATAGTTATATGAATTTTTCCATTCGCTTGAAAAAAAAATTTTTTTGTGGTCTTGAACAGAATTACTGTTTTAGCATTTTGTGAGGTATATTATAATATTTTCACGCAAATTAAACACACTCCCTTGTTGAATTAGAAGTTTACTTTTAATTTTGCATCAAACATTTTGAACCAAAACTAGTTTTTTGTTTAAAACATTTTGGGCCAGTCAGAGCCTGAATTAAAAAGTAAAAGTCATATGCAACAAAAGGGAGTGTGTCTAAAAAAAATATATAAAATATAAAAAATATAGAAAAATGTTTTCTGGGATTAATCATACTGTTAATCATACATGAACATAATGTTTATTTAGTTATGAGTAGTCTTTATGAGTGTCTGTCTTCACTTATTGTGGATGAAAATTTGCTAGTAAAAAAATTATATAAAAAATAATAGTCGGCCATTAGTTTTATCTAACAATGTCATTTTCCCTAACCAGATACTAGATTAAAATTCTTGATAAATTAAACATTAAAACAAATGGAAAATCTCACAAGTAAAATGCATAAAGTAGATGATTTTGCATGTTGTGTTATTAGCATATTATTTGTTGCACTAAAGTTTTTCGTTTGATTTTAGGGTGAAGTATGACCTGGTGTGTTCTTGATGTTTTTGATATGCTTTGTGAGCTTCGCCCTTATACTGACTTATTATTTCCCAAATTTCCCACAAAATAACAATATTGGATCAAAATATTACACATATCGCAGACTGATTTGTGTTTTATTACACCAATGATGTCAAAGCCCTGAATTTCAGAACAATAATTACATTTATACTTGATTTAACATGCGACAAAAGAGTAATAGCATTCTACAGGGTGTCAATTTTATCTCCCATAAACCTTCAAATGTTTATCCGATTAGCTTTCCTCAGTTGAACCGCTCAATCGCTCTCTTCACAGCTGGCTCATAAATACTTATTAGAGAGCACTGTCATAACAGAAAAATGGTTCACAGACATTCACAAGTTCAAAAGAAAACTGATTGTCTTTATCATCAAAGTGTTCAGGAAATTAATAAGACATACGGAAGCATGTTTACAGCCCTGTGCCAAACATCATAGTCAAAACGATGTTTTCAGATAGAAACAAACCATTTTAAGGCAAAAACTAATTTGTCGCTGCCAGTCAGGAGGCCATTACCATATCACTATACAGTAGCTCTCATATAACATCATATCTGGTACAATAGCGATTAAAAAGCAGCAGGTGATGAGTCTGTACCCATATGTTATCTCTGGCCTCTGAGGTACCATACTGAATAGGGTATGTTTTAGTGGCCAGCATTGTAAGAGGGCAGTCTGTGCTGAAAGCCCTAGGTGATGTTCTCCCTGAGCGAAGCAAAACATGCATGACAACAGATGGCTTTCCAGGATCAGTCTTTTGCACTGTGTGGTTTGTTTGCTAATTAACAGAGCATTCTGTTGGTCGGTGTATTTGGCCAGCAGAGGGAAAGCATCTCTAGGGGGTGCAACTGGTTACCCAAAACTAACACTAACTGTGACATAAAACAATATTCCAGAATGTTACTGGTTTGTCATAAAGGTGCTTATGTATTTATCCATATTTACCCACCTTCTAAGGGTGATCACAGGTTTATTTGTTTAAAGGGGACATGGCGTTTTACTTTTTTTTTTTTTTTTTTATATTCACGTAAAAAAAATTATATATGCGGGAATACTTTGTCTTACCTGCTGGGGATCACCTTCGGTGTATGGTAGCTTTGTGGACACGTGGAACATTATCTCTTTATTGTGGAAGTTGTGGTAGACTGACTCGGTTCCTGTCTGGCCATGTGTAACATCCAGGCCACCTCGAAAGCTGCATTAAGAGAGAAGACCAAATATTTATTAAGATTAATAAATTTTTTTAAACTCAAATATGCCAGATGTTGTGATACAAACAATGCTTTTTTGGTCCTGTGACAACATTCAAATCAATCACAGCTGTTATTCAAAATTTACTCCTGACCTAGGCCTGAAATCAAAGAAAATGTATAATGTAATAAGTATAACTGAACAACTCTCCACTTAACCCTAAAATTGGTCAATACAAATGTTGTTCCAGGAGCAAGTCCTAGTTGGGTAAACCATATACTGTTTGTCTATATACCCTTTAAAATCATGAAGTTCAATCTTCTCTCCCAAGAACTCCAGAAACTCAACAAAAGCTGGACTTTCCTCATTGTTTCCAAATAGCTCCTCTTCTGTTGTCTGTAGAAGAGAGAATGTATTTGGGCCACAAGTTTCACAATTTATATAAATTAAGCATGGTGCAAATCAGGAACATAAAAACAATGAAAGGTGATCTGACCTGTGCAAATTTCTGATAGATGACTCCAAACTTGAAGTTGTTATTGATGACGTGCTCATCAAAGCTCACAATGAGTCTGGATGCCTTGAAACGGGTTACAAATGAGGGTGTGTGTATGAATATTGGAAGGTTTTTATCTTTTTTATTTTTTATTTTTTTTTGGTGTGTCTGTTCTAGCTTACCTTTGGGTATAAGACGGGATAAAATCTGTCCACGTTCACCTCTTCACAGACAAGCTTGGGAATAAATAAATAATAAAATAAATGAAAATAGTGATTTATCTCAATTACATATCTCTAATCAAATTATTTTATCTAATTACGAATGTTGTCAAATTAATTTACAACAAAAAGTGATGCAAATAGACAAGTGTATGTTCTCATTGAGATAAAATAAATTAACATAAAAATCACTTCGTAACATCTCATTTGCATTGGATATTAGCATGTGGAATTAATTAATTTAAATGTATAATTACAAAAAAAAAATCATTATAAATATAGAAAATTAATGAATACATCTGCATGCCATGTAATTATTTTAAATAAATAAATTCAACAAAAAATAATTATTCTTCTCTTCTCAAGCTACCTTCGCCATCTGGACAACATTAGGGAACTCGGTCAGACAAGAAATAGGGATCACATCATGGTAGGTTTTAAACTTCGACCTAGAATTAATAGACGAGAATAGATTATAAGATTCACAGTATCCACCATTACAAACTATTCAAAGTAAGATTCTAACAAAAACTAGCATCAGCCTCAATTGTCCTGTATTAAAGTCACTTTGGATAAAAGCACAAACATATAAATGTGATGATAAAAAGGTTATATTTAGCATGCAGGAAGGCTAAGACAAACAGACAGAGAGATGAATGGTAGTTCATTCAAAAAGTATAGCCATGTGAATCACTCCAGCATTCACAGGTGCCCTTGTCAATTATTTTACAGCCAGCGCGTAACATTCAAAGAGTCCCTGAAGAGCTCCCTTCATAAAAAAAGAGAAGCTTTTTAGATCAGCTTCTTTCTGACATGAACACGGCCAGGGCTATTGTTCCCATCCCATCCCCATCATTAAAGGGCCTCAAGACAGGCTGTGGGTTATATAAGAATAGATGTGCCCTTGTGTTCCTGCTGCATATTTAGAGCACTCAAGTCAGACCGGCTTCGGGAGAATATATAACAGAGGACAGTGGATGTGAATGTTTCTGGAACCGAGGTGTGCACCGTTCAGATCTGAATTGAGAATTGAGAGTAGCAAAAATGATGCAGAATTGTAAATCGAATGTAAGGGAGTCGCATTAATAGGAAATGAAAGATTCTTCTGAGAAATGGAGATGCAGATTTTGTGGCTTTTGTGTCCTTTCACCATGCAGTACATCAGAAGGTATTTTAGAAGAAAATAATCTATGAAAAAAGTATTAATGAACCATAACTGAGAATTTTCATCTGTGAAGAGTCGAGAGAGAGTGTGTGTGTGTGTGTGTGTGTTTGAAGTACCTAAACAACAGTCGAAGGTGCTCCTGGTCTCCAATCACATCATACTTCACAGAGAAGACCAAGTGTCCCAGGGCGCTGTCCACGGAGTAATAATTAAAGTGTTCCTGTGGGAAGAGGAATAAAGAGACATAAACTCTCAGAAAGACTCTTTACTTCACAGATTGCTAAGCTCTGACCCTAATATTAGACAGCAAGCTCAAAGTGTATTATCACTGCAGAGGGAAATGACAATAACGGCAATAAAGGACAGAACAACCAACTCAAACACTCCTGTTTACATTAGAATCCTCCATTCATTTATTCATTGGTGAGAAAACAGTCCTGATTTAATTTTGGGATTGACTCCAGAATGTTTTTTTTATTTATTTTTTTATAACCTGGCATATTTCAATATTCGTAAGTAAGTAAGTAAGTAAGTAAGTAAGTAAGTGGGTAAGTGGGTAAGTGGATGGATGGATGGATGGATGAATGAATGAATGGATAGATGGATGGATGGATGGATGGATGGATGGATGGATGGATGGATGGATGGATGGGTAAGTGGTTCAGTGGATGGATGGATGGATGGATGGATGGGTAAGTGGTTCAGTGGATGGATGGATGGATGGATGGGTAAGTGGGTGAGTGGATGGATGGATGGATAAGTGGGTAAGTGGATGGATGGATGGGTGGACGGGTGGATGGATGGATGGATGGATGGATAAGTGGGTAAGTGGATGGATGGATGGGTGGATGGATGGATGGATGAATAAGTGGGTAAGTGGTTCGATGGATGGATGGATGGATGGATGGATGGAGGAATGGATGGACGGATAAGTGGGTAAGTGGATGGATGGATAGATAAGTGGATGGATGGATGGATGGATAAGTGGGTAAGTGGATGGATGCATGGATAAGTGGATGGATGGATATGTGTGTAAGTGGATGGATAAGTGGGTATGTGGGTGAATGGATGAATGGATGGGTAAGTGGATGAATGGATGGATGGGTAAGTGGATGAGTGGATGGATGGATGGATGGATAAGTTGGTAAGTGGATGGATGGATGGGTGGATGGGTGGATGGGTGGATGGATGGATGGATGGATGGGTAAGTGGGTTAGTGGATGGATGGATGGATGGATGGGAAAATGGGTAAGTGGATAGATGGATAGATGGATGGATGGATGGGTAAGTGGATGGATCGATGGGTAAGTGGATGGATCGATGGGAAAATGGGTAAGTGGATGGATGGATGGATGGATGTGTGAATGAGTGGGTAAGTGGATGGATGGGTAAGTGGGTAAGTGGATGGATTGATTGATTGACTGATAGATCGATCTAACTAATGGACAAGACAGACAGACAGACCGATCTAACCTTGCCCAGGAAGTGTTTCCTGTAGATCTTGGCTATGCTGTTGGTCTCGAGTTTATCCTGTGATGCTGGGCAAGGGGGCGGTTCCTCTGGAGAGGAGGAGGAGCCTAAATCATGATTGGTCCCTTCAATCCAGTAACCTCCAAACTGGGGCAGCAGAATCAGTGGTAAAGAACCAGTACGCCCCAATACCTGCCAACCCATAAAAACATATTTAACAACCAGTGCAACAAGAAAACATATTTACATATATATATAAAAAAAAAAAAAACAAGTTTGCAACCTCATGGACGCTGGGGTATGGAATGTAGTCTTCCTCTGTCTGTGGAAGCAATAGAGAGAGATTAAATATTATGAGCCCCTCATTCGAGTCAATTTAAGGTGCAGATGAAAGAAATATAAAAGGTGCATGAAGAGTAAAAGCCCTTAAACGCAGAGCGGACCATCCGGTCCAGTCTAGACCTGCGGAGACTCACGATTCCAAACAAACCCTGAACCATATACAACATTCACAAAGCATGAGGTGAGCGCATCTGATCACATGTTCTGCTGTTATGCTGCCACATGTGGCCTTAAAAGCATGGAAAAATAAAAATACATCTCTATATTTATGTAAAGATTTTCAGGGAATTTATTAGGGCTGTCAAACGATTAATCGCGATTAATCGCACCCCAAATAAAAGTTGGTGTTTACATAATATATAATTATTTTATATATATATAATACACACACATGCTTATATATATATTTAAGCATTTTTTTTCATGTATATACTTGTATAGATTTATACATAACTTATATTACATATAAATATAAATATTTGATATATAAATAATATTTTTTTCTTAAATATACATGCATGTGTGTATTTATATATATACAAAATAATAATACACAGTGCACCCACATATATTATGTAAACACAAACTTTTATTTTGGATGCGATTAATCACGATTAATCGTTTGACAGCCCAAGAATTTATATTTTGAGTTTAATATGTGATTCACCTTTTTAACTCATAAAAGTATAAAGCATTACATTACAAGTAAGTTTGTGTACAAGTGCTCAAAATAAGCCAATGGTGCAAGAACAAAAAAAAAGTAAATATAATTTAAAAAGAAAACTAATTTATTTATTTTTTATGTTTGACTCAATGTCGCATTTTTTAAAACAGACATTGATCTGCTGCTTGTCAAAAGTTGAACTATTTTTAACCCATCAAGGCAGCATCTTAAAAAGATGCAATGCTTATGGCACAAGATGCTGAAAAACATTGCCAAAAGGTATATTAATAGGCAGCATAATTATCCTACTTTTGAAACAGCCTTTATGTCAGACATGGCCCTGGGATGCATTCAAATATCAACATTTTAAGGCAACGGAGAATTTCTGAACTATAAAGCTATGAGACCGAGTGTTAATGCGAAAACATCTGTCTGGAATAGAAGCAACATTGTGTTTTTCTGTGTGCATGTGATAAACAAAACGCTGATAGCAGGGATGGTCCTTGATGGCTATAACACTTGATGTGTGTTTATGTGGCTCTAAATATACACACTTACTTTTAGAGGAGGTGGAAGAGAGCACCTCTGCTCCTCCATTCTACTGCTCTGTGTTTTTAAAAAGGGAGAGAATATTTAGTGCATACAGTACATTTTAAAACATGCATCAAAATTCACATACTTTAATAGAATGGTAAATATCAGAAATTAGAATTCATCATTTGAAATGAATAACTTGAAATAATGTACATATTTGAGAATTCTCAGAAAATTGAAAACATGGTTAATATACACAATCATTTTTTATAGATAGGCTAATTAGGCCTGAAATATATTCTACGCAATAACCTATTCTAATCTATTCAAGTTATTAAGCCATATAGACACTGGCATTAAAGCTGTTCTTGTTATAAGTGTATAAATAACATGGATATTTAAAAGAAGCTCTATTGCTTTCTTTATGGACAGTAACAGTTATCATTCATTTTGATATTTTTTTTAAAAAGTAAGAATTTTTAATTATAGCTAAAGTTCAGAATAGGGCTGTCAAACGTTTAATCGCGATTAATCGCATCTAAAATAAAAGTTTGTGTTTACATTATTTTAATTATTTTATTTTTTAAAATTATTTATATATATATATATATATATATATATATACACACATGCATGTATATTTAAGAAAAAAAATATGATGTACAGTATATATAAAATATTTATATATAATATAATTATATATAAATCTATATACAGTATATACATGAAAATATTTCTTAAATATATACAAGAATATGCATGTCTATATACAGTATATTTATATATATATATATATATATATATATATATATATACACAAAATAATTATACACATATACACAGTGCACCCACATATATTACGTAAACACAAACTTTTATTTTGAATGCGATTAATCGTTTGACAGCCCTAGTTCAGAAGCATTGGAACATCAAAAATTGCCATGGTTCAACAAACCTATACATGCGTAGAGTATATTTCTAGCCCAACACAACATCATTTCAACAGTTGAATGACAGAATAATGCAAGTTTAAATGATAAAGTGGATATGGATTGAGTAGTGGCGTATTGAAAGAGAACCTCAGAAGAATAATAAAGCAAAGACAAGGAAGGTGTCACAAAGTTAGAAGGTCATAAAAAGCGAGAGATCCGCAAGAAAAGCAATAAACACAAAACTGGATGAAAATGTCCACTTCTCACCTGCATTCGCTCTATCATTGCAAATATATCTGATGTCTGAGAATCAGGAGGAGAGAGAGAGGAGGATGAACACAATGATAAAGAGTGAGATCTGACAGTCTGCGAGTCCACTTGACATGATAACTCTCGGCTCTCACCGAGAGGGACAGTGTAATGGACGGAGCTCCCTCCTATACTTTGATCCAAAGATCAACAGGGCATCAATCTAGCCTTTCTCCCTATCATACGGTTGAACTCAATGAGAGATGAAGACTGTGACACAGCGTAATTTAACACGGGAACAGAGCAGCTGTGCGTTTGAAGGATACGACCTGTCTAGCTACAGCTGCAGTGTCATATCATTGAGCACACAGCTCAGAGTAAACCAGCATAAGAAGCCAACATAAATTAAGAGGAACGGTGTTCAGAATTCCCTGCCTGATTATTAGCATCACCATTACTAATGCTCATACTTAGGGTTAGAATTTGAACACATTTCTAAATCTAAATATTAAACGCAACTCATCCTGCACTAAGTTATTGGATTTACAATTGTCGGTGATAGGTGAAAAAAAGGTAAGTAACCACCTAGCAACACTCAATCATCTAGTAATCATCTCACAGGCAAACACTACTGAAAAGATTTTAAAAAATCTAGTTCGTCAGAATGCAGTAGCATTTTTAATGTTTAATTCTGATAAGATATATACTTGCCAGTGACTGATTTTTGCGTTGTTCAGATTACCTTAAATGACTTCAATGTAACAACATGCTGTATTGAAACTGGAACTGTTTCTCTCTGACTTGCAGATTCATCAAAAACAAGTGCACACCCACACACACGCACACATTTAAGGTGATTTTCAATTTATATTGTTTTTATATTAAGCTATAACTGGTTTCTTCAACTATGGATACTTATGTCACATTATGGCACAATTACGCCAAAATGTCCAGTTTGTCGAGTATCCTCATAAGAGCAGTCTTTAATGAACATAAAGAGTTGTAAAAAAATATATGAAAAATATAGACGCACAGGAAATTATGACATTTATTACGCATTTATGTGAGGATTGTTATATTTTTTGAAGCCTAATAAATGTTTTTTTTTTTTAAATGAAAGCTTTCAATTACACTGTAATGTTGAATGGCTATAATTAATGTTTAAAATTGGGAGAAAAAATAATTTTCATGGAGATATCAGCTGTATTAGTATCAGTGATAAGTATAAGTTTTTAAATTATAAAATATATGAAAACTTTTTAATGTTTAATAAATGTTAATAAAAACACTTAAAAGTTTTTATGCGTTTTAATCACGATTAATCAGAGGGAAAAAAAAGTATCGATTGACAGCACATTATACATAATACATATGCTTCAGTTAGTTTTAATAAAACCCCCTGGGACATAGCAGTGCCTGAACACCCAGTTAAACTATCTTTACTTTTTTATAACCCAACACTTCTTTAAGTTTGAATTAAGACATTAATTAGTCCGCTTATTTAATAAACTGTTGGGTGATCCCATAATATAGGTTTTCTTTGTCCCTATGGGGGTATTTACAGCTAATGCACACTTGACTAATTAAAATGCTTAAGATAATTTCACAAACAGTTATGAATCAACGAATTGGACACAGCAGTACATTTTTCATTGCTCAACATACAGTAAGTGTGAGAACTCTTTCTCAACAAAGACATCCTATAACATTATTTCATCACCATCTCGCACAGTACACTCTGTACAGATCCTATGCAAGCATCTATGAATGAGAAACCCTTATCAGATGCAGAACAATACAATACTATTTAAAATCATAATACAAATCTACAACAATCTTTTCATTTTGTACTGGATCACAATCAAGAGGACATCTAGATTGTCCTTTTCATGACGATTTCTCCCCTTAATGGGAAAGAAAATTGCTTGTGAATTCAACAATAATATATTATTTCAATTGTGAAGCATTTATACATAATGATAATATCTGTCAAACTGTGTCTAGACAGCATGATTCTCATTTAATTACTGAATTGCAGAATAAGAGGAAAAATCATTTAAAAACGAAATTAAAAGTAAAACATCAGCACACATTCCAGTAAACAGAAACACAATCACACATTCCACTATTATGTCTACACACACTAACCCTTGGTCTTCTTATATAAGCACACAGATTTATACAAACTCCCACATTTCACTATGATTGATTATTTTCTCACGCGTTTCTAAAGTCTACTTACATCACTGAAGCGCCTGCGGTGGTGCATGGCAGCGAGTGCTGGACTACGAAACCTGTACATACTCTTAGCCATGATGAAGTCAGTTAAATCAGCCGAACCCTTTAGAGACACACAACTGTGACCTGCAACGAAACACTCTTTCTCTCAATCTTCAGATGTTCTGCTCATGAGAAAAGCAGCGGCAAAGGCAAGAAAAAGACTGACAGCTTCCTCAATCTGCAGCAACTTCCCGTATTTCAGTCAAGCTCGCCATACGAAACTCGTATTGAAGGAAATCACTGGTAACTGACATGTGGATGTGTGTGTGAGTGTGTGAGGCTATGGGTACAGAAGCGTCATGTACATTCAAACCACACATACCCCCTCAGATTTACTAACCAAAGAACATATTCAATTCAATTGCAATTCAATTCTTAGTCCAAAATGCTGACAGAATTCACCATTAATCAAAACGCCAAACCCCTCTTTTGAAAACTTTGAAGGTTCGCATGATTTCTAAAGCGAGTCTGTGAAAACTCTTGACTTTTGGATGACTTCAAGAGGTTAGTGCAATAGCGGAAACAGGTGAGGTAATGCATGTTTGACTGCAATGCATCTGCTGTAATACGCAAGCCATTCTTAATTTCCCAAATATCTAATATATTAATGCAAATATGCCCCATTCCATAACAGTGTCTTTCAGAAATACTGATAAAATCAGACTAAAAATGGTATATCATAATGATGACATAATATCAGAGTTCATGAGAGATAATATGATTCCCTTTTTTCACAGTTGCACAACTATAATGCATTTTCCCACACAGTGTTGTACAACAGCATGAAAGGCAGGCGGTTTAAAAACATTAATGTGAATGATGTGCAACCAAGCTCGTTCAAAATGAACTACTGTGTTGTCTATCTTTTACATTCAAGAGGAACATGGTGTTGTTGTGGTCAAGTCTGAATGCTAATATTGCTATTAGGGAATCTAACATATCATCCAAAACCTCTGATTCTAGGATCATCCCTGCCAGGATGATTCCCAGGGTCCAGGTTTTTACAAATGTCTGGGAAAGCCAGAATGTCATTCCTATGAGATAGGTTTCTAAACTATGTCTGATCCCAGAGGAGAAAAACATTATTTCTCAGAGTTTTCAGATCTATTTTCACATTAGTATCAACTAGTCTCAGATGTTTCACCTAAAATTAAGTAGGACAAACGCAAATAGACAGGACAAACTGTAAGAGTACAGAGCTGTATAATTCATGTGAACAGCATAGACAACAAGAAATCATTTCAAAATCTCAGAAATCTTGGCACCGTTTGCAACATTTTTAAGATCTCTTCTGAAACTCTAGAGGTGTTTACTAAAATTACAAGCATATTTGTCTAAAGAGAAAAATCTTAGAAGCAGGACACTTAAAGGAGTCGTTCACTTTAAAAAAAACTTTTGCTGATAATTTATTCACCCCCATGTCATCCAAGATATCCATGTCATTCTTTCTTCAGTCGAAAAGAAATTAAGGTTTTTGATGAAAACATTCCAGGATTTTTCTCCATATAATGGACTTCAATGGGAACCAAACGGTTCAAGGTCCAAAAGACAGTTTCAGTGCAAACCGCAAACTGTTCAAAGGGCTTTAAACGATTCCAGACGATGAATAAGGGTCTTATCAAGCGAAACGATCGCTCATTTTAAAAAATAAATAACAAAGTTTAAGTTTTATAAGCTCAAATGGTCGCCTTGCTCTGTTCTGATGCGCGTTCGTGACTCTCCTGTTTGAACTCGTTCATCAAAATGAACGAATCTTTTTTTGGTGTCATTTGGTTCATTCATTGTCTAACTTGTTTTTGGAAAAAAGCACCCCTGTTATGCTAGATTTTGGTGCACTGCATTCAGATTGCACTCGGTAAATTTAGTACTACGACTTTTTTCTAAAGTTTTTTTTAATCAAATATTTATATTTTGTTATTTCAATTAATGAAAATTATTTTTAATAGTTTTAGTTAACAACAAGACTGGTGAGGCAGGTGTTTTTTGAGGCATATTATGAGGCATCATATAGACCTTATTCAGAGCAGCGCCATGACAGGTATGAAAGTGAGGCTGTGAGGGATAGACTTACCGTGTTTCCAATGGCATCCGCTGTAAAAAGCTGAATAAAGCGGCTAGATTACTTACAATTTTCCACAGCTTACATTGTCGGGAGTTTTTTGTCAACTGATATTTCTTGGAAAGATATTTTTCCAGTGTTTCATGAGCAGAACAATCCGAAAACACATTAAATAACAGTACAGCCCACTGAAGAGATGCTCCATTTATCAGTGTCCATATTGAACCATGACATAAAAGGCAGTAGACAGGGAAAAAATGAGTCCATTTAATGCTTTTATGAGCACATAAACAAATATAATGAAACATTTGCCATTTAAAAATAAATCTCCATTTGTTCTCAAATGGAAGAACTGAGATATTAAAAAGAACCCATTTACAATGTGTTTTATGTGATACCTGTACCAAATCAGCAGAACTTGTGTACAAAAAAATCTTACTTTTGCATTATACAATATTGCTTACTATTAATATTCAGGGAATACAACAAAACCATAACGCAAAGTCCATAATCTACAGGCAATAAACACTGAATTAAAAAAATGCATCGGTAACTTGTTTACAATCCAATTTCACTTGTATCGTGCAGAAACTAAATTCACAGCATTTATAAGCCCTGTGTGGCTCTACAGAGATGCTGAACTGATTGAGACACTTGGTGAAATAAATGCTTAACTACACAATCTAGAGCTATAATCTTATTCTACTGCTCAAAATACCAGCGGGACGCTAATCATTCTAGGACATCCCTAAACACGGACACTTCAGTCCTCCTGGTTCCCAGAAGCCCTAGTGCTAATGGCTCTCAGAGCTGCTCTGAGACACAGATGGGTTCAATTAAAAAGCACTTGGGTGTTAAATTAAGGAAATAGGTCTCCCAGGAGAAGAGCAAGCATTGGAGAAACAATGGCTCATCTTCAACAAATAAAACTAGCTAACGTCTTATTCAACAACTGATATTAACAGCCAAGTTAGCCCAGAAGACAAGCTCAGAGGCAAGAGATGCTGAGCCTCCTGCATCCTGCAAATGTATTTAGCCTCCCTGGAAAGTCCAATAATGAACCGCCACCAGTTCAGCTCACACTAAAAGGTGCCACTGCTATTGAAGTGCTTTAATTTGTGGTTCATCGGGAGATCTTGATGCCTGAAGGAGCTCGGATTTTATTTCGGATCACATTAGCATTCAGTTCCTCAAAGTATCATTTCTAAAGTTAAAATTGGATGTTGGTCCTTGAGGGGGAAATTGAGCGCCAGCGCAAAATTTTCTGGTTACACACTTCACATGCTAAGCATGAATTACTAAAGGGTAATTTCTATGGAGGATTAGGATTAGGAGTGCTGCCTAAAAATACAATGAAGGAATCAATTATGAATTCATAAAATAAGAAATGAATATGCTTGTCTCTATCTATTTGCCAATCAAGCAAATGGAGGTATGCCTCCATTTCTGGAGGTACTAAACTTTTTGGGCTTGGTAAGATATTTTAATGTATTTGTAAGAAGTCTCTTCTTCTCACTAAGGCTGCATTTATTGGATCAAATATACAGTGAAAACAGCACTAGAGTGAATAATTTTATTCAGTGTCACATGATCCTTCAGAAATCATTCAAATTTAAATCTACAACAAATATTTCTTTTTATTTTATATCCTAGCAAGTTTTAAATAAAAATCTTTAGTAAACAATATAAATGTCTATCAGTTAAATGCATCCCGAGGGAGTAAAATAATTAATTTTTACTGAATAATTGGATGACTGATTTCATCCTTTTATTTTCGGTGGCACTCCAATAATCATGTCTTCCATAAAAAACAGAACAATTAAAAAGATAGACAACAGAACAATTGAAAAGCCAGTTGGATATATGCACACACACACACACACACACACACAAAGAGGCAGCTTATCAATAGTTGGTTGTCAAAGGAAAAAGGAAAAGACAGTTGAACAGCAGGAAGAAATAAATGAGAGAAGGCAGTTGTTTGATATTCCTACCACTTCTTCGATTGAACCTAAGGCCATGCTGGAATATAACTGGATTACAGGAAAGAGGAGTGAAATGTTAAAATCTGCCAAACCTTTAGAAGAGTCGGAGCAGGTGATGGCGGGAAGGACTTGACCAAACCAGGACGTTCTAACGGGTCAGATATTCGCGGGATTCGGCCATCCTGTTTCCTGTGGACAAACAAAAATCCTTAGAACTAAACCAACAACTACTCAAGGCAATCAGATCATTCGCATTTTGTCACAAGTGTTCGTCTGAAGATCCAATTAGAAATGCTCTGTATAATCGACTGAGGAATTGATTTGTTAGTAATAGTATGCAATCCCAGATGCTGAAAGAGACACAGGTGTGTATGTGAGTGAATGCAGACTGCAGTACAGTTCAATGACACACACCGCACGGAGAGGAATCAAGCCCTCGGTTTTTGTTCCCTCCCTCCGTTGGCCTGTAATGTGACTCAAACACATTATTTCACATCACATCGGATATTCTCGGATCACGCAGCTTTTAACAGCCGATCCTAAATCAATTAAAACTCCCCTGCCATTTGGCACACAATCTGTTCCTCCATGCCATTCTGGACACAAATACAAATGTATTTCTGAAGGTATCGGTTTTACTGCTTTGGTTTACGAGTTGATGATGATCCATCCATCATCTTTATTATTATTACATTGAATTTTGCTTGAGGTTGTCCTGCAGTTAATGGGAAAACAGGACTGCTGAGTTTGAATGAATGTGATCTAAAATACCTGGAATATATTGAAAGTATTGAAAAGCATTTAATGAGAGTTGCCCTCTGGAGGGCGACCTTCAGCGAGATATTCACAGTTGGTGTTGAATAAACCTTTAGGTGGCAAGCCCACACTGTCTGGTGTATATTGAACGCAAAATTGGCAAAACCGCCAAACTCCACTGTTATAGGCTGACTTTACACAATTCCTAGGAGTCAACGTAGACAGGTTTCTAGCATCTGCTTATGTTGCAGTGAACACCCAACAGAGACAATTTGCATACTGTTAAAAACCAAATTAAACTTGGGTCACCCTAGACTGCAGGACAAAAAGGCATTTGGGTTTGAAAGTGGCTGAGACGCATCTTGAAAGGGATGTCAGATGCCACCAACATCATGTCTAGTCACCAAAGGCGCAGCAGTGTTTTGTTAGATCTTTACCTCTTGAGGATCGCCAGGGCTGACACACTTCATTAGCCTGATGGCAGGTTATGTGCTGAAAAGCCCCTGAAGTCGTTGGGAAGTTTTGACAGCGGTACAAGCTGTTGATTTGTCAAAGGACGTCAGCCGAGCATGACTGAGATGTGACACAAGAGGCTGATACAACTCATAATGCCAGTGACATTCCCATAGAGACATTTAGAGTGGGGATTTGCATACAAGAAGAACATTACAGCAGCAGGCTCTAAAACAATTGAATCAGCATTTAATTAATCTTTCCTTTTCTGATCCATTTCACAAATGCTCACTTGAATCCTATCTGTGTGTAGCACCGACTGCTCTGTATAACCTTTCAAAGCACATTATAAAGATGAATCTGCACCTGATAGTAAATCTGCAAACCATTTCACATTTAAAGAGGTTAGCAAATCATAACAGAGTCCAGTCAACCAAATGAGGATCATGTGAAACTGTAGACTGGATTAACGGCCATAAGAATAAATTACACAAACACACACATCTTAAAATAGAAACAGCTATTTTAAATTATTACTTATATATTAATTATATATTCACAATATTACTGTATTTTTGAATGCCGCATAGGTGAACATAAGACGCTTCTATCAAAAACTTGGAAAAAATCTTCACAGTCCCAAAACTTTGAAGATAACTTGGATGAAAATAATAATGTAATGTGTATTATAATTATATGAAACCTGGTAGTTTTTCCTATCTTTTCCATATCATTTTTATTCTTCTGTAGTAATATATTTTGTAAAAGTGTTAAAAAAAATTATTCTGGGGTATGAATGTGAGGATGAATGTATAAGCATGTAGAGTTTGGTCTGTAAATTATATTTCTTATTAAATAAAGAAATAAAAAAACTTAGAATGGTAAATTAAAAGTTGTGTCTGTTTAAGGTGACATTTATGTATTTGGCAGACACTTTCACACACTTTAAACAGCATTCAAAGAATACATTATTACATTATGTGATCTTTAAAAATCAAACCTACTGTATGAACTTAGCACACTGACAGTGCTATGCTTAACTGTATATGCACTGAGCAACAAGAATAATAATATACAAATGTTTTAAAAAGTATAATATGACCCATTTAAGACCTAAATTGGGCAAGGGTTAGGAAAGGCTCAGGAAAACCTGGAGGTAGAAAGAGTTACAGGATTTACACAGAAAATGCAAAGCAGAGCTGCTCACTGGGTCTGTCAAGTGCACCTGCAAATATAAATGAATTTGACTGCGTTTACATGAATTAGCAATAAGCTATCTGACACTAGCCAAGAACTACAGAACAGAGTGTACATTAAGAGAAAATCATGGCAAAACATAAAAATTACATGACCCGAAGAAAGGCTGCACTTTCTTTTCTTTTCAATTTGCAAAAATGCACATTGCACAAAGAAATCACAATCCTAAAATCACTTAGAGTAAGTGTTATTTATGTAAAAACCACAGAAAATCACAATTAACTCTCGCATGCAAAATGAAAAAACTGTTAAGATATCATAAAGCAAATATTTTCATTTTTAAATAGGTAATCAGGGACTGAGTCCTGTATTTAATGTAATTAGAAGAGTTAACAGTTCAAAAACATATTAAACACACTTAAATCTAAATCACAAGCATGTTCACTATACACACCAAAAACTGGTATTGTGTATCACTACCAAAAACAACAACATGCCCTCACTCGTCTTCATCTCAACCTGCTCCACTAACACAGTCCGACACCTCAGCTGACTCCCTCCCACTACGACCACCTGAGCTAAACACCAGCAGAAAACTGGCCAATGATGGAGTGAGAGAAAGAGAGTGGGACACATTACTTACTTGTATGTATGTACAGACGACAAATCAGCACTGAGGAATCTGTTCTGCAGCTCCAAACTGAATGGGCAGGTGATAGACAGCGCTCTCGCTTTCCCATCGTTCCCTCCCTCCCTCTCTCTCTCTCTCGCTCTCATTCTCCCAAATCTTTCGGTTTCTTTCCCTCCCCTTTGCTTCTCTCGCCATTTCATGACTCACTCCCTCTTCTCTCTCGCCTTCCTTTGGGTTATCAGCACAAAATCTATTGCTTTCAAACCAGTTTCTGCATCTCTTTTTTTTTTTTACATTTTTCAATCTTTCTTTCTCATGGCAATATTTCTCGTTCCCCACCGGCATTCATTCATTCCGCTGATGAAAGTGCTCCTTTCCGCTGAAAACATAGTCCAATCAAACTGACAATTGATTTACTCACGCTTCATGTCAATCCAAACCCATTAAACTGTCGTTATTCTATGGAACACAAAAGGACTGATTGGGGACTGAGGCTCACAATGATATTCAAGCATATACTTTGCTTTTCTATACTCTACAAGACGTCGTAGGACACTTACAGGACATCCGCGGGGACAGAAGAAGAAAAGTAGCGGATCCGCCATTGCATCCAAAATTTGGAACAAGAACCAAAACAAAAACGATGGTTTGTTTACTGTTCTTGGAAAATCATGTTGTTTTGTATCTTTCTACACTCTTTTCGAGTGCACAATACATCACCAGGGTTGCCAGATGCCAGCAAGGTTTTCCAGCCTAAAACCTCATCAAAACCCACGAGAATGCACAAACAAACGCCCATTTATCTCGTTTAAACACATTGAAATCATTAACAAGCTTTAAAATGACCCATTTTTCAACTCAGCCTATCGGATTTCAGAATCAATATTCAATCAAATGAACACAGAAGTACTGTAGGCTACACTAACCTCAGTCAGACTGTTCTACTATTAAGCTTACGTTACGGAAAATAATAAGCTCAACTTAGGCAATCAATGAGTCTGTTTATTGTCAAAAGTCACTTAGAACAAAAGCATTCAGTAGAATAAAAACATTGAGTGGATATAATATGGACATTTCAATCGTTTCAAATAGCATGAAACATGCATATTCAACAATAACATTACATGAAAATCATGTTGATTATAGAAAAGGGGTGTCAACCAACTCTAGGCTACACAAAAACTATTTTCATAAGCCTACGCCAAATGTAGACAAAAGACAAACTTGAGTTTGACACCTGTGATTTAGAATTAATAACTAGCTATTCCTTGGGACAGGCAGTTAAACCTAGAGTTTTGTCATGAAGATTGCGTTGTATGTGTGTGTATGTGTGAATTGGAGTGAGTGAGACTGCTGCCTGGGGAACAGAGAGTCGCAGGAAGAAGGATCAGAAGTGTCGGTGTTTCGGCTAGAAAAACCCGCCGAACTGATCTGAAACCAGTCCAATTTTTTTCCTCCCGCTAAAACCCATTGTTGCCTGCAAAATAGATTGCAAAACCACCCAATCTGGCGTGTTGCCACCTAGTGGTCTCTTCTGTCTCAACATTCACCATGGCCAAGCGCTGTTGTACAAACACAGTCAGCGAGGTGAAATTGAGTTGCACGGGGACGGTGTGCGTGAACGTCTGCGGACTCTCCTGATGACGTATACGTCACAAGGACAGTGAGCGACTGTCGCAGAACACAGGCTTTCAAGTTTAGCAAAACATCAGTGTCATACAATCGCATACAACTTGTGTGCTATAACTACAAGATTCATGAACAAATACCTCTTTTGAAATTAATCTGTCCATCCAGTTCTTAAAGCTGGTCATGATCTGGTCAAAAGTAAAGTTACAAAAACTATATGAGAGAGTAAATTCATCCCCTTGAAAAAAAAGAAGATATATTAGTTGCGTGTTTGCTTTTAAAATGCCTTGATTACCAATGTAAGCCCTGCACTACAGATACAACTTTTGACAAATTATTTTCTGTGGTAACGGACCACGTCACAGATTCTGTCAATATTGTGCTTAGCTTGTTTTGAACTTAAAACATTCTGTGTGTGTGTGTAATTCAAGCCTCTTATGTAGTTTTAAAGGATGTTATCTGTCAAGCCTACAATTAGCCTACCCAACTACCTCAAACAGACTTGCTGCCATTCCCAAAATATTCCCACAGCTGCAGGCAAAGCGAGCCGAAGGACCATATCACATGGGAACATCCTTCACTGACACCACAGAGTTCCCATCAGTCCTCAGTTCATGAAGCAGCAGTAACTGGCTGGTAAAATCTCACCAACAATATGGTTTTCCACTACTGTATACCCCAAGACTTCTAGAACTAGGAAACACATAACAATGTCTATGGAAAATAAAAATAAATCAAATTAGATCACAATCTTGATTGGTTTAAGAGCAATAAAATAAAATAAATCTTATTTGCAAGTCATCTACACAGCATTCACTCTTCACTCGTCTTGTTACATGACAGGTGGCTCAGAACGAGCATAAATAAACAGACAGTATCTGCATTAGTTATTTATGGTACGGTGCATGCTGGGAAGTCAAATGGACCCACATCTATCAATGTTACAACCTACAGTGTCTAGTTCATTATACTTCCTCTGAATTTACTTCTGGTTTAACATCAAGTTGAAAGTGAATACTCTCTAAAATGTCTAATGAGTTACAGAGGAAATCTCAACTATATTACTGTACTCCGATTAGAAAGTTAGCTAAAACATAATTGAGGACTCCATTAGGTCTTCTGAGCTATGAAAAATCAAATTGAGAAGTAAAACTTTCCTTTACGATGACAATCACCCTATACAACTGTATCTTACCAAAGGTGGTGCACTTTAAGTAGAACAGCCTCGGAAAAGCTCAACCTTCTGTCATTCCCCTTTCTTGAGTTCCCCAACATATTTCTCAGGACAGTAGCTCCACGCAAATAGTCAACAGCAAATGGACCAGACCTCTTCTCTCTAAAGCTTTTCTGTCCACTCCACACCCAAACAGACAGAGACTCAGATCTGAGACGTCCACCTGATCGTTGAGTTCTTTGTGTATGAAGACTGTTGAAGTTTCACCCCTGGCTCTTGGAGAAGTAGAGAAGTCAAACCTGTTTTCAAAGTATTCTCTCCTTAAACGGTTCTTACTCTGCCCACAGCAGGAGGGTCCGGGACAGGTTTCAGGTTAACAAACAAAACCAGCCTCAAGGGCTAGAATAAATGACCATGGAAATGAAACTAGGTGTTGTTTTCTTTTTGTCATGTCATGGGACGTATCTGGTCAAACTAAATCAATCAAAAATAGATTAAAGCAAGCATCCAGAGATTTGTTGGTGTTTGCTGTCGGTACATTGTGAAAAAGGCCCAGCAGAGGTTGTACTTCCTTTGCCAGCTGAAGAAGTTCAATCTACCACAGGTGCTGCTGACGCTACAGTCATTGAGTCTGCCCTCTGCACTTCCATAGTCTGCTTTGGCTCAGCTACAAAATCAGAAGACTACAGAGGACGGTTCAGACTCCTGAGAGTGCACCCGTACACCCCTCCCCACTCTCCATGAACTGTTCTCAGAGGAAGTGGCCTGGATGTGTGAGGTCCAGAGGGATTTTGCCTGCCCTTTTATTCACTTTGGACCCCACACATCCAGGCCACTTACTCTTTGAACTGATGCCGTCTGGCCCTGAGCACTAGGGATGTGCAAGACTAGTTAAGACTTAACGACTAGTACAGCTGCTACTAGTCGACACTGAAAACAATAGTTGAGCACGGAAGAAAATACACAAGATTTTATCCCTCAGAATAATGTTGTTTTATTGTTAACGCGAAGAACAGGGCGCGAGCCGTGGAAAGGGAGTAGCACGAGTGTTAATGAACGCCAGTGTGCGCTGCACCAGTCTGGACTCCAAGGAGCTCTGAAGGATATGAGGAGGAGTGATGACAGTGGAAGACCAGGGACATTTACGTTGCGTTTTGTCTATGTATAGGCGGCAGTCGGCTATGAAGCACCGTTTATTTTGTTTTATTTATTTTAAAACTTCCGTTTACCATTCACTGGTACCCCCTTCTTGCATGTGCCTTGAACTTTGTTACATTTAAGTATTTAAAATAGCACATCAAATAAAACACTTGGAAAAATAATCTTTTTATTTTACCTCAGATGCGTTTTCTTTTTTTTTTTTGGTGTGGTATTTGTCCCGCCCCCCCCTCCACTGTGATTGGATGTGATGATCACTGCACAGTGAAAATCGCTGCGCTCCCATTAAAAACAATTGGAAAAATAAGCTAGCCGTGGGAAAAAAAAAAGCTTAAGCTTATTCTGATTCTGAAAATATAAAGATACACACAAACACAATAATCCCATGCAAAGTTTGTTTGATTAACTAATTTATGCAAATGAATTAGCAAATTATTGGAATAATATGCACCAAATTCGGTCTACTTTGGGAACAATATCTAGATTGTTTTCTTTGTATAAATGAATTAAATGAATATTCACTGGCAAGAATCCTTCAAAACAAACTGATCTTGACACGACACGATCCAGGCTCTCGGCTGACTTTGTGTCATGGGAATTATTGCCAAAATAAATCTGACAAGAATCAGGTCTATTTTCAAATTCACATTACCAGGTTTAAACCTCCCGTCTCTCAATCACTCTCTGGCTAAAAATCTTACAACTAGCAAATGTTGTTAATCTGTATCTGTACAGAAATAATTATCATCAGAAGAATTCATCAACAGACTAAGGCAACAATACACTAAAAACAGTCAATAAAAATACTTTGAGCTTTAAGAAAACTCCACTTCAGTTTAACTCAGACTGAGCTATCAGGTAACAATGGGTGGAGACCCACATCCTATCAGTCGGTTTTCTCACCTGGCTAGTTTTACACTAAAAGCAGTCTGAATTGACATTGTAATTGTAAAATTACATTTAAGTATGAGAGTTAAAAAAAACTACTTTATAATGATATTTTTGAACATGACAAACTAGGGGTGTAACGATCATGTCACGATCCGACATAAGTAACCCAATGCACAGGACAATGGTGACAGCAGAATAAAAATATCCATGATTCTGAAGCTGAAAATGCGGAATTATTTTAGATGAATATGATTACACTCTGTCCATGACTAGATATATTTTAAATATTGTAGGCCACTTTTTCCAGGAAACACAAGACATCTGGCATTATCAGTACCCACAAATAAAACCCCCACTGCAGTATTATAGATTATATTCAACATTATATATAGTAGTTTAATGTAGTTTTACAGTCTGAAAACTTGATTTTTTTTCCTCACACAGAAATTTTCATTTTGGGTGAATACAGACCGTCACTGTCCATGATACATACATGCATTTTTACATTGCGATATATTGTGACATGATGTATTGTTATATATATATATACTATGACAGACAGACAGACAGATAGATATAGAAAAATACATATTTCTATGCAATATTATATTATTTACATATACGGTAATAAATGAAATAATACATTAAATTTGCATAAATACTTTTTTCTCATCCCTGTGCAACCAGTCCTCAACAATTCCAGACTCTGCACTACAGGAAGAAACTGAAATGTAATCAATCTGTTCCATTGTAAACCCCACCCAACTAAAGTTCCAGTCTGCTCTCGTGCTTTCCAGACTTTAGGTAAGAGGAAATATGTTTTCCAGAGCTCCACAACACTATAGCAGAGAACACTTTTTCAATGCCACCTTAAATGTGTTTCAAAGAGCATTTTAACAATCTCTTTGTTAAAATGTGACCGAAGCACATTGTGCGAAAGCACATCTTTTAGGGGTATACTTATCCTGTCAACTTAGATTACTTAAATGATGTCGCCGTGAGACATAGCATACTAACATCCCCCAAAGACCAGAGCTGTCCTCGCTAGACAGTGTCCTTACGGAATCTGGGTGCACTAAAGTCCAAACACAAACAAAAATCAAAGCACTGTTGGCTATATCCAACATTAAGACTTAATTCAGTCATTATTTAGTCTAAAAACACTTAAATGGTTCAAAATGTCCACTTCCAGTGAAAACAAGCATTATTATTACTGATCGGACAAAAGGGTAATTCCACCGGTGGAGACATGAATATATATTGAAAGTGGGTCAAAAAAGTATCATAAATTTCTAATTTGGATCCTTCTTAATTGGCCGATAAAAGGCAAAAAATGACTTTTTAGTGCTTGTGGATTGTAGACAACAATCCCCATAATGCATTGAAATGCTTAGCTCCGCAGGCCACTCCCACAACTCAATGTAGACTAGAGTTGAGCTACTCTACACTCCCACCTGGAAATCATTTCACACAATGAAATCAGATAATGCGCTCTAATATAATATGACGACGTAAGAGCGTCAAGGCGGCGCCCGCAGCCAATGGATTGGCATGATTCTATATGGGCTTCAGTTAATCGGCACACTTACTCTGACGCGTAATTTTACACGTGAAATGCAGTCAAACCTTGGAGCGTTTTATCTACGGCATCTTCATTAATCCCCTCGCTATATCAGATGCTCTGGGAGTCTACCGCATATTGATAACGGCTCCCTGATGCCCACAAATTAGTTAAAATCTACCGGAATCTAGAGCAAGCGAGCAAGAGCGCGCATGCGAGACAGATCAGACTGTGCTCCAAACCGTATAGTGCGCTCACAAGGGAGAGAGCGAGAGACTTTGCGTGTGTGCGCCTCATGAGACCTAGACTCAGGCACCAAAATTTTCGTTCTTATTCGGTCTGGTCATTCCCATTTATGTCGGAACCGGTTACCTATTGGCACCACGTTTCGGTACCCAACCCTATACATAATGCATCCGTCTGCGCATTCAGTACCTTCGTCCATATTTTCAAAAAGTTTCAGCCGGTTAAATCAAAAGCACTGGCACTGATTTGTGATTGGTCTGTTAGCGCATTAGACCCAACCCCTTATTTTTGCGTCATTGTAGGAGGAAGTGAAAAAGATAAATAGCGAAATTTCTCTCGTCTCAGGGGAAAATGAGAGAGTGTTGAACGACCATTCAATAGTATGACTGGATTTCTAACAATGGTGTCCCTTTAACCATTCTGAGACATTGCATTGACTAATAACCATGTTAACTTATAATAAAACAAGTTTAATAGGCATGGCTTTTTAAAATAAATATTATGCACAATAGTAAAAAATAAAATAAGTCAACTATTATCCATGTTTTTTGGACAATTTACCATGGTAATATATGCGGTATTTATGTATAATGATTTTTGGACATGATGCATGGTATTACCTTGGCATTCTTTGAATTACCTTGGTGTACCATATAAATACCATGGTATATAAACATGGTAATCATTCAGTACCAAAGTGCAAAGCACCATAGTATTAACATCGTCCTTTCAGAGTAGTCTATCCAACCTACAGTACGCTGCATCAACAGCATCACTTAAAAGTGTCCCTGTTGTCCCTGGCAGCTTTCATCCCGAGTACATGCTCGTCCCATGAGAAAGGACATGGCGACACAACATCCAGCGCACAGCTTTTACTTTCACGTCCGTACACCCCTTTACAGCCTGTTTCTTATAAATCTGAGAGCTGTCTTAACAATTTTCTCAGGCCAGCAAAATAAAGAACAGCCTAGAGAAGCCTACACGGCAACTGTAACAGCAGAGACATTCATGCCGTACAGAAGAGAATACCAAGCTGATGCGTAATACTGATCTGAATAGGTCTAATCATAAAAGCATTGTGTCTCTAAACAGCACAGGCTCTGACAGCAGCAGTGGGCGTATATGAGAGGAAGTGTTCGGATGCAAAGTGCAGTGAAATTCCAAACATGCACGACAAAAGAGCCCTTGAAAAGGCAAACGGTGAAATTAAAAACTGTGATTTAACCTGTTTTTACAGTCTGTTCATTTCTGTATGTGGTGTGTTTGAGGAGATTGTTGCCAAATCGGGTTTTTACAAATAGTGTTATATTTTTATATTTCCAAAGAAAAGGCAGATTAATCGGGTGATTTGAGATTTCTCGAACTGATCAATAACTGTGCCTACTTAAATAGCACAACTGGTTACATAATCAACAAACAGCTTCATAAAGAGATAATGGAAATGTTCTGTTCTCAAATGTAGCTAATGTTTAAAGAAAATATATTGCTTTTTGAAATAAAAATATAAAACACGATGAAAAAAAAAAACTAGTCACACAATGTGAGGTATATTTATATTTTGTATGTTGCATGTCAAGTGACAAGCCAAAGCTTAATATAGCAGTAATACTATTAACACAACTTACTGTACAGCGCAAATATACTCTACATCTAGTTTTTTCATATTCAAGGAACGTCTTTTGTGTATTCGAATACATGAACAACTGAAAAATCTGAAGATAAAAAAAACTGATTATCTGTAGAAAAAAAACTCAGGATATTGGTATGTTACTTCATGTTTTATGCAACTAAAGCGAGCTGTTGAAACACTTGTGTACTGTATGTGAGAGAGGAAAAGAGAAAAAGACAATCTAAAGGAGGAAAATATAGAGAAAACAAATGTAAGAAAAAAGGGGGTGAAAGAATATTGTAAAGAAAGCTAAAATAAAGATAGTTTTCCATGTGCACCGTTTCTTTTGGGTCTCTCGTCACATTAGCATGCATTGCGGCGCTCATTTGGGATGATCCACGTGGAGTGAAACCCAGGTCCCGGCATAATTATATTCCGGCATTCGCCCTCTCACTTGACGTTCTCTCTTCTCTCCAGACACATCCTCTTCACAACCATTATAAACCAGCTTTACACATAACCAGCTCCCTCAGTAGTAATAACGCTGTCAGTCAAGCAGATGTAAAACTTTCCACCAGTAGTATAGGGTGGGGGTGGCTGATGCCAAAGCTATGTGTGAGTTTGCTTGTATTTGAGGGGTAACCGGATCCAACCCGCCTGCAAAACCACTCACACATCGATTACAGGACTGTAGCTGACCTTTACGGTTATGGAATGTGATGACAAAGTCAGTGCCTTGTGTCCAAACTCCATGTACAGTACAATGAGGAAAAATATTTTGATATGAAAGCCAATAGAGCCTAAGGGGTTGTGGTACACTAAACTTGCGGAAAAAAAATAAATGAATAATTCTATTATCTGTATAAATTAAAAATATTTAATGTATTATATTAAAAATATAATAGTAGATAGTAATATAATATAATATAATATAATATAATAGTATAATAGTAGATATATTATAAAATATATATTGTATTTTTCTTAAAAAAAACATAAAAATATCCATAACAAGAAAAAAAAATCCACAAAAAAAGACAATTAATGAACAAAAAATATTGAATATATACTCTCTGAAAACAAGACTTTTAATTTGTAATTTTGATTTTCAAGTTTCATCTTGTTCTAAACAAGGATGTTTAGACAAATAAAAACACAAGAAAAATGTACCGAATCTACCGATTGCTTTTTTTGTTAGTATGTTATGTTTGTTTGATAAATATCCACTTGCACCCAATTTAACAATTATTGAATGTGTGCTGTATCACATTAAAGTTGTAAAGTAATAATTCTCAAATTGGGATCTCAAAGTCCCATAAAACATCACTTGAAATTTGACTTCCAACTTGGAAACACAGTTATTATTACAACTTTGTGCCTATAAACACTTATCAATTTTCAGTTTTTATAAGTTAAGTCATTTAAGTATAAATATTGCATACGTTAAATATATTTAAATATGTGTTTTCTAATATTGCATTACATCATAGGCTACATTGGTTTAGCGCTAGGTGTGTAAACTACCTTTAAGAAAGAGAAGGACTTACCAAATAAGTCTTGACCTGTTGAAGGTTTTATCCACTCTGTGAAGAAAAAGAAAGAAAAAAAAACATTGTCAAAAAGTCAAACTCATAAGCATTTCAATAGTAACACTTATAGCCATTACCTGATTTCACTCTTTTAACACATTCTGGCAATCAAACTCCAACCAGCTAAATGCTAACAGATAATCAATTCAGCGCTGACAAACTCCTCATGCACTTTAACACTTGACTTGATGTGATAATGACTCAGCAAATCTATCAAGTTAACGAAGAGTGAGGGTCAATAGGACAATGAAGAACCACTGGAGCACATCGTCAATTAATACAAGCAATTGCTATCAGTAAAATCCCTTGAAAAGCCATCTTCGCCTTTAACCCCTGATCTTATTACTTTGCATTTATGCACAATGTTTTGAGTGATTCTCAACAATTCTGCCTGACAAAAAGCTGTACAATTGTACCGAGGGCATTTGCGGTTGTGAGACGCTAATGAGAGAAGCAGCTTCTCTAACGTTTCTCCGAAGAGGGGCCGCGGCTTTGTTCTAAGAATACGCTATGACTCGACTTGGTTTAAAAACAGCTCAGCCCTCAGATGTTTTCTGAATAAGACCTTTCATAAGACTGAATATCAAAATAGACAAAGCTGAATACAATGTCGATTTTGCGTGAAAAAGAAACCTCATTTTCCAGGCTAATGTTGGTGTCATTTTGTTTCTTGCCACAAGGTGGTTTCTTGCCACGAGACTTTTCAACAAAAGATTTGAGACCGAAAGTAACCGTTTTCCAACCAGACTCATCAGGATATCTCCATTTACTGGCTTTGCTCTAAATGTCAGACGTCTGCAGGGCTTGTGGGCAGTCAGTCAAAGCACTTCTGCTGAGCGCAAGGGGAAAGAGTGGCTGTTGTGTCAACAAAATGTAGTAACACTTCAGGTAGAACATATAGAGGAACAAATATTTCCATTACCTTGAAGGAAAGGACAGCAGTGGTGGAAAGTAGTACTGACAAATTGTACTTAAAGGAGTAGTTCACTTTTAAAAAAAACTTTTGCTGATAATTTACTCACCCCCATGTCATCCAAGAAGGTCACGTCTTTCTTTTTTCAGTCGAAAAGAAATTAAGGTTTTTGATGAAAACATTCCAGGATTTTCTCCATATAATGGACTTCAGTGGGAACCAAACGGTTCAAGGTTCAAATGAGAGTTTCAGTGCAGCTTCAAAGGGCTTTAAACGACACCAGACGATGAATAAGGGTCTTATCTAGGACCCTTTGAGTCATGACTCGAAAAAAGATTTGTTCATTTTGATGAACGAGTTTGAACAGGAGAGTCACACAGAACAGAGCAAGGCGAGCATTTGTGCTTATAAAACTTAAACTTTTTTATTTATTTTTTAAATGAGCGATCGTTTCGCTAGATAAGACCCTTATTCATCATCTGGTGTCGTTTAAAGCCCTTAAAATCACATGATCCACAATATCATTTATCAAAATGTCATTTTAGCCCACATGATATTGTTTAATCGGTAACACTTTACAATAAGGTGTTCATTAGTTAACATTAGTGATCACGCCAGCGCCTCCACCGACCCCGGGGCGTTAACTACATTAGTTATAATGAACTCCACCTCTTCAGCAGAGCACTTATTAATCTTTGTTATTACACGGCTCTGTGGAATTCTTGATTCATTTGGTGAGCTCATAAAATATTAAAACTCATATCAATATTTTGTGTACAGTCATCCAGTATTGTGGACAGCTGCTGCCATTATGCGATGATAGTTTTGTACACTGCTGGATTATAAGATAAAAAAACAGGTGCAGGTTATCCCCATAATTATTAAGTGTTTGGCGAAATGCTGTGTAAGTATGACAGTATCATATCCCTTATGTCTGTCTAGTTTGAATTTGCAGCGCTAGCAACTCTCTGTGGAAGCTATGAGTTTAAAGACCTAATAAAATATTTTTGACTCAATATTCAATATTTCGTGTCTAATTATTCACTTGACATCGGGGTCCTGATCACCCTATCGAGGGTTTATACTGTGATAACAACCGGCTGGATATTATCCCATTATGTTAATTTCAACATTTACAGATACATTATTAAAATAATGCATAAGTTGAAAATGTTTGCATTAGTTAATGCAATATAAACTAACATAAACAAACAATGAACAGCAGTATTTTTATAATTTAACGTTAACGTTAAAAATGAACAAATACATGCTCATGGTTAGTCCATGTAGTAATGGTAATACTATAACTAATGATAACAAATGAAACCTTATTGTGAAGTGTAACCATTTAATAAATCAAATGGTAGTACTTTGTGCTTAAATTTATATTCTTAAATGACTTTTTGCTGATTTTAAGGGCAGGTCATGAGATTTTTCAATAATTAACTTCACTAAATACTAAACGCAGGATTTATACAGATATTCATCCCTGACATTTTCTTCAATTCATATTATAAAATGCACTCTTAAAAATAAAAAGTTCGTCATTGGCATCTATTGAGAACCTTCACATCCATGCAAAAAAGGTTCTTTTTAGTGGAAACATTTTTTTTTTTAATGATTTAACATGTTTCTTTTTACTGAAAGGTTCTTTGTGGAACCAAAAATGGTTCTTCCATGGCATCGCTGAAATAATAAGTCTTTGGATAGGTGTAAAGGGCATGGGAAAATTTGTCATATGCAATTGCAAACACTGATTTTAATTGAAAAAAATGTAATCAAATCATACATGACACAAGTAAACCCCTCTACCAACAAAAATTCAATGTAAACACATGAGTTCAGGAGTAAATATTGGAGCCAAGCCGCTGACTGTGGAAACAAAGCCTATAAATCACCAAATGGGGATCAGTGTGTTTGTACGAGCATGTGTTAGTAAACATGCTGGATCAAACAGAACCGGTTTCAGATTGCTTATGCTTATGCCATCCAAAATACAAACCTGTTAAACCTGGTGATGTAGGTGAAATGCCAAACAATTTTTTTCATTAACGGTGCTCTATTTAAATGATCTGTTATTTCAACACAAAAGTGCTTTAAACTTCACATAGTTTCAGGCAATAGATACAAGACGAATAGATACAAGACGAACGTCACAACATGACTCGTGTTTCCCTCTTTGTTTGAAGAGACATAGCAATCTCTGACATCATCTAACCATCATCAAACTCTCAACGTTCCAACTGAACCGTTCTAACCAAGCAGGCACAACAAGATGTGTCAAGGAACAACATGTGCAAGTACAAAAGACATGTGCAATAACTTATTTTTGTAAAAATGTATGTCTACTTTTAGAGAATTTCCATATATTGTGTCAGTTCTTAATTATTCACCCGCATGTCAATCCAAACCTGTAAGACTTTCGTTTTTGAGAGATTCTGAGAGATTTCTGTCCCTCCATTGACAACTACTGTACCACTTTGCCACTTCAAAAAGTTCATAAAGAGATCGTAAAACGAATCCATATCAATTGAGCGGTTTAGTCCAAATGTTCTGATGAGATCACTTTATATAATAAACAGGCTGAATTAATGCTTATTCATCAACTCACTTTAATCAATGAATTTATGCTTTTATTCATCAACTCACACATCAGTTGTGGTAAACGGAAGCTCAAGCATGTTCACTCGACGTGCGAGAACCAATGAGGTTCGTTCTTGTGTTTATTTTTCAATAATAGCCTAAATTAAAACTGTTCATCGTATAAAAGTCCAAAAAGTTTAACCAAACCAATTAAGTCATAGCCCTTCATAGCCTTGCAGAAACATCAAAATAAAGCATTTAGAAATGGTATGAACATTGATTAGAAGACATCATGTTTGCTGATAATCCCGAATGCATGATCAATTAACATCTGCAACCTAGAACGGGAAGTAGCCAGTGAACATTAACTGCAATGGCATATAAACATCCAGCAATGTGCTTCCTGCTCTGTGAATGGTTACACCTCACAGAACAAATGAGAAATCAAAGTCACCATCATCTGTTCTTGTCACACACACACACACACACACACAAATACCCAGTAGTCGCTCTTACCCCCCGTATGCTCCAAAAGTAAAGCTCCTCTTCCTGTGAGACATTGTGTTTTCCCTCGACAGTATCTTCACCTCCGTCTCTGGCTCTCTTTCACTGGGTACTTGTGTTGTGGCTCTGTCTCAATGTGTGAGAGGGTGTCTCTCCTTTTCTGCTTCCTATCCCTCCTCTCTTCCCTCCCTTTCACTACCTGAGACAGCGGATTCACAGCTATGGGCAGGTGCTCGCTTTTCAAATGATGTCTTTACGACGTACATGTAATGAAAAGTACCAAGTGGTAAGTTCTTAGAAATAAAAACTTGTAGTATGACCCAAACCTAGCCATGATTAATATAGAAACTGTTTGTAAGATTCAGCTCTCGCAATATCATACGATTTAGTCATATTTTATGAATTAAGTGCTACAAAAGGAAATAAATTCTGCTCAACACTGGATAAAAAGCTCTAACAAAACATGAAAAACCGATGAAATTAGTCAGCATGATAAATTACATTCAATAAATTCTAAAGACATTCTAAAGCTTCCTCAATTAAAAGTCGATCGAGAACCAACCAGCTGTAATGTGACACTCTTTCACGCATTTAAAACATAACTTTCTCACTCTCAGGCAGACAAACATAACCTTTAGTAACCTCAGACTCATTAAATGGTTGTTTACTGTATGGAAACATTGGCAACAGCACAATGTACTATCTCATCTCATATCAGCTGACGGAGATCGCAGAGTGAGTAAATAAACATCTTGTGCTTACTCACTTCTATTTCTCTCAATTAGTTAGGTTAAACAATCATTTTTATTTTTAACTTGATAGTAGAATGACTGTTACTACGGTAAAAATGCATTACTCTTTTATAGCTCATTAAACTTGGATCTCAGTTATGTTTCATAAAAATTTGTAATGCTTCTCATAAAACTCTTCAGGGAAAGTGAACTAGCACTAGCCATAATTGTCTGTGCCAATTGAGCCCTCAATCCTTCATCACTAAAACACCCTAAAATAAGTCTAAAACAATCAAAAGTGACCCAAGGTGACATCCAAAGTCAACTCGGTAAAAGAGATTATTTAATCCGTTGGGTAGCAGTTACTGTTATGATCTGAGAGACGGACGACTGTTTGTGTCTTTGATACAGGACATTTCATAATCACTTTGGGGCCGGACTGTCTGAGACAAAAAAACCATTAGGGCTCTTCTTCTACAGCTAATGCTGAAAGGTGACCATTAATTTTTAAAGGGACGTTTCTTCAGGGACGTCTGAAGACACGTCCCTCATTTATCAGTGGGTATTACCATTTGCTTAAGATCATGACATATCAATAGGTAAAATAATAGACTAAGGGCGTAAAATTAACATTCACCAAGCGCCAAACAAGAGTGAAAATCAGGTTGTGAGTATATAAAACAGTGTCAATTGCCAGTTGGTTGTTAAAAAATTGTATCAAAGCAAAGCTGTGAGAACATGGTTTTGTTTGTTTTTCATGGGAAGTGGAAGGTGTTCTGCGCACAAACATCGCAACCAAGCGCCCAGAAACCCGCGTCTCAGAGAGTACGCGAAAACTGAATTGAGCTCTTGAACGTCTTCTTGCAATTGAATTGTCAAAATGCCTGTCCTGACAAGTATCCTAGGCCCCTATGAAATCCATTTTATTTTTTCCCAAAATCCATTATTTTCCGATTTAATTTTTGGGAATTAGGTTTTTTTTTTAACCTTGACTGTTATTTTAGTCGTAAAAAGAGTGTGCCTTTAAAGTTAATGATTAAAATGTTTTAATAAAATACAAATAAATTAGGAATGACCTTAAATTTATCGAGGTAATACAGAGATTTACTCGGTAGCCTTTTCAAGACAAAAAAAGCCCAGATTTGCTTCCCCCGGTCGTATTTTCACCAGACATACGTTCTTCTCCCACACAAAAACAGAATTTCAAACCAAATATGTAAAATTCCACGAAATTTCGCGCTAACACTAGATTCCGCGTTAATTGGCCAATTCCGCAATTCCGTCCGCGATTCCGTGATCGCGGAAATCATACGGCCCTATAGTATCCTCGTAAACAGTTATGTCTTAAGTGACAGTAAACAGTTGATAAAGAAAACGCATGTATGACAGCATATTGGATCCATGCATTAGCTCTTAAAGTGACAGCAGCCTAAAATTCCTGCTGCTGTCTTTTTAAAATTTTAATCGAACAAAAGACAAAGAAAAATCACTCATTGCTCTTGACTGAATAACGTTTGTATCTTAATTGATCTAGATGTTTCATGGCTGAAAATAATATGTATTTGTGTCCAGTAAATTTTCTTAAGTCACCAACCAGGCAGGTTTAGTGAATAGGCCTTGAACATTTTATATATGTAAGGTGTATGTTCAGATTTGGTTTTGCTTTCTGTGTTCTGTTCCTGTTTGTCTGTGTTCCCTTTGCTAGTTTTTCTCCATTGTGCATGATGGTCTCATGCACGCGTTTCAGGTTACGTTAATTATCCCTGTATATTTAAACCCTCTGTTCATTCAGTTTCTTTGTCCGGTATCGTCTGTTAACATGGTTATGTTTAAAGGATTATTGTTCCTGTTATCTCCTGCATGTTCCTGGTTTAATTCATAATTGAAGACTTTATTTGTGATATTCCTTCATCGTGCACTCATTATAGCCACTCAACCTGTGACATATAGGCCGATATGTTTATGCTAAAGGCTCCTTACAGGGTTATATATGCATGCATGTATACGCAACAAAGTAAACTCAAGTATACTGTATATACACACTGGCCACTTTAGGTACACCCGTTCAGCTGCTCATTGATGTAAATACCTAATCGAGCTGATAGAAAGGCAAAAGAAACTCAAATATCCACTTGTTACAGTACAACCGAGCTCTGCAGAAGAGCGTCTCTGAATGCACAACATGTCCAACCTTGAAGCAGAAGGCTCCTGTCAGCTAAGAACAACAAACCGAAGCTACACCAAAATTGGACAATAGAAGATTGGAAAAACATTACCTGGTCTAAAAGCAAATTTTTACAGCTTACAGTTACATTTTTAATTGCTTGTTTTGTGGCATTGCTACTGTTCAGGACATTTGTATCAACATACTCGCCCTGAACGTTAATAAATAAAAAGATTTACGGATATGCAGAGATACTTTCACTGTGTTAATGTTCTCAGTGAGGATAAATGGAGGTAGAAACAGGACTATTTACTTTAATCTATGAACATCTGATATGGGAAGGGCACCAGGAGATTCATTAGTCTTTAACCGTCTCGGTCTCACACACACACACACACACTATAAACAGGTCGAAAAAGTCAAAAGCGGCAACAAGAAAAAGTAATGGGGCAGTGTCCTTTAAAAAGAACAAACAGCATGCTAAAAAAAACTGAGATGTTCAGACACGCACGCATTTAGTAATATTTATCAACTGATCTGAATTAAGTTGTTGGACAGTTTTTTCAATAAATTTTTCTAAATGAAGGCTGTAGGCTGAAGTGTTTTCTGTTGAAATTAATGGAGTAGGTTAACTGAATTCAGGCCTGGGGAGTACCGGTAAGTTCCTGAAAAGCTTAAAGTGTAAAGCAAAAATGAGGCAGAAATGGATTTGGATCAGGACTGCCACCATGTGGTACTACAGTCCTAATGCACATCCCATAATTCAACACACCACACTACAGTACCACATTGTCTGTGGTGGGGGGGGGGCACATCATGCTTCTACTCAACCAAAGTGTCACTCAATAATGGAAATTCTGCAAAAAAAATTGAATGTTTGGAATGACAAAAGGGTCAGAATTTACATAAAAGCTTCACATATAATGCCAAAGTACTGGTACTTATAGGCCACGTGCACACTTTAAAGTTTCAGGAGGACAACCGCATTTAAAAGCAGGAATGAGTCACCGAAATTATTGTTCTTTGCATGTACAGAATACGACTCAGTCCCAAAACTTTGATGATTGACACTATGGTAGCCATACTAAAGTTTTGGCTTTTCACGTGATTGGTATCTGCTATTCTGACCAAAGATATATATTAGAAACAAAAAAAAAATAGATTTGTTCATGTTCAGCCATTTTAACTAAAGCACAGTCGACGCAAGCATCATGTTTTACTTTGGAAAGACTACTGCTCAGACCACGCTCTTCCAGTGTTGCCATAGCTTGTCGCTCATAAAGCCATTAATTTTACATAATTATTACAGTGAGCAGGTGTGGGTCAAGACACATTTTGGTCTTATTTTCAACAAAAAGCATTTGGATTTATTTCGTCTTCTTGTGGGCTTGTTCTTGTTCGCAGTTTTTCTAGTATGGCAACAAGAATGAGTCAAGGTCCCTGTGATTTGTTTCACCGCACTGTCCGCACATAGAGGAAAGAAACATTTCTGATGCATGTCAAAATACGTCATTAACACAGTTGTACAGTTCGGTTCCTTACACACAACATAGAATTTATAGTAAATGCAGTTGTTACTACCTCCATTTTTCAAGAGTTCATTCGAATGCGGTTGCCACCCCTGTAAACTACTGAATTTTCAATAAAAAAAATATAAAATTAAAAGTAACTGATTTGATTACAATTAAAGACTCTTGAGTTGCTTCAGAGTAAGTGTTGCTGAAGGAGGTTTTATGACAGTACCTTCTGCTCAATGTCAGGTGTTGTTACATGGCAACGCGTATCGTTGTCTGCCGCGAGATACAACGCTATGCTGTACACTGCTGTGACTAACGTCTATTGTCTCTTTCAGCACTTTAGATACAGACGGACAATATGCGAATAACACTGGTGTGTGTTTTTCATTTCCAAGAGCGCATGTTATTTACCAAGTCCGGCGTGAATGACTACAGCATGTGTTCTCGACAGCAACACATCAATTTACAGCTGCTATCTACTGGGAAGAAAATTCCTGTACACAAGTTTTCACAGTGTTTATGAGAGACAGGACTGCCTCAGGCCACGAGCAGGGAATGCTGGGAGTCAACCTTACCAACCTCCATCTGAGCAAGGTTTCCAGCATCTCTCATCCTGCAATGTTCTTAACATAACAAACAAGACGGAATAACGAGTGCGTTTGCAAAGGCAACCATTACTCTTGCTCATTGGTCATTTAATCACCTAAACTCACACAGAATTTGTCCTAAGCACATGAATAATTCATGTGGCTAATGGTAATGCAATGGTGAGGAAAAATCAAGTTCATTCCTTAAAGCGACCATGAGGATTGTGTGATTCTCCTGGTTAAGTTCCTCCCCATTTTGGGAATCTGTGTATCGCTGCACCTTGTCTACTTCCCGTGTGCTCAGATTTAGATCTTCAGTGAGATCCTCAAAGCCTGAGGCACCGTTTCATGTCTTACTGCTCGGGTTGACCGACCTCAGCCAGCGTGTTGTTCTGTTTGACCGATTTCTCCTGCCAACTGTGTGTCTGACCTCCAGATGAGCGAGCACCGCCGGCAGACCGAGGCTGCTTGAGACATCACAGTCGAGCAGAGCGTTTGTGAGCGAGAGGGAAAGGGAGATAAGAATGTGTCACAAAGAATGTGTTTCAAAGTGTGAGAGTGAAATACTGTGTGCATATGCGTGTGTGTCTGGGTAAAATCTGCAGGAAATGAGGCTTGGTCTGGACTCACACAATGACCCTCTTCAACCGAATAGATAGAAACACCATTACTAAGTGTTTTCTATGCAGTCTAAGTGAACCTGTCTGCATAAATGCATTTAAAATAGAGAGACAGTCCCAGAGGAAAATCTTGCCCCATTTCGAAGCTCAGGAGACTTTTCATTTATATTTCATTTAAATATCAAGTTTGTCCCAGAGGTTTCAACTAAAATTCATTATAAATGAAGACAATTGAGTTATGAAATTAGTACATACTGAAATCTTTGACTTTTGTGTGCAGACTTTTCTGAAGGAAACGATCTTTAATATCTCAACTGTTTCTCCAAGACAGCAGAGAATTGACTTTTGGTTCTCTGATTTTTCTCTTAAAAAGACCAAATGTGTCTCTGCTAGAGTTCCTGAAGAGATCTCCTCAGCGGTGTCTTTAAGGGTGTGTTCACATTTGGCATGTTTGGTTCAATTAAAACGATCTCTGGTGCGATTGCTCTGTTAGTGTGGTTCATTTGAATAAGTGTGAACGGTACCATCCAAACCCTGGTGAGCACCAAACAAGTGGATCTAGACAGCTGAAAAGATGGGTCTCTGTGCGGGGTCTCCAAACTAACTCCAAACTATGGGTCCAAACTAACTGTGGTGCGGTTCGACTGAAATATGAATGCAACACAGACCAAAGACATAAACGAATCAAAAACAGGAAGTGGCGTCACAAGATGTAACCCAAAAAATGACAGAATAATCAAGCATACCCCTTTTTTTAGTCGTAGTCGTGATGTTGCCCATCATAGTTCGGTAGAGGTCTTCACAGTGCACCCAAGGCCCTCCAAATTTTGAGATAATAGAAGGGTCCGGGTCGGCTCGGTGTAGCACCTTACGGGTCTCTTCCGGTTCGGGCATGAATTTTTGGACCCGTGAAGACCTCTACAGTTCGGTACAAGCATTATAACTTGCGTTTACTCGCAGCAGATGTTCATTTGTCTGTGCGACAGAGTGATTCCTACTGCTGTTTTGACTCGTTTACACATTTTAGAAGCTCTAAATGTATCAAGACTAAATGTATCATTTTCTTTTTTGGTCCCGACCAAAATATCTGAACTACAAGTATGAATGACCCTAAGTGTGCTTCATTTGTGCTCAGAAAAGTCAAAGTTCGAAGTGAACTCGAGCATATCTCATCAAATCTCTTCCATGACCAGTATATTTATTTAGATTTATGCTATCTTTATTATTTTAAAGTAAAATCAAGCCAAGTCACCTTTATTTACATAGCTCTTTGTAAAAAATACAGATAATTTCAAAGCAGCTTTTACAGTGATTTTATAGCTCAACAGGGGATTATCACGCTTCCGGGTTTCATGGGCGGGATTTGTCAACTTTGTGCATGTCCACTTCCGACGCAGTTCAACAATGACCGAAATGAGGCTAGATGTCACTGCTATGTTCCAATTTGTAAATCTAACCAACAACGCCAACCCTACTTAAGTTTTCATGGATTCCCGGCTGAATTGAGTATAAGGAAGAAGTGGATTAAAGCGGTTTGCCGTGATGAAAGTCCAAACTTTAAAATAAAACAAGGTAGCGCGTTTGTTTGTTCAGGTGAAATACTGCATTATAATGGTTGTATTGGCCCTTTACAGGTAGGCCTATTTTAATAGGCAAAAAGTAGGTGAGTTATAATCACTCAGATTTAATCCTCATGAATATAATCGACTAATTTCAGGACAGAAATAACCTTTCAATCATTATGTAGAGGCTTCAATCACTTTTTGGCAGGTGAAATAGTAACTTTACTGCATTATAATAGTTGTATTGGCCCTTTACAGGTATTTTAATAAGTAAAAAGTAGTAGGTGAGTTAAGATTTAACCCTCATGAATATAATCAACTAATTTCAGGGCAGAAATAACCTTTTAATTATAAGTAGAGTCACTTTTTGGCAGGTGAAATACATGTATTATAATGGTTGTATTGGCCCTTTACAGGTATTTTAATAGGTAAAAAGTACTGGGTGAGTAATGTTTATTTGCACGTTATGTCTGGTTGATCCACAAAAGCAACTTCGTAAAGAGAATGGGCGATACATCTTTAACACGCAGCGCGCGCTCCCGCGGCCAGCCATTGATTTTCGGTGGACCATCACTTTTTCGGCCATGACACCGGCACTTTAGTGAATCAGACTAATTTACCAGGGGTGCCATATAAATAAACCTAGTGTAGTCCGTCATCAGTTCGCCAGAGGGATCGGTGATTCAACGGAAGTGGCAGAGCGCAAAGATCACTGAATGCGGAAATACTACATGTCAGCGTGATAATCCCCTATACTCCAGATGTATGTTAACCATAGTATCAATTGTCTTTTATTTCTCCTAAGGAATGTTAGGGACAACATTCATCTTTAAAAGAAACATAACTGAGAACTCGTGGCAAATCTAAGCATTTTTCTCTAAATTCAAGAGGACATATCTTTAGGGCAAAAGTCTCCATCTGCTCTCAATATTATAATCTCATTGCTGCCTGAAAGGCACAATGGCATTTTATACAACAGGATTGGCTCAAAGGAGATAAAACAAGAAAGGCATTCCAGGTTGTTATGAAAATAGAAGGAGACAGAGGGAAAGAAAGAGTTAAGGAACTATGCAGCAAGCATCTTGTCATAATTGTGTCGGCACGTCCGCTCCTGGCCAAGTCTTCAATGTCGTGTCACCAAATGGCCGATGTAATGCCAGTGTTGCTATGACAGAAACAGCCTGGCAGGATTGTCAGCATTTGTCCTGACCATCAATGGTCATTCTCTCCAAAATACGGACAAAAGGTGATCTTTATATATGCATAAATCTGTACAGTAGCGAACACAGTGACTGTTGGAAATATCTAGGTTAACACAGTCATATTGCTCCAAACACTGACTTCTTTTCTAATACAATGACATATGGGTAATGTTTCCATTCATCTAACCAAACGTGGGCCAAATGGGATGAGAATGACTTAAGGGTCTGAGTTTTGAAACCGTTCAGATGGCTAGGCATCTGTCTCCTTTTGGCAGTTTGAACTGGGACTGCGAACAAATGTATTTCACACACGATTTGCATATTTGAGCCAGAAATAATGAACTTCTACCAGTCAGACTTATAAGTTTCCAACAGACCAAACCAAAAGCAAAAGACAAAAATCTGTTCAAAAGTCCGAAAAAATGTAAAAAAGATAAGCTAAAAGCATGAAGGGTTGCACTAACCTTACAGTATAAAGATGCATCTTGGGAGTGCTTCATCATTCATACTGGCACATATACTGTAGCACAACGTGACGACACGGCCATTTGTCAGCAGTTAACAGTCAGCAGAGTGGAAATGTAACCCTGAGTCCTTCTGGACCATTAATCATTTTGCGCAGCCTGGATTGTGTTTTTCAAGGAACAAGCCATGGAAGCTGTGCATTACTGGGATTTTACCACGGATAAGGGCTACTGTTGGACACAAATCTAGGTGGAGTGCCTAAAACTACCTTAAAAGTGGTCAAATCATTGCATTGCACAACCAGTTGTTTCTTATTGCTTTGATAAAACAGGAACATCATTATGATCTAAAACAAACAATCATTTTTATTGCCAATAAAAATTGTCTTTCAGAAAATGTTTATTGCTATATATATATATATATCAATTAAATAAGAAACGTGAACATCTTCGTCCTGTTCAAAAGTTTTCACCCCCCAGCTCTTAATGCTTCGTGTTTCCTTCTGGAGCATCAGTGAGTGTTTGAACCTTTTTTAATAGTTGTGTTTGAGTCCCCCAATTGTCCTCAGTGTGAAAATATGGACCTTAAAATCCTACAGTCACTGCTGGCCAGGGTTCAAATATGCAAAAGATGCTGGAAAATTTGCAGAACCTGCAGGACTTTCCTGAAGGACGTTGGGCAGTTTAACAGCTCAGTCAAGACAAATAAGGGACTCAGGAACAACCATAATAAAGAAGTCATGGGTCATCCAGGTAATGATTTTCTTCATTAAGCTATGTTTTGTCTTCATGTAAACATATTTTATGTAAAAAATATCTTATTCAGGACAATAATGAATAAAAATAACATGCATTTTGTGTGATCCCTCTTATTTTGTTAACATAATTAACATTTGCAGATTCTGCAAGGTGTTTGTAAACTTTTGAACATGACTGTATATAGGGGCCTTTAACCAATCATATTTTTGAGCTGGAACTATTATATATCTTATATCTTTCCATGATTGTGTTTAGTCTACACTTTCGGTTTGATCCTTTTCATCCTCAGCAAGAGTATGTGGCACTGCAAAATTGCATTTTTATATGCGAGTCGAGCAGCATCTAAAATGATCAGAGTAAACAGACGGAGAAAACACTGGGATGTCTGATTGAAATGATTATGCCTGATTGTACACATACTGATTTATGTGCCACCTGGTGCTGTGAAAACCAGGGAATGTCTGTCTAATGTGGGCATTTGTGAGAGTAAACCATCATTCCACAACAACAACAACAAAAAAAAAGAGCTACAACATCAATCAACTACCGTATTTTTCACTCTCATGCTTTTCCAAACACACTCACTCACTTTCTTTCTTCTGAGGAACAATCATCAGAATGTCCTACTTACAATGGAAATAGATGGTGACCAGGGCCATAACAAAATCATATGCTTCAAGTTTTACAATACATATCTGCTGAAGTCATATACAGTAGATTGGGGGCCTGAAATTTGTCACTCGCTGATAAACTCGCCTTAAAGGAAAACTCCAGCGCAAAATGAACATTTGGTCTAATAAAACATCGGTACCTAGTCAACCGTTCTCTGAGATTTGTTTTCATGATAATCAAATGTAAAGAGTTTTATCTCTAAAAACTGTTTAGCGTATAATGATACTAGTACCGAGGGCATTTACTAATAAGTAAAATGGCCGACTCCCTGATCAGTGCCCTAAATACTGAACTGGATTGAGATGGCTCTAATGTCCTGATGGCTATTCCTATAACTACCCAGTATGAAAGCCCCTTATGTTACCACTGAATGTGACTATATACAGCCATCAGACTGGAACATAAGCGCTGCTGGCAGACGTCAAATAGATTCTGCATCCATGTGACAAGGGAAAATGTTGCATGTAGGCTAAAGAAAACAGATTTTATGAGCTCCGCAGGGGTTTTCATGGAGCATGACATTAGCGTGCTACAGCCGACAGGAATGATAGTGACAGGTGTTCTAGTTTATCATAGCCAGAGAGGTCAGAACATGAGTATAGATACAAGACAGGTTAGTTAAATATTCTTACTTTTCCAATAGATCTATAAATGTAATTCATACTTGCTACATTTATGTAATTGCAATGAAAAAAGAAATCCCTGACCATAATAATTGGTGAATGTGCCACTTTACATTGGTGAATAATACTGCCATGTTCAATGTTTAGCAGCTTAAATAGAAAACCTCCAACCCAAACGGCCTCTCTGTTTTAATATAACACAAAAGACAAATAGCTTCAATGGCTGTGATTCTTCACTGCAGGATGATTATCAGCATTTCAATGTCACAAGATTTATCTTCCTGTAATGTGGCAATAACACTCAATTATAGTGTGGAAAAATGTGGATGTGTAGCAGTTTCTGAAGACCTAGATCTGTATATCACTCGCTGGCCTGACACAGACTCTCATTCTAGGACTGGGTTATTTATGAAGCCAGAAGGGGGGACATCTCGACTCGAGCACAGAGAGCATGATAGGGCTGGCTGGGACAGCATAATGAGAGGAAGAGAGGATCGAGACCAATTTAATATTCCTTCTGTGAAGATTTTTTGGCCAAAGCCTGAGCCAATAGACAACGAGAGCCAGCTGTGATTAAAAAACAAACCTCGTCTTAATTGGTGCATCTGCCAAGAAATACAGTCGCATTTCACCTCAAAATGATATTTTCCATAAAGAAAAGCCCTTTATAGCGTTTTCCACTATTTTAATCACTATTAAGCAGAATTCTGCCCAATTCTCATCATTACTGTCATGGAGATGAAAAAACTATAATATGGATACTGTATATGGATATGGATAATATTGTTATAAGTTTAGATTATATATTTGAGGCATATACATACACGTACACAATTTCAAGTATAAATTATACATAATGGTCATTTTTGTTGCACTGAACATTACTTCATATAAATGTAAAATTGATTTCCATTCATAAAATGTTTTTTTTTTGTTTGTTTCATGGATTACAGAAACAATAAACTTAATCAACCTAAATAGAAGTATATGAAAATTTCACACACACACAAAAAAAAAAAAAAAATCAATGCCATTAATAATAAAACAATGTTATCCTAAATACAGTATTTAAAACACAAATACTACAAATAATATAAATATGTTTCTTGTCCTTCTGATTTTGGGGTGAAATATGATATGGACGTATGTATAGAGAAGCTCTCTTTTTTTACTATAATTCCAACACTGTAAATAAATATTGTTGGTTTAACTTAAAAAAATAAGTAACCTGGTTGCCTTAAAAATTTAAGTTGATTCAAATGGAAAAAGTGAGTTAATGCAATGAAGTAGTTTGATTTATCAAAAAAAACTCAAAATAATATGTTATCTGAACTAAATAAATCATTTAAGTTGATTTGACAAAAGAAAAAAATGTTGTGATAACAAATCTTGAATATATATATATATATATATATATATATTTTACAGTGAAGGTACAAAGGAACCATTTTGATTTGTGCTGTTCTGCTCTACATCCTGCAGGTCCTCAGGGATTGTTCGAGCAGCAGGAGTAAATCAGTTTTGGTCTCAGTTTGGCTTGGCCAATGCAATTTCTCAGATCGAGAAAACGACTGATCTGCTGGCTTATGTCTAATGTCCACAGGTCAACAGTTTGATGGATTTACTCGCATGGTCAGCGGGATATTCATTTTTATTTTAAAGGAACTTCAGTGAATGAGGAAAAAACTAAAAAGGAAGCATTTTAGCAATATAGTTGTTAACACTAATATATGAATCTAAAACATTTCAAGCAAAAACTACAATTGTCATCATCTACTGTACATCTACCCTCATGTCACTCTCACGTGATTTTACTTTTTCCGTAGAACATAAAAAGCAGATTTTTACAGAACCTTCAAGCTGATTTTTTTTACACAAATGACAAGGGTGTTTATTCTATAGGAGCATCCATCACAGGATTTAACTTTTTCTTTTTGCTTCATAAAAATCACTGCCCTCGCAGAGTTTTCATCTTAAAGAGGTCATATAATGCCATTTTTGTACAATAGAAGTTAATATGAAATGTTAACAAATCTTTCTCCGAGTCAATTCGTTCGTTTCGTTCGTTGAATGAACCAAATGACTCGGAAAAAGATTCGTTCATTTTGATGAACGAGTTCGAACAGGAGAGTCACGAACGCACATCACAGAACAGAGCAAGGCGACCATTTGAGCTTATAAAACTTAAACTTTGTTATTTATTTATTAAATGAGCGATCATTTTGCTTGATAAAACCCTTATTCATCATCTGGAATCGTTAAAAGCCCTTTAAACAGTTTGCAGTTTGTACTGAAAGTGTCTTTTGAACCTTGAACCGCTTGGTTCCCATTGAAGTGCATTATATGGAGAAAATCCTGGAATGTTTTCATCAAAAACCTTAATTTCTTTTCGACTGAAAAAAGAAAGGCATGGACATCTTGGATGACACGGGGGTGAGGAAATTATCAGCAAAACTTTTTAAAAGTGAACTTCTCCTTTAAAAAACTGCATGTACCATAAATGACCCCTTTAAAATATAAAAATGCTGAAAATAAGCAGTAAAAATGACTAAATGTTGTGCATTTGACTCTTGCACCACATTCCAAGCTTTCTAAAGCCATACAAAAACAGCTTTGGAATTAGGAAAAGTTCAAAATTGAATCATTACTACATCATCATTTTGTAGCTTAATGGTCATGGTCACCATCGATTTTCACAGTATGATTTTTTTTCTTTAAATACTAATGAATTTTGACTTATTTATAACCCTCCTTCTTGCTACAACTCAATAGCGTCCTCTCCACAGTATAACAGTTGACGTTAAAACTCATTCTCAGACCCACAGGGATTAATTACATTGTGATGGGGCTTAGCCATAGCACGCATCAGGCTGTTTGTCTGGAATAATATCTCCTGGCAGCCTCAGTGAAATGGTAAGCAATGTGAACAGACCTCATGAATATCAATTAAGCATTAAGCAGTACTGTGGTAAATCAGTAGGCTGGTCTACTGTGGAGGCAATGTAGACTGTTGCATATTCATAACGGTTCATGGAGTCAAAGAAACTCGGATATTTGCTTGAAAAACTAATTGATTCATACTGTGCATGCACTGATGGTTACTTCTGAATATGGTTACCACAGTTACTCCATTAGACAGAAATATGCATATTTGTCTGTTTAATTACAAGAAGACCATTAGTAGGACACCATTATATTCCCACGGGTTGAAAATGGAACTTTGCGATGCGAAATTGGATAATGAGCCTTCCATATTCAGTAATGTGCGATATTACAATTAATGACTTCCCCTCTGCTTCTGTTAAAACATCATGGCGAACAACAGGTTTGAACTGCAAATTGGTTGCGTTTATAAATGTATAAACTGAATTTGCAGCATTTTTTACTGAATCATCACAAGGCAATTAAGATAATGATGACTGTAATTTGTTTTCTGTGAAAGGGCCGCCATCTCTATTAATAGGTGCTGTTGTTGTGTGAGCACTGTTCACATACCTAATTAGTGTCTAATGGAATATCGCTTATGATCTGTGTGTGTGTGTGGGGTGTGGGTAACCGACAGGGAGGGACAAACACAAGATATCAAACAATGCTAAAATGATTTGCCCTCAAGGTAAATAAGATCAAAGATGGCTGTAAAAAATAAATCTGCATTGTTAATCCTTTTGATATTTTTTTTTTTTTTAAATGCAAAAAAATCTAACCTTTCATTGAAGTAAAAGAATTGAAGGGGGGGGGGGATCACATTATGAAATTAATGTTTTTTCTCCAAAACACATTGGGAACAGTTATTTGCCCCTTTTTATTAAATGCTTTTTGCAACCTCCTTCTTCCAAGATTACTCTGAGCCTTCTCCTATCTATGTCGGCGCTTCTTCTCTTCAGTTCAGCTCACTCATCTTCTATAGGGTTCAGGTCAGGGGCTTGGATGGCCATTGCAGATGCTTGGTTTTGTGCTCAGTGACCCATTTTTGGTTTGATGTTTGTTTTTGTTATTTGTTCGAATCCATGATGCCATGTCTCTGAACAAGATGACCTCTGGCAGAAAGTTAGGCCCACAGCATTAAAGATACAGCAGATGAGGTACTTTTTTATCCCTGTGTGTACCAAAGTGTTAAAAAAAGCTGCTAAAAAAGCTAAAAAGTTGTTTCATCTGACCATAGAACTCATCAAGTTTGAAGTTACAGTGGTGTCAGTTCCTTTTCAAACATTTTATGGACAGATGAAACAAACAAAAACAAAAAAGAGCTTTTTAGCAGCAAACACGTTTGGTTCATAGAGGGATAAAAAAAAGTTTCCCCCTAGTTTAAATTCTTTTACTTCAAATAAAGGGTTAGATTTTTGCGTTGTTTAAAATAAAATATCAAAAGAATAAACAATGCAGATTTATTTTTTACAGCCATCTTTGATCATAGTTATCAAGGGGGCAAATAATTTTTTTTTCCAGCACTATACATACTATCCATTCATATCCATTCTTCTATCCATACACTTTTATGCAAAACCGTTCTAAAGTTTGGGGTCGGTAAGATTTTATTTTATTTTATTTATTTTTTTTGACACTTTATTTTAGGGTGACGTAGTTACATTTTACTTGCTCAAATAAGTACCAAGTAATATTAATTAACTGCCTGTACTAATAGAGCTATGGTAAGGGTAATACTTAAATTATTCATAATTTACTGTTACTACTATAGTAAGTACATGTAACGTGTCACCTTAATAAATAACGTGTCACCTTAATAAAATGTTACTACATTTTTTATTGAAAGGCTGTATTTATTTGATCAAAATTACTGCAAAAATAGTATTATTGTGAAACACTACTACAATTTAAAACATCTCTTCTTCTGTATTAATATACTTTATTTTTAAATGTAATTTATCCGATGCGAAGCTGAATTTTCAGCATTATTACTCAGTTTTCAGAGTCACATGATCCTTCAGAAATCATTCTAATATGGTGTTGATGCTTGGCTTGCTGCTCAAGAAAGAATTTAAATTATGATCAAAGTTAAAAACAGTGCTGTATGTATATGAAGAGTTCAGATGCAAAAGCCTCTAAATGCCATTTGAAATTTTCTTCTTTAATGTTGATTTTTATCAAACTTGTATATTTAAGTTCAGTAATTTCACTTAAATAACAATTAATAGGTAATTATCATTGCCATTTAAGTGAAATTGCTGAACTTAAATATACAAGTTTGATAAAAATCATCATTAAAGAAGAAAATTTCAAATGGCATTTAGAGGCTTTTGCATCTGAACTCTTCATATATACACTCTAAAAAAATGCTGGATATTTTAAACCTAATTTTGGGAAAAAATTTGGACAAACCCAGCCATTCGGTTAAAAATGTAATTAAAAAATGTAACCCAATGGCTGGGTTTGTCCGTATTTTACCCAAAATTGGGTTAAAACAACCTAGCATTTTTTAAAGTGTATATATATGCATATATCCTCCTTCACAAGAGGGTCTCTATTTGACTCCTCAATTCTCACTGCACTTCACAAGAGAGTAAGACACTGTCGGTTGTCCAAAGCCTCCATTAAATTGATCAATGATTCAATTACACTACTTCCTGGATGTAGGTGTATGTGTGTGTGTGTCTTCCTGTAAGCCCTCCAAAGACAATGCTTTAGTTAAAGCAGATGGGTCTAGAAAGCTAATAGCACTTGTGGTCTCCTCCAGTTTCTTGTAGTCAACATTCAGGTCTGGTCTTTAAATTGAATTTCTCCAAAGACTGCATTCACAACTAGGCATGTTTACAAAAAGATGCTTCTGATCCGAACATTAGCTAGTCAGCTTCACCCATACAAGGTTTATATTTACTTTCATAGTTTCCAGTTGACATAATTTACTCATTTACATGTATGACTTTATTGCTTTTGTGGAACATATAAGGAGAAATTCGGTACTCTGCTGGTTTTTCCATGCAATAGGCAACGATTAATCGCGATTAATCACTTCCAAAATAAAAGTTTGTGTTTACATAATATATGTGTGTCTAGTGTGTATAATTAATTTGTATATATAAATACCCACACATGCATGTATATATTTAAGAAATATGTGCATGTATATATTTTATATATATTTATTCACAATTAAAATTATATATATAAATATTTGATATATTAATAACACATTTTTCTTAAATATATAGATGCATGTGTGGGTATTTATATAAACAAATTAATTATACACACTACACACACATTTATTATGTAAAGACAAACTTTTATTTTGGATGCGATTAATCGTTGCCCATCCCTACACAAAAGCACCATAAAAGTGTCATAAAAATGCTCCATATGTTTTTGTGAAGCAGATCAAATATTAACTGATAACAATATCTTGAAAAAAATGATTGATTCATGAATCAAACCTCACCATTTCTCTTATGAGCATGAATGCTTTTATTATACACTCATGATGCTTTTGCATCCCATTTGAAAATATAAAACAAGCAAGACATTATGACAAGTAAATGAGAAAAATATTAGTTTGGGTGAACTACTACTCAGATATAATTTAAATATAAAGTACTTAGTTATATCCCCATCTCATAATCCCTTAGGAGAAATAAAATAGAGAGAAAAAAGAGATGTCAGAGTGCAAACAGAGTGTTTTCTTGGAGACATTTGAGATTTCAATACATTCTTCCCAAGAGGTAAACTCTGAGCAACATGCAACATCTCATTTGCACCCCATCTTGAAGAAACAATTGAGATGTTAAAGATTTGTCCTTCCTATTTGCAGTCGGTCTGCGATGTTTCCTGTCACTGTTGGTATTTGTTCAGGAACTATTCCTGATTCTAAACATGTTTGTATGCCATGTTAGCCTTCCATCTGAAAGTGACAATAACAACAGCACCTGCTGGAATTGATGCTTAAGACGTCTGGATGCTAATTGGGGTCATGCCGTCAGAGAAAAGAGCTCAAACAATAAGCACGGCGAGCAAAATAAGTTCATTTGTTCTCACTATAACACCAAGCTGAGATGCAAACTTCAAAGTGATGACAAAATCCTTTCATTACATTGCATGCTTTTGTTGAGATTAGAAGAACAGCAACCCATTAACAATTCAAATATAATGGCAGAATTAAACCAATCAGGAATATTGTATTAAGTCAACACAATGACAGAGGAGAGCTTACAGCAAATAAATTATTCATATAGCTCAGCACAGCAGCAACCTAAAACTAATGACAATGCTTAATGAATTCATCATGTTGTGCTCCCTATGCCTACAAATAATTGTACGTTAACCTTTATTTTGCACATAGCACTGGGGCTACAGAGGGTAAGGTTTTGTAGCACGGGCCACACAATTGTATCACATATGTTACCATCTCATTATAGTGCAGTTCATAGATATGACTGACAAAGGAAATTAAACTCCTTTCAACTCTCTATTCAACATTTCCTTCTCTGTGCGCCTCGACATTTCACGTGGTGATATTGCACAAAGCTTCTGTGTTGCACGTCACACGCAGGCTCATTATTGGCCGCCGCTGGTCATGTGTGTGATGCCTGTGACGTACAACCTAGAAGCTACAGTATGCGTAGTTTCGCTACGTGAAATCTCGAGGCCCACAGAGAAAGAAAAGAATAGTTGAATAAAGTTGTTATTTTTGTTTTTTATTTTTGTTTTTTGCGCACAATAAGTATTCTCGAATCTCGTCGCTTGATAAATTTAAGATTGAGCCACTGTAGTCACTCTGACTATTTTAATGACGTATTTCACAACTTTTGAGCCGGCCCTTTTAGATCCAGCACTCAGATTTAATAAAAAATTTCTTAATTTGTGTTACGAAGATGAACGAAAATCTTACGGGGTTGGAACAACATGAGGGTGAGTAATTACTGACAGAATATTAATTTTCGGGTGAACTAACCCTTTTAGGACTATAGCTTTAAAGAAAGAGCCTCTAAACAAAGACACTGAAAGACACAAGAGGAAGAAATTAAGCGTAAAAGGTGCGTAATAGTAAGGAAATTACAACACTGTAAAAAAATTATTTTCAAGATTTGTTATCACAACATATTTTCTTTTGTCAAATCAACTTTATAATAATTTATTTAATTGAGATAACTTATTATTTTGAGTTTCTGATGATTAAATTAATCTCCTTCATTGTATTAACTTTTTCCAGTCCAATCAACTTAAAATTTTAAGGCAACCCAGGTTACTTACTTAAAGTTAAACCAACAATATTTTTTTACAGTGTAGTAATCGCAACATTTTTTCTTTTGTCAAATCAACTTAAATAATTTATTTAGTTCAGATAACATAATTTTGAGTTTCTGATGATTAAATCATTCTCCTTCATTGTATTAACTCACTTTTTCCAGTTCAATGATCTTAAAATTAAGGCAACCAGGTTACTTACTTTTTTAAGTTAAACCATCAATATTTTTTTACAGTGAAGTTATTGAAGAGTAAAAAATACAACATGACAGAATGACACATGAACAGATTAACAAACAGAAGGAAATGCTGAGATACAGGGAACAATACGTATTCAGCAACAGAGCATGATGGGAACACCACTGGAACACAATTAAGATAATTGCTCTGCTTCTGTGTCTACTCTCTGGGGACCACCTAAACAGTTTCACTTATCTCCTTGACATTTCACTTCACCAGACACTCTTATGTACGAGCGATTGTCTGTTTGTCAGGGTATAAATAAATATCTGTGTGTGTGTAGCATGTATACTCATGTGTTTAAGTCAGGTTATCTCGCTATATTATTCTGTTATATGAAAATCAGGTCATTTAGCAATATAGCAGGTGAATTATGTCTATAATATTACACTCTTCATGTATTTGTTGTATGTTATGATATACTGTACCTTTCTTCAATGTTGTTCAGAGCGTTTCTGGATGCTGATTTTTAGAAGGCAGACTGAGATGGCGAATGGGACATGGTTTGTGTAACATTAGCAACACATTATTAGCAGTTTGATAACTTAGTCAAGCAAAAGGCTAATCATATTAATTGCCGGTATGTGTCAGACGGTGTAAAGAGCGATACTATTGTGCAGTGTTTACTACAGTAAAGAGAATGACCTGTTTATTTGGCTCAAAGTTCATTAAAACAACTATTTCAAAAGCTGAATTGATTTTCTTTTAGTATATTATAATAAGAATATGTACAACTCAATGTTTCAACAAATTGAAAAAGCTGAATAATCATTCCAATCCTACCGATTAGTCGGCGAAATAATCGACGATTAATCGATTATCAAAATAATTGTTTGTTGCAGCCCTACTTCTGACGTCATACATTTCGTAAGTTGCGCATTAGGGGCAAGTATACTGCGTATGGCCGTTTGTCCGGAAGCTAGAATTTTACATTGTAACATTTAACATATGAATATTTTTTTTTACACAAACTTATCATTTTGCTTCAGAAGGCCTTTATTAACTTACAGGAGCAGTTTGGAGTTCGTTTACGATGGATGGATGCACATTTGACAGCTTATGACAGCCACAGTCTAATAGATTACCCCTTTGAATTTAATATGAAACTGTTACTAAAGCAAAACAGTGATCAAAATTATGCTGAGGGTGTGTAGTTTGTGTTGGTGGATGGCACTGGACTTATCTCTTTTACTCGTCAGTTCGGTTTTGTCGGCTATGTTTGTCGCTTTTAAATAATACCATTAAAATATACCATTCTGTGCAGAATTCGAATAGATCCGATATGTTTTGTGGTCTGTGCCGATTCGCATATGATCATCCGCTCTGTGCAGTCGTGTCTCTGGACCAGAGCAGACCGTGTGCGTGACACTAACACAAAACCAGACTTTATTCGTCTCAATGGAAAGTATATATTTACACCAAATCGTTCCCTACCCACTATATAGAGCACTACGTGCCATTCACAATAAAGAAAATAGTGATTGTTTGAAAAATACGCCGATTTCAGCTTCAAAAGAGAAGCCTATTTTATAATGTAGTGGGCGCTTTAGATTCTAGAGAGCATTTGATTGGAGGGAAAATCTGATGAGAATCTGAAGTGCTGAGTGATGTCATCAAAATCGCAGATCCATATTGATGAAAGTGAAGACTATGTTTTGAATGCTTATACCTTATAGACCTTATGTAGCCCCGCCCCTTTTCAGCTCTGCGTTGTCTTTTGACTTCTGCTCTGTATTTTCACAGATAGATATGAAAAAAATTCCCAGTCGACATTTGTTAAGAAATCTGCTTTACAATGCTTATGATAAACATTACAATGCTCATGACAACTTTTGGTAACTCTACAATAAGTAAATCCATTTCACCAGCTAATTACTCCTCGACAGTGATGCCATAGAAATATACAGAGCGACCGCAAAACCGGAAGTTCAAAGACAATATTCTAATGATGACGGTGCCCACGTTTCTCTGGTGCATAAGGTCTATAAATGCGAATTTTGTTTTTGTTTTGGAGCACACTATAGCTTATAGATAACCTTAAGGCTAACATATTCATGCTAAAAGCCAAAAAACTTGGGGACTTTATGGAGTACTCTTTTGACTAGAGCAAGTAAACGTTTTGAAACCACCCAGAACACCCAAGCAATCACACAGCAATGTGCTAAAACACACTCAGAGCACCTTAGAGCAGAAACTGCATAGCAAGATCCTGCTAACCACCCACAACACCCTTTATCTATCTGGCAACCACACAAGCACCACTCAGATTTTCACCAAATCTAGTTGAAATTTAAAAATACACTTTTCAAAACCTTGTGTGGGAGCACATACACTCTTTAGAAGAGACAGTTTAAGATTACACAACCCATCCTCACGAAAACACCCGAGGTCGACGAATGCATCCTTTTCATCAGCCTGCCTCCAAAGAAACCTTTCTTCCCGTCAACCTCACATCCACCCCGGACTGAAGCACTCTGTCAGCGAAGGTAGACATGATAAGAGAATCTAATCTCTTCTGTTCGTTTACCCCTTTCCTTTCATCATCTATCATTCCATCAGACAGTGAGAGACGATTGAGGATCTGTCAGTGACAAGTCTTTCAAACCGAGGATGTGCTCTCAGGGAATTGTGAGGGTGGAAGCGGAGAACAGACATGCAGCCCTTCCTCGTATCAACTAGATCAGTATTAATGATCTAATCAGAACTAACTTGATGGACCAGGACTGTGCACAGGCACTCACGGCTAAGTCTTGTTGTAGTCTAGATAACTCTGTCAAATGTTATCGTGTATTTACTTAGTACTAGGACTCAACTAGGACTGTTTCAACCGACAGGGAAATTAACTTTTACATGGTGTTTGAAGATAAATGTGTGTCGGCAGTGTGTGTACACAGCCACCCTATGTAAAAAAAAAACAAAAAAAAAACAAGAACAAAACAGTGTTGTATTAGCATAGACCCCACCTTGAGCGAGTTGTACACGGTCCGCCATTGCTGTAGCGACAAGAATGTCTTGTAAGTGATTGAGGTGTTTTTTGTTGTAAGTAAGAGTGAACATAACAGTTCTCATATACTCCATCAGACCTGCTGAAGAAGCAGGGGATTCGTTTTATTTTTGAAGGGAATGCGCCTCCATATACCCAAGTTCATTTATGTCTGTGCAAGAATTATTTTACATAATTCTGACTGCTTTGTGAACAAGGATCAATGCAAAGGGACAATAAAAAAACACAGGCTTTGCAAAAAACTTGTTACTTAAGGATGGATCAGTACTGTTCCTGATATTGGTTATAGCCATGATCTAAAGCTGTAAAGATTAAAGCCGTAGGCTACTCTTGATGTAAGTTATCACATATGCAAGTTATCCACCAGCGCCTACATGTCAAGCAACAGGCTAAGTGCACTAGCTGGCACATTTAGCATAAACTTGAATATACACCTAATAATAGGTCACATTTATATAAGTTATATAAGCCATGTAAAGTTGCTACAACTTACATGTTTCAAATGATAACCCATTGATGTTTTCCTGCACATACTGCGATTACCACAAGGAGTTTTTTGGTGACGCAACCAAAAAAACTATTTTTTTGTTGTTTTTTAAATAACAATGCATAAGCATATTCTCTAAAAAATACAAACATGTACATACATGCTGCTCACATATTATGGTAGCCCTGTTTCTGCTAAATATAGTGTAACTTCACCTGTGCCATTAATAGGTTTATAAGCAACTGAAAAAAAACCCACAAATGACAGGGCATCTCAAAACATCTCAAGGACCCCAAATACACCCTAGGGTTAATGATCTGTCTCTCACGAACTACGTGTGCCCTCGCCATAAGTTTTTTTTTTACTAACTGACTAACAAAATGTTTGGTCGACTAAGCCTTTTCTAGTCGACTAACCATTAGTCGACTATTAAGGAGCATCCCTAGAAAACAGACGCTTCATCTTTTGTGTGAATACATACAATAAACTTCATGAAACTCATCAGTAAAGATTAGGCCACAATTCAGACGAGGTTCACAACAACAGATTTGTGGATAAAAGCAAGATGACAACATAAGTTATAACCATAATTAAATTGAACTATACCTTCTATCTCCACACAGCATATTCTCTGGCTCTGTAGGCATCATTTTACCGACTCCGGTTAAAATGAATAGCGGGACTAACAGTTTCTGACATTTTCAATGTGTGAGATGAGATTATCCTGTTTTGTTGTGTGCTGGAGCAGGAGATAAAAGGAAATAAAACCAAAAGTGTGATTTGGGAATGTTATATGCACAATTTAAGAAAGCAACATGTGGCAATCATCTTCTTAAACTTGTATTGAAAAGCACTTATAAACCAGCTGTTGTCAACAAAAGGGAAGCTTTGCAAGCTCCCTGTGGTTTTCGTTCAATACTTGGAAATAAAGACAACCAACAAACACTGGTATTGTAATTTTAGTTCCAATTTAGTTGCCCCTATTATGCTTTTTAGATATTACCTTTCGTGCAGTGTGTAATATAGCACTTTGTGAACGTAAAAGGTCTGCAAAGTTTTAAAGACCAAAGTGCACAACAAATAAAGTTAGTCTCCCAAAAGAAAGAACCGACTCTGAACTGCCGAAACGAGCCGTCAGTAATTCCAGTCACACTTCCGTAACATTCATATACGAATAAATGTAGCAAATTTGCATGATGCCAATCTATGAAATAGAATTAATTCTTAATTTTGGAATTTAACAGCCATGGTTTCCATTCTCTTTCACTGTATGGAAAACATCAGTACGGACGTTCTGCAGAAAACAACAACAACTCCTGTTGTTCTCAATCTCGACAGGAGGAAATAAAATCAAACATGTTTGAAGATAAATGAGTGTAAGTAGATGATAGCAAAATGTCTTTTTTGTATGAGCAGTCCCCTTTAAGAATTGGAACTGCGCATTCTGGTCACACAATTTTGAAACTAAGCTAAAAAATAAAATAAAAAAACCTGCCTCTGTTACACTGAGGTTAATCTAATTTAAGTAGTGGAAGTTATTTATGGAAATCTGCCATCTCTAATACAACAACAAAAATGAATAATGCAAAAAAAAAAAGCTGTTGGAAAAAAAAATTAGAAGTGACTCAGCGCAGCAAAAAAACAGCTGCGTTAAAACAACAACCGTAATCTGAATCGTTCCAGCAGCGTCTGATGGAGTGCGATTTGCTAATCCAAAACCTCTTGACAGCTCAGACCATTCCTGCATCAAATGCATATTGAATCATAGTGATTTATAAATTCCATCAAAAGCTAATTTATTAACATAACACCATCTTGCATGAAAATGCTTAGATGTAGTGGCTATAAGCACTCACTCTGCATGTATTGTATAAAGTGGCGATGTTACAGCGTGGCATGCGTGTAAAATTGCAGTTGCATAATGCCAGTTTCATCAACGCTGGCAGTAATGCCAATCTGACAGTCCAAGGACCATTGGTATTGTCTGCTGAAGTGGCACATTGGCATTTTTAAAGGTGAGTTAGAAATGGACGTTCTGTGATTGACATGTAGAAGGTAAATGAGTTTGCTTTGACCATGACTCATAATGACCCTAAAGGTCTGTATGTGTCTGTGCATCCGGGTGAGCACATCTCTCATCCGTCACCAGCCCCGGCTGTCTTACCTCATGCCCACAGCATGTCTCGGCACGCCTTAAGCATATTTAGCAGGACTGTCTAGACCACTGGCACACACAAACACACAGCAAGGACAGATACTGCAAAGTGATTTATACCACCGTGTAGCCCAGCATATAAAATATTCACGACTTTCAACCAATTAAAGGATATAAATCAAAATAAAGTTACATGATCCACTTATTAATTCACACAATAAATGAATAGACATTCCAAAAAAAGTCAATATATTGTTTGTCATATTTCAATGTCATTTGTCATTGTCAGGCCGATTACTACTCGTTCATAGAAGATTGTGCTTTGAGAACTAGCACAGAAAGTATGGCTTGCATTGCCATCAAACAGACTGACTGACTAATAGAGCCGCATGATTAATCCTTCAAATATGACAATCTTGATTCAAACACCCATGTTGAGGCTTGGTGTTAAAGAAAAAGGAAGAATTCAGTTTAATTCTGTTTATTGTTAATCATATAAGCAAACATATTTTCTTGTGTGCATACTGTAGTTATCACACACACACACACAGGTCTTAAACCTTTATACCAATAGGTCTTAAATTACCTTTAGAGTTATTATTTTAAATTTTGGCTTGTGTTACTTCAGAATACTTAAAATGTATTCATGTAAAAGAGGGGGGGGGGGGGGCTACCTGTCATTACACAGGAAAAGCAATTTCAGGATAATCATTATTTTAGTGGTAGATGCTGCTTCAAACCAGCCCTTTCAATTCTACGCCATAAAATGTACAGTTTGCAGAAGAATGTAGAGGTTAAAAGGTTTTTTCTTTTGGTTGACAAATGTACACAAGAGCATGAATATATCACAAATTATGTTTTTCAAAAGTGAATCACTGCACACTGTCACCAAGCTTCAGTTTCTTAAGAATTCAATCACAGAAAAAAAATCAAATTCAAATGCTTCTCCTACCTCATTTGCATGCATTTTTTGGCTCTGGACCAACAGACAGTGAAATAAGCACAGCCAAACACACGCACACATACCAGAACTAGAGTTTGCAGTTAAGCCAGTAAAATAACTGGAGAGACAAAATCATAGTCATTTAAAAAGATGGAGTCAGGACACAACAAAAAGCATGATTATATCCTTTTTTTTTTTAAACATATAAATGTTTAGGTCATACTTTCAAGACATTGTGGCCCAGTTTGCCAGACAGGGATTAGATTAAACCAGGATTCAATAAGGACAGTAGTTTTTTTGTTGTTGTTGTTTGTTTGTTTGTTTTTACGTGCCACAGAAAAAAATTACTGGTGTGCATCTTGGGAAAAAAACAAATTGCATTGATATATATAGTATATATATATATATATATATATATATATATATATATATACATATATAGCTATGAGATATGTCAGCGCAAGTTCATTTCTGTTAAGAATTTAACAGACTTTTAATAGTTATGCCTTTTAGTCCAGGACTAGGTTTAAGCCTTGTCTGTGAAACCAGGCATTACTTCTGGCTCAGGCCCAGTCCAAACTACTGTGTTTTCGTTTAAATACGGAGAATTAAAACGAATATGATCTCAGTCCACACCAGCGTTTCATCTGCGTATTAGAATCGATCTCCGTTCACATTAAAACGACTGAAAACGGGGATCACGTCACGTGACCATTCAACAACACTGGGCATGCGCGTGCCGGTGTAAACAGGAAACGGATTGACTATTTCTCAGGGAAGGACGCATCATGACTGATGACACCCAATCATAGAGCCAAGCGTCAGCCTCTCATCTTTTCTAAAGTCCTCCGTTTGTCCCGTCTTCACTAAAACAACCTCCTGAGATTCAAAACGCAAAACGGAGCTGCAGCGTTTCTAAACTCGTCTGTTTTAGGTCTTCATTTTTTCCGTTTTAGTCTGGACGGGGGATGCAAAACGTAGCAAAAGGTCTTCGTTTTGAAACAAAAACGCAGTAACGTGGACGGGGCCTCAACCAATGGCATAATTTTGGGGCGGTTCTGTTGGTTTGTTCAAACAACGGCCGATGAGAATGGGGTGGAAGGGGCGAAACTGTTCGGAAAAAACTGCTCTGGTTTTATTTCCAGTATGCACTTCTATTTCATGCCTCTAACTACACGGATCTTACACAATAATCATCATCATTTTAAAAAATTAATTTTGGTATAATTTTTAAGTCACGTTTTAGTGATAAATTAGTTTAAATGTAATATTTACTAAAAGTATTGTGGCAGCAGTTTCTCTCTACATGATCTAATGTGAATGCAAAACCTCCCACATGCAAAGCATCTGTCTTCAAAATCTTTCCACAAACAGTAGCAACATGGAGTCGTCCACAGACAGCTGCTACTGGCGTTCAGCACACGTTGCGAGACACGGAACGCAGTTTCACGCAGTGCAGAGATCAAATCAGAAGACCAGTTATCTTCATAAATGCTTAATTTCGCTGATACATATTCAGATGCTAACATTTTAGCCAAAGTCAACATAAATTTGAATTCACAACCCATTATGTTTTTAAAAATAGTAAGGTAGAGAATGAAAGTCAGAAGGATTACAAACTACACCGTGAGAGAGAGACAGAATTTTAAATCGAAAGCAACACATTAGTGTGACATGTGTCTTTGGCCTGACCCGGGTCTCCTTCTCTGAGCAGCTCTGTAGTTTTAGCGCAGTGAACTTGTGTGGCCCCCCGAGGACCTGTTTAAACCTTTCACACTGAGAAATCATTACTCACATTGTGCTTGGGGTGTCCCTACTGACCCCAGCACAATGACTAATAGGTTTACTGAGGCTGTCTCTTTACCCCAGAGGAGCAGCAGATGAGAACAAGAGAGAGAGAAGAAAGAAACAACTATGTTATATCTCAGGCCAAGTGAAAATTACATATTCAACAGCCTCCTTAAGTCTCTTACACACACACGCCGATGAATTCCACCAGCATGAACTTTTAAAGCAGGGATCAAAGTAAATCAGAATCTGAAATATTTGTCTTCAGATTAAAGAAATGGGAAAAAGAGGGTTTACTGAATATTTATATTATTCATATTTATTTTATATATTAACATTCATATATTCACATAACCAGTTATATTCATATTTGTTATTTTCTTGATTATAAAATCCTTAATTTTTTGGTAAATTAATTCTAAAATTACTAATTATTTATTTCTAGCTCTTGTTTTTATTTGGGACAAGCATTATAGAATAATTTAAACTTCTATAAAAAATAACTACAGATGCAACTCTCCAAAAAGACAGACAGACATTATAAATTAAAATCTACAAAAGTTTTAAATATTAGGTTTATTAATAGTGGCGTTATTGATAACATAGACATTGTCACAAAATTCTATTACTTTATGGGAGATAATAATAAGAACACTTCCATTTGCTATTCAAACACCCATGACGCTAATAATGCCAAGGTCGTAGGTTCGATCTCTATTGGGAAAATACAAACTAGCAAAAGTATACCTTAAAAGCATTGCAAAAGCTGCTTTGAAAAGCCTGTCAAATGCATATATGCAAATGTGCAACTGTGACATTCATACATCTATACATCTATACTGAATATGTCCATTTGTTTTTACATGTTTTCTCTATTGTCTTGAGAAATCTGATTCAGATAACCTCCTGGATGGCAGTGATGGCATTTTCTACTAGCTGCACGCTCCAAAAGACATCTGACATCGGGAATCTTATAAAAGCACATTATCTCTAATGGACAAGAAACTGTTTCCTTTGTATGTTACCTTGAGTTGTAATGGTGCTATCCAACTATCAGTCTACACAAGTGCTATGAACTGTTTTTATAACCTCTGCTTTATCCAATCGATCATTTTTACCGCCCACATCACCTCATTTCTTGAAGGTCGACAGACAGTCCATCATCAGCTCTCGTCAAGAGCACGATCACACGTCTCATCTTCAGACAGTAGTGTCACGTAAAGACTGCAAGGTTCAATATGCTTCATGACAACAATTTGCTACTGCTAGTAATAAACATCGACTTTCCCTTAGTCTTTGATGAAAATCTTTGGATAGAGGCATCACTCCATATATCATGTTTTTATATTTAATATGCCGTTAGCTTTACAATGTGGACTGTGTGAACCTGGTCATCTTACTTTTCTTAGGATCTTTATGTTTAGACATGTTTAAGGTAAAACTCACTCTTAACATCATTAGAACATCATTATCTAATCAAATGGACTAATTCAGAAGCAACAGAAGCAAGAGTGTCAATCTGATTCTCAATCTATAGCAATTAAAAGGAATTCCAAGTCAGTCTTTTGGGGGAGACGAATCTGTCGGTCTAAAAAATTTTAGTATTATGTTTTATTTATTATGTTTAATAAATTATGTTTAACCGCATCCTGAAGGCCAACAAATTGACTTGTCTAAGGTGATTCAACAAAATATTGCAACATGACCTACGGATTTAAGGCTTAAACTCCTTTCTTTGATTTATGTCCAGAGGCACTGGGAATAAGAGGGGAATTCAAAGCAATCCCTGCTGGAAAGGCAGGCCAGGTTTCTGAAATGAAAATGTTCATCGTTTATGGTTTCACTGAAACACTTGCATAATGAATTACAATTTGGCTGCATCCAAAATCGCATACTTCCCTACTATATAGTAGACGAAAAACAGCTAAAAGAAGTATGACTGAATTCAGAGTAATCATTTAAAAAAAAGTGTTGGCAAAAAGTACAGTTTGAGTTTATGCTATTAGCCCACAGGACAGTACTGTAGGTCACACGATAATGACAACATGCCGAATGTAGTAATTCTGGACTATTCGTACTACACACAGTATATTGATAATGTACTTTTTTAGCAGTTGCAAAGTAAGCATTATTCAAAATAAGTACCTACTCAAGAGTTTTTGCGATTTCGGATGCAGCCAATGTCTTCTTTCTTGCATTTATTTGCATACTGAATCCTTATGGATCGTGTCTTCTATTTAGGATAGCATTGATAATTATCCTTATCTGGAGAGAAATCAGGACATGCTGAGTATCAAGAGTCAAGACCACAGTAAAGCAACATGACGCAGCATTTAAAACATCAGTTGCCCAAATATGCGATATTTCCTTCAAGAAATGCAAATCTATGGTAGCTGTTATAGCTGCAATACGTACATGTATCCCAACTTTCACAAGGTCCAGCATCAAGGTTCAGTGTAAACTCTAAGATGGTGCCATAAGTACATCAGATGGGATATTGCAACAACACAGAATTGAAAGAACGTCTCAGACCTACAGAAGTGGTTCTGATCACAAAAGGTAAAACTATTTGCAGGAAACATTCACTCTCTCGGTCTTCCAATCCCTCTCTCCACAGAATGTGCACTCTACATCCTTGGCCCTGATTGCCCTAGCTAAAAAAAATACTTGCTGCCTGATACCTTCAACACATCCTTTCCATGTCCTTGTCCCAAATTATTAGCGATTTTTTGAAAGCATATTCAATTCAGTGCACCTCAGAGTTAGATGTTTTGAGTGCATTTTATTTCCAAAACAAAACCTTTTATTTACATGAAATCCATCTTGGGAAAATTTTATCATGTCTTCATATTTTATTTTGTAAAATGACTGCTTACATTTTATCATTTCCCTTTTTTGACCAAGACTCAATATTAGAATATTATTTTTTTTTTAAATTTTTTAAAATATCAACAGGGTCTAAAAACTAAATGTGTTTATTTGAATAAGCACCAATAGGTTTTTTTGAGCCAACATATTACTGTAATTTTTTTAGTTTTATACTGTATTAGTATTAACTTTTGTTGTCACTTTCCAATATCACTGTTCAAAGTTTAACATTTCCAATCAAATGTAATCTAATCAATAGGCCTATCTGCCTATCTATCTATCTGTCTATCTATCTATCTATCTATCTATCTATCTATCTATCTATCTATCTATCTATCTATCTATCTATCTATCTATCTATCTATCTATCTATCTATATACTGTATTTAAATCAAATATATTTACACTTTCTGTAATACTTCATACAGTATCTAAATCATTGATTATTTTGCTTTATGCAACATACAGTAAGTAAAGAACATCACATTAGATTGTCAATTGATAGATGTCAATATTCACTGATGAATTCACACAAAAAAGATCAAATTTATTCCCATTCATGGACACAGTATTTTTTATTGCATGAGGCTGATTTTGAGTAGACATGCATTCAGGTTCACTCAAAGAAACTCTTTCATGTTTCACATTATCCCTTCCTCAATCCTCATAGATTGTATAGCTCAAATATGGTTCAGCTCATCTAGCCTATCTTTGCCCTTTAACCCATTTATTTCTCATCCATAACCAGGTCTAAAATCTACAACAGCATTGAACTTTTAGCCTTGGCCAGCAGCTACTCTGAACAGTCAATACTCCTCCACTCGCTCTGACTAATCTAATAGTGTTATTTTTCTGTAGTGGAAAGTGCTGCGGGGTCATTAGACTTGTGAGATGGGGGAAAAGCCAACAATCAGCAAATAGCTGCAGGAACTCCGCGGCATCTCGACAGCTGTCCACCACTTTAAATGGACGGACCGCAGAATAATGTTAGCCACAGGCAGGGTGTTAGAGAAAGAGTGTAAGGAAAGATACAGGAGGGAGGACTGAAGGAACAAGAGAGAGCTGGAGAAGGTGAGAGAGCGAGCGAGAGAGGAACGGTGGAAGCAGATAAGAGACACTGAAGAAATAGAAAGGGAGGGTGAACACGGGCGATAAAGGGGTGGAAAAACAAGGGGATTGGACGACCAATCGTATGTCTCACCATGCAGGCTCAAGATTCGGTCACTTCTTAATTACACATTAGAAGAAAAGCTATAGCGACAGTGCCTAGAACAGCTCCCTGAAATACTTTTAGATTGGATTTCTGAAATGTAGTCTGTATGTGAACAGGTTTTAAAGAAATAGTTCACTGAATTAAAATTATGTCATCATTTACTCACCCTCGAGTTGTATTAAACCTTTGTTGGTAACCAAACAGTTGATGTACCCCATTGACTTCCATAGTATTTTCTTTTTTCTATGAAAGTCAATGTCTGGTTACCGACAGTCTTCAAAATATCTTCTTTTGTGTTCAGCAGAAGAGATTCATTCAGGTTCAACTTGCTTGAGGGTGATGGCACGTAATGACAAAATGTTCATTTTTGGGTGAATTATCCCTTAAATACTGAAATATGCCCCAAAATGCAATGAATATGAATTGGTTTACGCCTCTAAATAATTTTTAAAGGAATTCTTAATAATCACCCAAATTTGATCTCATTCCAAAACCAATTTTTCTTCTTTCTCCAGAAAAAAAATACTAAAAGCACCAGAAATGTAGTCTATAATCCAATTTCAAGCCATCTGAAGTCACATAGCTTTGTCTGAGAAAGAGGCATAACATTTAGGATTTAGGCCTAAAGTCATCTTCCTCATTGGTACAGAGACTCAATTGTTTCAGTGCTTGAGTTCAATTCAAAACAATCAAATGCATCACGATCTGTCAAGAGAAATGTGAGATCTAATGATGTTTGCCATCACTTTGACAATCGTACTATGGAACATTTATAGCTTTTTGTGTCCTTTTTGGAGCTTGTCAGCACAACTCACTTTAATTATATATGGGGGAAAAAAAGCAGTTCAGACATTTTGCAAAACATCCAATTGTGTGGTCCACGAAAGCAAGACAGGTTTGGAACAACACGAGGAGGAGAAAATAATCAATACTATCCCCTTAACACAATGGGATAAGCATCATCGCAGCTTGAACCCTTCTCGTAAAGCAGAGATGCTGAACACACTTGACTGAATCACAATGACAGGCTCAAAACAGCAAGTTTCCTCTCACAATTCCTCTGTACACAAAAAAAAGCAGCATGGTTCATTTTTAATGGCAAGCTAGCTTCTGAAATACTCTATTTCACATACCAGCAACAAACAACCGAGTGTCCGAGTTAAATTATAAGGAAAGACTAAATAAAGCTCCACATAAAAGACTTGTCAATGAATATTTGGGGTAAGCATTTAAACATTGAGCCTAACCTGACAGGTTGATGACATGCAACACAACAGTTCATTCACAATTACATTTAACACGTAACGTTAGCTCATTTAACGTTAAATTCAACTGCTCCAGCGTGGTGTTAAAGATAAGACAAGCAACTTTAACGTCATTGCAGAAAATATGCATAAAGCATCATAAAGTCATGTGGCTTACCGTCAGTTATGTGGAATCTCACTCAGATGATGCTGGGACAGGTCTAACGTTAAGTCTTCGAGGCAAGGTTGGTGTACCTAATGGCTGTTGTGCGAAATAGTGCTAAAATAGCGAAATTGTAAGGTTTGAGAGAAAAAATGAACGGATGCCAATGTTTGTTAATGAAGTGCAGTGTAAATAAACCACATATGTTTGAGCTCTGTCCACTCAGAGATGTCAATGAGGAGTGAATGCGGAGCGTTTGCTCTTTCAAAGAATCAAGCCAAGGCTACAGTACAGAAAGCCCGAGTCACGTGATCCTCTTTCTCTCTCTCTCTCTCTCTCTCTCTCTCTCTCTCTCTCTCTCTCTCTCTCTCTCTCTCTCTCTCTCTCTCTCTCTCTCTCTCTCGCGGGCAACACAATTTCCCTCTCTTTCATTTTTTATTTATGCTCTGGGGATTATTTTTATTAAAAAATAAAGTCTTTTTAAACATTTAGTATTTTTATTTTTGTTAATCTTACATTAATTACCTGAGATATTTGTGCCTTTGAAAATATAGCCTATTTGTAACATTGCATTTCGATGCTTTTTTAAATCTTACATATTATTTAAAAAATATATTAAAAACTTGGAGAGCAGTCACATAAAAACCACTGTCCCAATATTTTTTTTTCTCTCCCTCTCTCTTTAATAGATTAGAAATGCTGTTCATAAAATGTTCATAACAATTTATATATAGACTAGCCAACGTATCATAGGCCTATATTGTTTGAGGGGCTAAATGTCTTAGTGGTGAAAATGACTGGAGATTGTAAAAAATTAAAGAATCACACACAAAAAAAGCTATTTTGTTTTTAAATTCAGTCATTGTGGCCCACATACAGGAAGCAATTTTGCGGTCATTTGAGAGGAAAACTATAAATGACCCCTTTAGACCTGCAAAATCCCCAAAAAAGTTTTAAAAATAAACAAATAATCATATTTTGACATTTTTTATTAACTGACATGCTTTGTATAAATCAAACAGATTAAAAATATTTTAAAACTTTATTGAAAATAATCATGATTACATTACGTTTACATTCAGTATTCGAGGTGAGTACATTTATATTCAAGAAAAGTATTTAAATAGTTTTTTCTTGACAGTTACACCATGACCTTTTTTATCAAGATTTTTGTTTACATTTATACTTTTGATTTTAATGTATGAAACCAACATGAATGCAAAGATATAAAGGTTGTCAAGTGTGTGGACAAGTAGGCTTATAACGAACTAAAATTAAATAAAATATCTGGATTTTTTGTTCCTGAAACCTTTCAAATGAAATTACACAAACCCCATATGCTAGAAATAACTATAGCCCACAGTTCTCTCATTACAATGTGAACATTTTAAAACAGAAAAACCATGTATAGTTCATTCTCATAGTCACTAACACATGTTTTAACCCATGAGGAAACAAATCCCTCGGATGTGTAATTATGTTCTCACCAACTACTCGTGGTCCATCGAGCAACAGAAGAGGCTCTTAACTACCACACAGAAACCCATTATTAATGGCTTTGCCGTTGTCATCCCTGCCCGAACTGTCCATCGGCGCATGTACAACACACTTTTTCCACAGAAATTGGAGACCCTGTGTGTAAAATAATTTGCTGGCTGTTTCTATGTCTGTTAAATACATGCAAAAGGGCCTCCGGCAATGAAATCTCTGCTCATGTTTTGGCACCAATTAACAAGCTTTACTGCCAGCCTAATTGAAGCATAATTACTAGGTTTGTTTAGTTCAGGGTAAATTCAAAACCAACACATGAGAAAATGAACAAAGGTAATGCATGCCACAATTAACATTTGTAATACTTTAATGTGTGCACCATTGTCCAGTTGTTCAGCCGGCTAAGGAAAAATAGCACCCCGGTGTCTGTTTTGCCTCATTCGGTTTTCAAGTGTATTTTTAGTGTTTGCTTGTGACTGTACATTTTGTAGATAATAGGTGTGTTGAGGATCCAACAAAGAACTGAAAGCCACCCCCAAAACCGACCATCCATCCGAACAACTGCAATAATAAACACATACATGTTCTTTCACAATCTGTGCGTTTTTGTATATCCCTTTGGCAGTCTGCCACCTCATCTTCGCTCCCACACACACAGGTAATTTTGGAGCTTTGTGTAGGCAGCCTGCATGGTCCAGATCATTGTAAGATCCAGATCAATAGGTGCCTGTAAGATGGAGCTGAGAGCAGCACTAAGAAAACAAAGCAATGAATACATGCAGTGGAGTGGAGACTGGTGAAACAAATAGAAGGATATGTGGGGAAATTCAGTCGTTCAAGAGCTTAAATGATTGCTTATTAAGTTGAGAAGTGAAGCTCACGAAATGATCAATTTAGCCCCATCTGTCAACAGTCAATCACAACAATGTGTATCATTACATATAATAATATAATATAGTACACTCTAAAAAAACATTTGTTGGCTGAACAACCATTAGGCCTACTTATAAAAGTAATTAGATTAAACACAAAAAATTAAGTATTCATAACTTCATAATATCTGAGTTCATGCAACATTCTTTACTGCATCACATATTGTTGCATGAACTCAAATATTTAAGTTCTTAAGGTTTTCTTGTTAATTTTAAGTAAAATTATTCCAAGTTGGGATGACTTAAAAAGTATGAAATAAAAATGGTGCACATATATTTTAAGCAAATCCAACACATTATTTTTCACTACACGACTGAAGCTTTTTACTGATTACTGAAGCAAGAAAATGTCTATTTCAGTCTTTTTCAAAATGTAATTATTTGTAAAATTAGAAATATAAGAGCCCACTTTAGTTTTAGAATGAGATAATTGGGCTAATGAGAAAAGCTCCAGTAGAGGTAATGACCTTCAGTCCCAGAGCATGGTCACATCAGAGTGCAAAAATCAGGGGGAGGCACTAGTCATTGTGACCTGAATCTACAAAAAGCCTGCTTGTTAGTGGAGGCGCTGTTAGACAGACAGAATGAGTGAGTGAGGCACATAATGATCTCTCTGAGTCACACTATGATGTTGTCATAACCCTTTTTAGTTTCATTGAGATTTTTTGTAAGGAATAAATATTTAGGAGAACATTATAAGATCATTTAAACAATAAATGCATTTAAAACAATTCTTGCAAAATGTGCGTTTACACAGATTTGTGTAGAGAATAAAATCCAATAAATGTCTTTGGATAGCCTAGATATTTGCAATATTGTCATATGAATAATCGGTCTAGCGATTTATATCAGGTCTCAAAGTTTGATGTTTGATTCACTAAAAAAGAATCGGCTCATTAGAGTCGTTCATTCGACTACACTCCTATGCCGCATTTTTTCAATTTGCCAAAAGAACTGGATTATAAAATATAGTTCTTCATTATGCTTATTTTTTTCTAAAAATTGCAAGTTATAAAGTCCGAATTATGAGGGACAAAACTCGCAATCGTGTGGAAAAAAATTAAAGATAAGTGAGAAAGTAATTTGTTTAAAAATAAAATTCTGTGTTGGAAACAAGCTTAGTCATTAGCCCTGTCCCAAATGGAACCCTTCACGATCTTCCTCCGGGTCCACACTTTTGTGACGTAATGCCACTTGGTGGCCATTGTAAGTCCACAAGACCCATTTGAGACAGTCCCACTGAG